>JAYKXP010000053.1:0-394718 GCA_037176845.1 Paramarasmius palmivorus | reverse complement strand
CACTCGGATTAGTAAATGAATAAAAAGAGCAAGGTGAAATCACGCCCCTTAGGTGCCCAAATAGTGGCAGATTCGTCAGTGATGGAAGCGAAAGGCTACCTGATCTGAACGCGAGCTCGAAAGGAAGCTATTAGGACGTGAAATCACAACAGGAAGCTAGCTACGATAAACACTTAACCCAGTGACGACTTAGACGCACCAGAGCGCCTGGGATCATCGGGAATGTCGTATTTCCAGGCCAGTAGCCTCGCGGTCTTGTGTTTGGCCTTCAGCAATCTTTCTTCTTGATCGGAGAGAAGCGGACACGTATGCTGATGTGACAGGCAACTGTTAACGGGGTCGTGAGTATCGGCCACAAGAAAACTATGATGACATTCACCGGTGAAGCTTCCGCTTTGCGAAATGCGAAGACGCGTTTAGGGACAGGTTGCGGACACCGCACACAGAAGCGGCAAGCAGTGGAACCCCGAGCAGACAATGACCTTATTAGGTGGAGGTACTGGTGATAGCTGATCTTTTGCTCTCTATGTTCGAGTCATCATTCTCGACGCCATGGTACCCTCCTCCGTGTCCTTCGTCCTTGACTACGTCTTGTCGTTGTGCGCTAAGTGTCTGCAGTGGAATAAACACCGGCCCATTGTGTCTCTGATGACCTGTTAGTACGCGGTCCAGGATAGTGAAGATGGTGTTTTGCGTAGTAAGCTCGGGGATTGGTGTGTGATGGCGTCCGATTTACGTGGTGGCGCGTCGCGCACATCATGTATGGTGAAGTTCTTTGCCGGCGTACTTGTTATTACAGTAACAGCGGGGGAGTGGAATCGGCTGGAGAACTAATCGAAATGTCAATACGACAATAAAAGAATATGAAAGAAATACGCACCTGCGAAGTCGTTTTTCTCTATTCCCTGTATCGATCAGGTTGGCGTTAGGAAGGTCGTGGTTAAACGCCTGCCCTGCCGGGAGAGAGGATCGGACTGTAGCGCCAAAAGGGCCCAGTGTCACGAGTACTTCCATAGCTCCCTAGGGACGTTTGTAGTTGTGCATTGGAGGCGAGGAACGGCCTCTAAACAGCCAGGTTAGTGCAAAAAGAAAAGAATGAAAGAAGCGCGTGGAGAATCACCAGAGTTCGGGTGCAAGCCATGTGTCTCAGGAAGAAATGTTTTGGCGGCCCATAAACATTGATCACTGTATGTAGGATATTCTATACGGAGGACCCGCTTATCTTTCGAAAGCAGCGGAGCGAATGATAGCTCATCCAGTCGTCGATTTTGAGGCGTCCAACAAAAAGAGTGGCATGTGAACTAGACTAAAATCAGAGTTCGCAGGTTGTAGGGTGAGTGCACGAAAAGCAAACAGG
Organism: Paramarasmius palmivorus; assembly: GCA_037176845.1. Lineage (NCBI taxonomy): Eukaryota > Fungi > Basidiomycota > Agaricomycetes > Agaricales > Marasmiaceae > Paramarasmius > Paramarasmius palmivorus. Next base: position 393,361 of record JAYKXP010000053.1, on the reverse strand, counting down.
GGATAGCTCCTTGGATGGGACAGTGTGGTGGGGGGACACGAAAGAATGCCAAAACACTAAGTCCGAACCCAGACTTTATGTCTCAACTCTTATCATATTTAGAGGTTAGGGCTACTATAGGAAAGGCAAATGGCGGGACTTCTCCGCCCTTTGCGGTAGAAGCCAATGGTTTGGTGACACCTAGCGATGCACGGTCCAGCGCAAACGGCTTAAGCGGTTAGAAAACCTATGGATGCACACATGTGCTGGCTGCTACATCCGTGACACTGCTGTCTCCCGATAGGTCTATCCCAGGATAGATTCAATCATAATCCCGGCGGTACGTCTCCTGTTATACCCGTCCTACTTAATGGCTCCCGTACAATCTGGCAATCTGCCCAAAATAAATAATTGCGTGGCATCATATAGTGTCTTTTCCACCTAAATTCGGTGCCACACAACTACGAAAAGCCATTATAATTGTTGCAACACCATAATGTTATAGAAGGACAATATAATCGACCTTGCAGTAGACTAGGACGGAAGGTGTTTTAGGTGGTTATTTCAAGTGGATCCTGAGTACATGGTACGCCCCACATGGGTATTGGCACCACTTTTCCATTCTATCAGTGGTTGTGACTTACCACACACCTCTATGAAACTGTAGGGGCGACGGTCCTTCAAGTGAATCACTACGGAATACCTTGCATCCCCTACCGGACGCCCACGGGCTTATTACCAGTTAACAATCCCCCAACACCACCCGCAGAGTTATCCAGGGTCGGGATCCCTTCGGGATGCTGGCGCGGGAAACTGATCGGAAATCACAATGCCGGATACGGCAATGGTCTAGAGACCTGTCCGTGGCGACGTGGACCTTTTGTGGCGGGAGGCAAGCTGTTCCAACCGTTGTCGGTGAGAAGCGGATTCCTCTGATATACCTTATTGGAACACGTCCACATGGATTGGATGACAGCACGTCTTTTGGGGATCCCAAAGTTGCCCTAGTCAGAACACGTGCCCGTTATCAAAAGAAGCATTGATGGTCAAGGACGTGGAACGTGGTCATACCTTTTTGGGTAAATTAAACGCCTTGGGCGCTACCCTTATCTCTGGTCCCAAAGGCCAGACACCCACAAGGGGTGGAACAAAGAATGAGTGTATATTGTGCGTCAAGAAATACAGTAGCAAGAAATACATCGTGTAAAACTACAGTAATGATAATGATACATGATTACCTACGATGAGCATTGAATTGTTTCTGTAAAGTCTCTCTAATATTGTTCGTGACGTGAAGAACGCAGGCATCCGATGGTAAAAACTTTAGCTTGGAACGAAAATCTATGACCCTCTCCGACATCAAGATCACATAGCCGTAAAGGAACAAGTCGCCGTGTTTTGCAGAGGCGTGTCGATATGCTATGGTGTTGGCGTGTTCGCCATGAAAGATGAAGATCGGATCACGTGTGTTCGCGACAGGGTGTACAGGTTCTACCTGAACATCCACTGGAATCTCGTGCTGCTTTTTGTAATACTCCACAACGGCATTCCTTGAACTGTTATCGTGGGTGGTGACGACACAGACATTGTCAACCTTCCTGGAAAACTTTTGAGTGCCAATCGTTCTATTAATCTGTGCCTTGAACCAGAGATCCTTGTTGTTCTCGGAGTCGTAGAGCCAAGCCTGACTTGAATGTCGTATTAGCAGCTTCCAGAGAGGAGTTGGCTGATCCATTGCTATTGAATCTACAGTTGGCTCATCGTCGAACCTGTGAGAAGGGTCCCATGCAGGACAATACTCCTCTGAAGATTCACGAACACCACGACGGACTCGAACTGGAGGAGTGGTCGAGCAAACGGGAGCGATGTGATACGTATTTGGATGCCAATATCCAACACATTTTGGCATGAACACCTTGTTCATCGGTCATTCAATGAGATGAAGTGGGAGCTGCCAGCTATGAAAGTTAGTTAATAACTGATACATTATACATGAAAGAAAGACTTACAATTCATTGATGATATCACCATAGTCCATCTTCGAACGCTGTCCCAGTCTACCGATGACCTGTGACTCCACGGTAACAGCCAAACCGCTATTAGTCGGCTGGTTGATGTGGACATCGTATACAGTGGCGATATGTCCCTTGTCAGGGCATTTTTTGCCAGAAATGAGCACACAATGATCCTTCCAAGGAACAGTACCTGTTCGTGCCTTCTTCAACCTATCCAATGCCTCCCAGTGTTCTAGAACGAATACCTGCTGAGGAATACAATGGAATGCAAGGTTATCGTTCCATTCTTCGTGAAAACGGTGCCACTGCTTGTCATCAGTCACTCAATGAGGACCAATGACAGCAGCCTCCATCCATGGAGTGTTATTGAAAGCCTCTGGCTTACGACATAAGGTGTATCCCCTAGCATGCTGCTGTCGATTAGCCAGCCTAAAGGAGTTGGTATGTCCAGAAAAGTCGTAGTCGATCTCCACATGACTATCCCTGACGGTAACACGGTCTTTGGAGAGGCTAACGACGAACCCTTCAACACCAGATATGTGATGTACACAGTCACCAATGAACCAAACCTTCTTGAGCTTCCATCCAAAGCTATGCTCCCCAACACGGATAGTCGCATGCGTACTAAGGAAATCAATGCTATTCCCTGGGCCTTTGTCTGGTATAGGATCGTGATAGTCGATGACAGGCCCAGAGCTGGAATGGGAGATGACTAGACCTTCCTGTCTGTTGGGAGCATGAACTAGGTCACCAAGATCGAAACACCAGTCGTCTATGGCAGGGAAATTGGAGGAGATGGCAGAGTGTGTGCACTCAAAGAGAATTCTGCCTTCTCGAGCGTTTGGCAGACATCCAAGGGGTTTGATCATCGAGATGTCGACTATCTCGAACCTCATCCCGTGCTCAAAGCAACCAGCAGGGTAAGAGGGGAAAGGAGAAGGAGTCTTGGGGATCCTTGGGTACAATGTATGATCCCAGGCATACTTTGCACCATCCTGGTGCCAAGACGCCTGAGATTCGATGACCAGACTCTGAACCAATGGTACATGGTCCTTTGGGCAATGAGTTTTCAACGTGTCGTTGTATGTAGTAGCGGGAATACGTGGAATGAAAAGAACGGTGACAGTGCGGCCGTCGATGTCCAGGATAAGAGCAGGATCATCGTAGGACAATGGCAAACCAGGCTCTGGCTCGGCTGGTTCAAAGCTCTGAGCTCGAGTAGGTTTCCTGGGGGTTTTTGGATTCTTCTTCGTTGGCATTTGCGTGGGGCCAAGCCTGATCCACTGGTAGGCTTTGAAGTGCGGAAAATCAGGATTTCTACGAGTTCCAACAGGCGATTCAGGAATGCTGGATACGCCGGACAGTGCGCAGGCAATATCCACTGGGTCTGTGACGAGTACCATGTCGACTCCTCGTGTATTGCCTCTCTTTTGTCATAAGAAGGCGCAACCGCTAATAGCTGCAGCAGCCTTGGCAGCATCACGAGTATGCACCAAGATGTACCCACAGCCACAAGATACAGTTTGGAAGGAGAGGAAGGTGGTGTCTTCAGGGTACTTCTTGCAGTAGCAGTTGAGGAAAGATGTAATGTATTCTTCTTTGTAATGCTAGCAAAATGTTAGATAGATATCATTGTGCTGAAAGAAAGAGAACATACCTTGCACTTGACAATCCAGAGTTCTCTGGCCTGATATTTGGCATAGTCGTCTTCTGGTTCATCGGCAGTACCTCCTATGTTCCCCTTATCCACCTCAGCCGTACTACCCATTTCTATGTCTTGATCGTCTCTGGAGAAGAGGGAGTCGTGTTCCAATTGAACATCTTCATCGTCTCCAGAAAAGAGCAAGTTGTGATCTGAGTTGTTTTTTGAGGTATCCAGGGCGACGTCCAGGGCGTGATAGTTCAATGTTTGGCCTTCATCATTGTCGTTGTCGTTAATAAAGCCTTCATCTATTATTTGATGCGTTAGATAGTTGAGAATAGGAGATTGTAAGAAGTACATACCTTCCTCAATCTCCTCACTTTTGTATCCTCCTCTGTCTACTGCAGCCTTGAGATCCAACAACTGACGAACATCCAGCGTTGATGATGAAGCCATAGCAGCGATGATGGGACCAGTGTCCTGGAACGGTGTGTCAGCATTGACCTTAGGACTTTTTTTTATCTGAGACATCATAGGTACTGGAGTGTTTTTAGCGTTTTTTTTTAGCTTATACACTCATTATTCATTGTAATATACATTTATGATCTATTCTACGCGAAAATAAAGAAAACTTATGCTGGGGGACGATGAGCAAGAGGCCTCGTTGTTGTTGATGGTGGTGGTAACAAGTCAAGAGTGAAAACTTGTTGCCAAAGCGCGCGCAGCAGGCTTGTGCTTGCAAATCTTGTGTTTGTTGAAGCACATGCTTGTATAAACACAAGATTTGCAAGCACAAGCCTGCCACATGCCGAGGACTTAGAAGTTTTCACTCTTTGCTCGCAACCACCACCATCAAGAGCGGTAAGTCTTTTTCCTCCCCTTAGTACTATACCAGTAGCATAGATATTTGAATAAAAGATGAATGAATACATTGTACATGGAATAAACTATAGACAACTTGGCGGATTCTTGCAACTTCAACATACAAGCACTGTTTGAGCGTTCACCCAAGGCTATCTATGGTGTAACATGTTCACAAGATGATCCACCGTCTTCACCTTCTCCAGAAAACAGCACTTCTGAACCTGAGTCTGGCAATGAATCCTCAGATGAAGAGTTAGGCCCAGTCGGCCGATTCAAAAACAGCATCATCTTTCGCTTGATGAGCTGGTGCTTGGGTGTCTGTTGCATTGCCAGAGGTGCTGGTGCAAAGATAATGGACCAACTGGTCCACAATGTCATTCTCGTGCCAGACTTCAATGCTTCCCATCTCGTCGGGTTCTGATTTCGAGAACAGGAGCGTCTCCTGGACCCTTATCATTCCGATGTTCCTGTTATTACGGACAATGAACCGTCAGATTCAGGTTCACCATCCTCTACGCCCTCTGAACCGGCCAGAGACTCGACCACTGCCATACCATTCGTAGCTAGTAATGGCTGGTGTGTTGGTCATGTCAATGTGCCGGTTCCATGCGCTGGTTACAAGGTCAAGGAGTCAGAAGCCCCCAAGTTTACAATCAATGACATCTACTATCGTAGACCTCTTGAAGTCATCCGAGGAGAGTTTGCCGATACTGGCTTCTTCTCCATGCACCTCAAGCCATTCAAGGAGTTTTATCGACCTCACCCTGATGCACCAGTCAAACATGTTTACAGGGAGGTCTACACTTCGGACCACATGCTAGAGATGGAGTTGGACATCATGAACCATGTCCCCAAGGATAACGAGCACGAAGTTGTCATAGCTGCTCTCATGAACGGCTCCGACTCGACTCTTTTGACCCAGTTTGGAACGGCATCGCTATGGCCTGGATATTCTACCCTAGGCAATCTATCACAGTTTATACGTCTCAAGCCGTCAATTTACGCGATGAACACTATCTTATTCGTCCCCTCTGTAAGTTTCAAGACTATATTAGATTGATTGTCCAGCTGATCCCTTTCTAGCTTCCAGACTCGTTCAAGGGCTGGTTCTGTGAACATTTTGATAACAAGGTTCCTGCAGACAGCATCCTACGGCATTGTAAACGAGACCTGATCACGCTCATTTGGGGGCTGATCTTCCTGTCACCTGAATTTGTTCATGCGTATCTGCATGGATACTTGCTAGAGTGCGCGGATGGTATTATTCGCCTCATTTTCCCTAGTCTCTTCACTCATATGGCTGACTATGTCAAAAAGTACGTCTATATCACTGGATCACTTGCCACCCCGCTAAAGCAATTTTTACAGGGTCATCTTGGCCAGCATCAAGTTTCTCGCCACCTGCCCTTGCCCCATGTGTCTTGTCAAGAAGTCACAGATTCTGGAGCTCGGTACCAAAACGGACATGCGTCGACGAGAGATGAAGCGACGTGTAGACAGCCAGTACCATAGGGATGAGGTTGAGAGGGTCTGAGAGCTGATCTACAAGAAAGGCTATGCAGTGGAGAACTAAGATATCAACGCAACACTTGCCGAATGGTCTGGCGTACCAACAAGGGTATATCCTTTCTTTTCTGCCTATGATGCCCACTAATACGTGTCATAGAACCCATTCTCTACTCTCCTGAGTCAAGCTAACAATGATTTCCACAATCTCTTTTGTGGTGACCTCATGCACAAGGTAACTGGCCGTTGGGAAGACGTATTTCAACATCTCTGCCGCTGCCTGTACGCAATAAATAAGGAAAAGATACAGGTTGTGAACAATCGGTAATTGTCCTTTGAATCTGATGAATTACACACTAATCAAGGGGTAGTTATCGTGATGTATCTACATTTGGGAGCGGAACTATACAAAGATTTCGAAATGATGTATCTGCCCTCAAAAAATTTGCTTGTCGTGATTACGAAGATCTCTTACAGGTAAGCAGCTCGTCATTGTACAGGAATTCATACTAATACCTTAGTAGTGTTCAATGCCGTGCTTCGAGGGTCTATTCGACCAGAAGATGGATGCCATAGTCCAGGACCTGCTGTTTGACTTTGCAACATGGTACAGCTACGCCCACCTGCACGTACAGACGGACTCAACACTTGCTACCTTTGAAAAGGTCACGGGGTACCTGGGCAAGTCACTATGTGCCTTTGCGAAAGCTACTAAGGACATAGATACCTTGGAGCTACCCGCTGAGGCACGCAAGCGTTGTCGTAATGCCAAGGAGAATGGCGGAGAGGGCAAGTCTGGCTGATGTTGAAAAGAGTTTTACCTGTTGACGTTCAAGATGCATGCACTGGGTCATCAAGTTGCGAATACTAGGTACTATGGGGTTCCCTGTGGTAACGACTCCAAGCCGGTAAGTAAAATCTAAATCGTCAAATAATACTTATTGAATTATGTTCTAGTTTGAGCCTGAACATGTACGCTTGAAGGCCTTGTATCCCAACACAAACAAGAGAGCCTTTGTGTCGCAGATAGCCAGGCAAGGACGTAATCAGCGACTGATGCACAAGCTTTCTGTGCAACACAAATTCAAGACAAGTCGGCGTAAGAAGAATAATCGATACACGATCCCTGACATCAAACCTTTACCAAAAGCAGATGCCAATAACCGCTACCAGATTGGTAGTACGGAACACTGCTTCCTGCGCCTCAACAACTGGCTCGACGACTATAATGAAGATCCTGCTACTGTTGTATGTCTATCTTGTGTCTTGTGCTTCTTGTACTGACAAGTGAGCTGTAGGACTTTGACTGGAAGCTACGAAGGCACCTTCTTGAGCAAATGGTCATGCCAGAACAACAGCAAGACATCAATAATCGGGATATATCACATTTGCTCATCAGACAAGATCGGGTGTTTACTCACAAACACATGCGATTCAACTATATGTCATATGACATGCGTAAAGCTCAAGATTCAATCAACATTTGACACCATCCAGATGTCATCGTCTTAGCCGATGAACGCAGCGCACAAGAGCAGGGCCATCCTTACCTTTACAGATGTGTTATTGGAATCTTCCATGTTCACGCCCAAAACACTTCACGCTTCTCCAGAAATAGCCTTGAAGAGCAGAGGATGGATGTGCTATGGGTGCGATGGCATCAATACGACCAGAACTATAAGTGGGGCTGGGAAAGGAAACACCTCCCTTGAGTATTCTTTCCTCCAGCAACAGACCTTGATGCGTTTGGGTTTGTGGATCCTCGGGATGTCATATGAGGATCCCATCTCATTCCCGTGTTCACTTCAGAGGTTATGGATAGCTCGCTTCCTGAAGACTCTGTAGCGCACGTCTTTGAGGAGTTTGATGAAGACAAGTTTGTCGTCGAGGATGAAGACTGGGGGTCATACAATGTCAACATGTAAGTATCGAGACGTTTGAGCGATATTACACTGACACTCTTTGCAGATTCGTTGATCGTGATATGTTCATGTGATTTTGTGGTGGAGGTATTGGGCACCCTACAAGAGAGGCTACACATCTCTTGGAGAAAGATGTGCGTCACAGTGACAATCCTATCCCAACATACGACCCATTAACAGAAGAACAATTGGATGATAGAGAGGATGCAGATGACCAGGAGAATACTGCTGCAGACGACGATAACAAGTCAGTGCGATCTGATGCCTCGTGTCAAAGCCTTGACGCTGTACCAGAGGATTATGATGATACGGACATAGAAACGGACGATGAGTAGTGTACTTGTAAACTATGTAGTCCAACGTGAATTCATGTATTGTCTTCCTGGAAACAAGGTCCGATTTACTTTCGTTTGCTTTCATTTAAATCAACGAAAATGATTACAGTATATTTATGTCCATTTACATTGACCTGAATCATTTACGCCCATTTATGGCCCATTTACATTCATTTACATTGGCCAAAATTATTTCGGCTCATTTATATCTCATTTACTTTCATTTACTTACAGTCCAATACCTCAAAATCATTTCAAACCATTTATATGGAAACTAATCACTGAAATCTATTTATTCCGAGGTAAATATCATGCTCATTTTCCCGATAATGGTGTAGAGTGACAGTGTCATAGCTGGTGTCCACTGCAGCTTCAGCAAAACGCAGGTAGAAGTCTGAAAACAATTCTTTCTCCTTTTGTTCTCATGGCCAAACATTTTTGCAAACACTTTAAGGAAGGTATTCTAATCCTTGAGTTCAGGAACATAATTGCCTTTGACCTTGCATTCTACTAGTACCCAGTAAGCTAGAGCCTTTCCAGTGAAATAGGAACCAGTCATAGCAATCCTATGATCAGAATCAGCGTACATGTAGGGTTTGACATGATGTTGTAGATAGTCGAAATGAATGGTCTGCACTGGTCTCTAAAATCCCCAGAGAACAGTTCTGGCTTTCACATGTTGATTTTGGACTCAACAGCTATCTTTGCATTGATTTCCTTCTCTAGCCATGTTTGTCGTTGTTCTTCTCAACATTCTTCTTTATCAACAACTGGTTTCAACTTCCTTTCCTTCTTTCTTCTGGCTGGAATGACCAGTGGAGGACTTCTTGGATGATTTGGCTCATCATCTGAAGAAGAATCAGACCCATCAGAATCACCAGGTGCTGCAGCTGTGGTTTGGGTAACATTGGGGTCTGTAACTGATTTTTCAACATCAGTTTCATAAGCTGATACTACCTGGAGTTGCTGGAACCACTACAGGAGGTCCTTGATTAGCTGCAGGCATTCTTGGTGAGTGCAGAAGAGTGGTGGAACTCTGTCCTGGGGTAATCCATCTGGAAAATGAATCTGAGGTAGACTGGATTGACAGAGTTTGCATAGTAGCTGTGGTAGAATGTGAAGAAATTTGAGTGGACATTAAATGAGGAGGTACGTCTCTAACTTCCCATTCCTTTGGCCTGTCTGCATCTTCTTTCCTTTTCTTCAAATTCTCTAGGAGTACAGCCGCTTTTGTCTTTCTTCTAGCCTTAACCATTTCTCTTTCCTCCTTATGGTTCTTAGTTAGCCAAAAGACATAGCCAGACGGCATAGAAGTCCTTGTTTCTGACTTGTCAGATGGTTGTACTTCAGGATGAGTCAATGGCTGGGGTTCTGAAGGGACAGATTCCTCAGGAATTTCGTCCAGCTTTGGAATATTCTTGTCCCGCTAGTCCTTTTGATGTTCAGAATGCAGTTTTTTTTTTTTTCAAAGAGGTAGCATGTGAAGAGGGGCCTGCTACTGGTTCTTTCTTAGCTGGAATCCCTGGAATAGGTTTATAATCAACTACCTGAGGTGCCCAATGTACAGATCAGTTATAGCTCGTTGTAGCCAGGGGCACTGTTAAAGGTGGAGCTGCAAAGTAAGGCTCTCTCATGATTGGAGTCGATGGGTTTCGGCTAATAGCAGTTGCAACTGATGGAGAATGAGGAAGACTAGCAGAGGCAGGGGCATTACTTGTAGAAGGGCTCTGGCTCAGTCCACTGGACGAGGTTTGAAATGGGTTGGTTTAGGTGTTCACTTTGCATTTCTTCATCCCAATCCTGTGCCATATTAATGAGTTCCTCTATCATAGGAGCGGCATTAAGCAAGAATTCCATAGAGGACTCAAACTGTGTTCCCAGTTTGTCATAGGCAATCTCTGCCTGCTCCTGAGCCTCTTTCTGGTATGCTCTGGCCAGGCTATTGTCACTTCCCTTGGGTGGACCCATGTATACCTCTTCTTGGTTATTCTGTTCTTCTACAGATCCTTTGTCTGACACTGTATGAACAGAAGTGGGTTTTCCAGGGTATTCTGGTCAATCTACCACTCTGGCAGGTGGTGTCGGAGAAGTAACCATGACATTGATGCTTGGTTGTACAGGGCTTGGACCTAACCCAATAGCCGATGTGTGGGGCTGGAAGATAGGTGTATGATAGATGTTTCCAGAAGGGATTCCCATAATCAATGGAGTTCTTGGTTTATCAATTCTTTGAGACTTTTGCCATTGACGTTCAGTTAACCCAGTCTTAGCTGAAACACTGGATTTTGGCCTATCTGAGAAGGGATTGTCTCTGGACAATGTCGATGCTCAGACTGAAGTGGGTGATAGAGGTTCTGGAGCCCTGGGTCAGTCATATGGATCTATGTTCCAGGTATCAGACTGAGGCGAGTCTGTTTCAAACATGTATTCATGCAACTGCAGCAGCAAAACGGTCGGTTTGACTTTCGGCACTTTTGCTTTTCTCCGGCATCTTTTATCTTTCCTCCGGTGCTTACTCCTTTATACCACCTCAGATTCTCTTACTGTAATCTTATTTTGCTTGCAGTGCAGCCATTCTCAATATTCCAGTTTTCAACTATAGATTTGTACTCTAAGGTACATTCAACAAGTATAGATTCAAAACATAACCTTCATAGCATATCGTTCAAGCCTTAAGATAGATACCGATCTCAGTAAAACCAATACAAGAAAAAACTGTAAGAGACCTACCACTGAAAGACATTTTTTTTTTTGGTGGAACGGGAGGGTGATTGTGGTTCCTCGCGCTGCCTTTTCTGAGTCACCCGTCTGACCAGTATACGCTCGCGCGATGCCGTTGACAAGTTTGCCCAATAGATTGTCTTCGATGCAGGTGAGAGATCCATCTTGCATCGGCGCCAGGAAACCGGAGAAATTGCAATATGAGATCGAGGGGAACGGCGCCTTGAGTCGGTCAAAGGAGGTAGGCAGTTGACTAGCGACGATCATTAGTATGAGTAGCGATGGACATCAACTGGGCTACCTTGACATTTGGGTGTTTCGGGAGCTTTCACAATGCTGAGAGTGTCAAGCTGACCCATTGGGGTATGAGTTTCCAATGATTCAGTAGTGAGTTTTACATAGAAAGGGGCTGACGGTTGAGGTACAGACTCTCCTGGCACATCAATAAGCTGCTGTTCACTGAGAGATCAGAACTTGTGACTCACCCAATCTAATGGCTGTAATCGCTCCCTGTTCTCCAACTTCATCACTGGTTTTGGTTTCTGCACAGTACAATGTTTGCGGATCGGTACCTCCAGCGTCGTTGATGGCGGTCAGAGACATAAAATTTTCACGTGGGAAACAGAGATGTTTTACACTGGAATGGACCCCACAATGTGCACGACGAACTTTATCCACTGCTCGAGTACATATTTGAGCTCAGAAACATTATAGCTTGTGTAGGAAATTATATAGAATGTTCCCAAGATGAGAGAAAACATTAAAAAGCTATTTCATGACTATGATGGTCTATATACTTGTTTACGTAGAAGGCATTGAAGTCGTCTAATGTGTCCGTAAAAGAATAATCGTTGGGTATCCATTCCTTGCCTGCCACCCCCATTAGATGTGCTCCACAGAGAATGCTATCAAGGGATATGATATCCACGACTCTCTCGCCATTGTCATCTTCATCCGGCTTAACAATCCACATTCCAGTGAGTGGATCAGGAGCATCACCGACTGTCGAGAACCAGTTAACGACGGTGCAGGCATAGGTGCTATGTTCATGAGTGATGGATATGAAACGCAGGACCCTAGCCACAGCAAGCCCACGAAAACCGGGAGTGTCCATGTCCTGAATTACAAAAACACAATTGTGTTGTGGTGGGCCTGACTTCCAAGACTCAACGGCACGGATACGCTCTCTCTTCATGCTGCCGAATCCACAGAGATCGCTGGGAGCTGAATAGGTGGCCACTGCTGAAGGATAAACCCGTATTTTGGTCTGCGAGTCAAGCTCAGGCAGATCATCCTCATCAACCGTATACCAATCCATGGGCTGTGTGCGTGCCTCGGATGGCAGACTCTGCTCGTACAGAAAGCAGCGAATCAAGTGCCGGAAGTTCTTGATGTTAAGCCACCACTCAAGGGAAGCCAGGTCGCGAGGAAGCCCAGTAACTGATGGGAAAAGTCAGTTAGATGCCAGAGCAAGTAATGGAATACTCACTGTGTTTCTTTGTAAGTGACACCTGCCCACATATGTCAAAGCCGTCTAGTAGCCCTCCATCATCGTCCTCATCTTCTTCACTAGGATTGTGAGCAAGTACTCGCAATGCCTTGACTCGCTCCTGGGCATGGTGCTTTGCTTGCACAGCAAATTCTTCATCAAGACCTCTAGTAGGAGGCCCCGAAAGCATACCACGGCTTCAAAAGTCTGCCTCCACCCATTCCAATTTGTCCATGCGTTCGTTGATGACCAACATTTCCGACAGTGGATTGTTGCGACTACTTCGACGCCAAGGCTCTTTGACGGTGGCTATGTGCTTCGACTCGGTTATTGACGAGCAAAGGCCGTTTGGTGAACCGAATTCAGCGATGAGATGGGGGTAATGGGATAATGAGTGCTGCTGTGGTAGTGAGAACGTATCCTTGATGTTGAGATCCTTGAAGACTTCACGTTCACGATGGAACACTTCGATTTGTGCTGTGATATCCCTGATTGTATCCTCGGTGATTATATCTCGCCGGATCAAGTAGCAAACCTCAATGAACGCGGCCAATGTGCAAATGATACCATCAGGAACACGCCCTGCAATTGCAGGAAGATAGACCTATAATCCAATATGAGTTTTGACATCAAGTGTGTGGAAGAAAGCAACGTACCTTCATCAAAGCCTTTGAGTCATTACCAGTCCATTGTTTGAAGCCACGACCTTCAGGAAATCGTTGAAGCGCAGGAAAATGAGGGGCAGTGGCAATACAACGGTCAATGTCGGCCATCATGCGTGCAGCCTCAGCTTTTGTGTATTCTGATTCAAGGTATTCCTGTACCCAGGTCACGAGATGATCTTTGAAGGTCCCTTTGATGAGCTGATGCAGAATGTCGGGGGCGATTAGGGCGTGTATGTCGGCACGTGGAAAATAATAGGTGAAAGGCTGCCGCAACAATACATGGAATTAACAGAACTGAATTGTTTGAATAGTATGCAGCTACGCACCATGATTTCATCTACAATGCCATATTCATCCCATTGCTGAGAGGCACTTGGCATTGCATCTCTAACTCGGTTGGTGTGGCCATGAGAACGAGGACCTCCAGGACCATCCAGATTATCATGATCTGCAGTACAGCTGCAAGGCCCATGTGAGTACTTGTACCTGAATCTCAAATTGGGTAGCAGCACTCACCAGGGACACCATCCCTGCACAATGCAAGCCAACAGAACTTGCTCAGGGTAATCCCCAATGTAGGGGCCAATACTATAAATCACCCGTTGATAATACCCATCTGCTAGTCGCACAATGTCTGGACGGGTCATATAGGGGCGCAGAGACTCGAAGACATGTCGGAGAGATTGATGAAACAAGTGCCGCCTGAAACGTCGAAATTTGATGCTATCTTGATAAGCTCGATCGGCTGCAGGATATGTCAGTGACAGAAACATGAGTGAGACAGAGAGAGAGAGGGAGAAAGAGACGTACTTTTCGGAATGGCAAGGAACATGAACAAGGAGACACCCCCCCGGTGAGAGCGCTGAGCATTGTTGGTTAAATTTCCGTTGCTCAGATACCCCGGATAATAGTCATTCTGCCCAGTAGCAACGGACACTGTAGTTTTATCGCTACCGGTGATGACTGTGCATAGCATAGCCCCATGTGTAGTGGGATCCTTCGAGATAACATCCTATGGCCTTGGGTTAGCAAGAAATCATTGTGCAGAGATCGTCACTCACAGCCTCACGCATTGCCCAATTGCCTGACATGAAGTTCTGGTATTGTCGTTTACCATCCACACTGCTGGTAGCGGCATATGGGGTTGTCTCGATCTCACCATTGAAGTCTGGGTTACCGAGTTGCTGTTGGAATTCTAAATATAGATGTCACCTGTCAAGTTATTTTCACTTTATTCCGCCTATGCCACAATTACTAAGAAAACAGATATACATAGAACAGTAGCTTTAACCCGCTTGTACTACCATTTACTGACAGTTACTGACACTGACTGTGCAGTTATTTCTAGTTCACTTAGTATCTATTATCGTACCTTTAGGATTATCTTTTATCCCCTACTCATGTATAAAAGCTAGACAGAAAACCCTACATACAACATTGAATCAGTTTATCATCTTGTGTTCTCTCAACCCCTCTGGTCATCTGCTATCGTTTATATCGCGCTTACCTGCGCTATCGCTGCTAACAGAGTTCAATCTAAAACTCTGACAGGTTATGGGCCCCGGTCTATAAACCTTAGCCAAACCAGAGTAATACCGATTTCATATTGGTATAGTGGCGAGTTTGGGACGCCGTAATATCCCCAAGGAACAAGAACCAAGATCGTATATCGATTGGCGAGCAGGGACGCCGGAATATCCCCTACCCAAAGCAAAGGACTATTGGACTAGTGTATGTCCGATAGAGGTAGCCGTTATCAATCCAGAAGCGGTACCCCAGTATCAGGAACGTTCGATCCAGAACAAATATTACGAGGATCTAGGAACCCTAGCAGGAATCCTAGCAGGCAACCTACACCAGTAGGAAGTAGAACAGGCAGTCCATCGGGACAGCAACAGAGCATATCATCACATCCATCGAGAAACCCATCGCGTATACCTTCTAGGAGACAGAGTCCAGTTGGAGGATTGCACACGCCACCAGCATCTTCCGCACAACCACAACTCCGAACAGATCTAGTCTGTGTCAATTGGTCACATCAGTTCAACGTCAACGAACTACGAGATTGCCATTTAGATCTCAACAGACGCAAGTGGTATCTCTGCACAGAGCAACCGTGTCCAAATAGAAGAAATCGAATTAGCACTCCCAAGGAAGCGCTACAAGTTGGAAATTTTAGGGATTGTGACGATCAGAACGCAGAAGTAGTTCGAGGAAACGTCCTACGAACAACAGTACCAGAACCACAACCATTAGTATTCCCACCAGCGGGAACATCAGCTTCACAGGAGGAAACTGTTGAAGAGCAGATCGAACTTGCTGAAGAGTTTGATCAGGAAACCGAACTTGCTGAAGAGTTCGAACAAGGATTAGGATTTGGTGAAGAATCCGATAAAGAAGAACAGGACCTAGAAAAGGAACAAGAGCAGGACAAAGGAGACTCAGAACAGGAATCAGAAGTTGATACTGATAAACCTGTATCTGACGAAGACAAAGGAACACCTGCCGACGAAGAGAAGGACGATCCACCAGAATCGCCCAGCATAGGTCCCAAACCCAAACCGAGAACACCATCTCCAAAGAGACCACCAAAGGAAGAATCATTTGATTCAGACGAAGAAGACGATATGGCGTCTAAAGCAATAAAGGCATTCGATAAAGTGCCGGAACTCAAGCATGATGGATCAAATTGGTCCATGTGGTCAACAAGGGTAGAAAGAGCTACCAGATCAGTTGGTTACAAGAAATATCTGGAAAATGAACCAGAAACGGACAACGACAAGGAGGCAGATGCAGACGCAGATCTGTTAAATGCCATTATAGGAAAACTCCCGGACACGATATTCAGGAGATACAAGTCAACGGAATTATCTCATAAACTATGGGAAGGATTAAAGAAGGACTACGACACGAAGAATCCTTTTACGGAAGCACATTTGGAACGAAAACTCTACACCGCCACCTGTACCGACATTTCCAAGGTCAACAAGCACATTGATGATCTACTCGAGATCAGAAATGAATTGGAAGGATTGAAGATCAAAGTTTCGGATGATCAATTCAAGAACGCCCTCATAGCTTCAGTGCCAAACTCACTGACTGCAACAATCACTGCACTTGTTACTGTTTGTAAACAGAACGAGGAGACATTGACAGTCGATGCACTCATCGCTGCAATTCGAGCAGAAGCTAGTGGACAAACATTACGGAAACATCCAGAACGGGAAAAAGTCCATTATTCCTGAGATCATTCCAATAATAGAGGCCGAGGATTTAATAGCCGAGGAAGAGGCCGGAGACAATTCAATGATCGTCAGGGCGGAGATAATAGAGATCGGAAGGAAATCACATGCTTCAGATGTCAAGGAAAAGGGCATATCGCCGCAGGATGTCGTTCAAAGCCGAAATCCAAGAAATCAGACGATGATTCCGAGGACAAAGAGAAGTCCAAACCAGCTAAAGATAGCCAATCATGGCGTAAAGGCAAAGAGAAGGCAAGCAGCACCAAGGAAAGTGCTGTTAAAGCCATGGAAGAAGAAATATGGGAAGAAGGCACATGGTTAGCCAGGGAAATCCGAGCAGTGGAACAGTATAATCCACCGAAAGAATGGTTTTACGATGATGAATTCGGAAAGACCAAGGAAACTGAAGAGAAATCCGAGGAAACAGCATACATGGCTGTGGAAATGCACACCACGATGGCCACAATGGTCGATTTACAGACACCGATTGATAGCAAAGTGATCATATGCAGAGAAAATCGAATGGATTCTCAACAACGCCATCAAGAAGGCTATACAGGACAACAGAAGAATCAACCAGACACAGCTACAGAGACCAAGGACCATGAAATTCATGGAGGACAGACATTGAAGGAACATCATTGTTGCCAAATATGTCACCAATTTATCCAGCACATACTTATGGGGGAGAAATTGCATCCAGAATGGCTGATGAAAGTCATAGGACAGAAGGATGAAACAAAGGAAATTACCCCAAGGAATGGAGAAATGGAACAGGAAAATGGAACAGACCAGACATTGGCACACAAGGAGAACAAGACAGATCCAGAAAGTCTTGAACCATTGCAGATATCACTCGTCGAGGGGGAGCACAAAAACTCGATCAACGACATTTCAGAACAAGTCGCCGAGATGAATCTCAATGCAGGAAACAGGTCACCAAAGGAAAAACAAGTTGGACCAAAACAACTTGTAAATGTCAATCCAACCGGAGAATATTCAGGAACGGTCAAAGAAGCGGAAGTGGAACCACCATATCACCAATACTACCACCGACAGAAGATTAAACACCGAGATCATCAGAACACAGAACATCGCCACCGGATCACACATTGGAATCACCAAACAGAACACGCGAACAAAGAATTAGAGTCAAACCCCGGATAATTCCATCATCCAAGGTTTGAGGGGGAGTGTTGGAATTCTAAATATAGATGTCACCTGTCAAGTTATTTTCACTTTATTCCGCCTATGCCACAATTACTAAGAAAACAGATATACATAGAACAGTAGCTTTAACCCGCTTGTACTACCATTTACTGACAGTTACTGACACTGACTGTGCAGTTATTTCTAGTTCACTTAGTATCTATTATCGTACCTTTAGGATTATCTTTTATCCCCTACTCATGTATAAAAGCTAGACAGAAAACCCTACATACAACATTGAATCAGAGTTCATCACTTGGTTCTATCTCAAGGCCTCTGTGTAGAGACCGAACACCTAACGGATACACGAGTGTACGGTAAGCTCCTCAGACGGACCAGTGAATGGTAAACGGCTGAATAATTCCATACCTAACGGATACACGAGTGTACGGTAAGCTACGAGTGGAATCAGTAAGGTATGAATGATCTAAATAAAAATACTAACCTCCTCAGACGGACCAGTGAATGGTAAACGGCTGAGGAGTGAATGACGAGGAACGAGGCATAACAATAAACAGTGTCACGTGTACTCTACGGGAAAGTCCGACCAATAACAACTTTCTACACACCCCCACGGACGATACGGTAGAGTAGGACGTATAACTGGAATATGAAATACGAAAGGATGAAATGAAATGATCTGGGATACTTAATTTGAAAGTTTCGGTTTGTCCATGACCCCATCCATTGAATTCTCCCCCTGGTCCCATCTGATGAGTCCCAACGAGCGGCAGTGCTTTTCATGAAGAGGCGGAGGAAGAGGTTTGGTGAAGATGTCTGCAACCATCTCCTCGGTAGGGATCCAGTCCGTGATGATGACCTTGTTTGAAATATGATCCCGAATGAAGTGATACTTCATGTCGATGTGCTTGGAGTTTCCGGAAGTAGATGGAGACTTCGACATGTCAACCGATCCACGATTATCAGACAGGATGGTAAAAGGAGAAGGTATATGGAAACCTAGAACGTCTGTGAACATTTTGATCCAAAGCGTCTCCCGCGTACAATGTGTTAGCGCCATATATTCTGCCTCCGTGGATGAAAGTGCAACAGCTTTCTGTTTTGACGCCGACCATGAGATCAACCCTCCATAAAGATAGATGGCATATCCGGAGATACTTTTGCGATCTGTGATGTCAGATGCCCAATCCGCATCCGTGAATGCAATGTCGTCAACGGGATATTTGAAGTAGCCGACTGTGTCTAGCATCTGATCACCCCCATACTGTAGAGCATAGTCAACAGTTCCTGCCAAGTACCGGAGGACTCCCTTAGCAGCGAGCAAATGAGTTTTAGTCGCTGTGGTATTGAATTGACTAAGAGCCATCACTGCGTAGGCGATGTCAGGTCGTGTGCACATGGCGAGATAGAGCAATGAACCAATAATCTTCATGTATAGTAGTCGAAGTTGATCAGGTTCCGTGGGTGCATCTGGTATCGCATTGGGAGGAGGAGAAGGTAGGTCCGAAGGTTTTTGTCGCAAGGGTATAGACGTCCTTGTGGCTCGAGTGAGATTGTAGGATTCCAGTAGTTCCATGACATATGATCGTTGAGTCAGCCATGTCCGTCGCGTTGACCGATCTCTGATAATGGTGATACCGAGGTAAATTTCGGCCGGACCTAGATCATTCAACACAAACTGCTTCCTCAATTCCGCAATGAACCATTTGTAAAGTTCACGGGAGTTGGTAGAAACCAGTCCATCATCAACGTGAACAGCAATGATGATTTCCAACGCCTCTCCATTTGCAGGCATGGCAATAGTGGAGATTGGAGGTACCTTCCATCGACAATAGAACACAGCATTGTCCACACCACAACGTAAGAAACCCAATTTCCTGAGAAATTCCCAGAGAGTACGGTACCATTCAGCCGATGCCTGTTTGAGACCGTAAATGGCACGTAGAAGAATGTAGACAATGGTTTTATCGGAAAGGGTGTACCCAGGAATCTGCTTGCAGTAAACGGTTTCCGACAGCGGCGAGTTCAAGAAGGCAGTCTTGAAATCGAAGACAAACAATTCATAGTCATGCTTTGTGGCTCGAGCAATGATAATACGAATGCTTGTCATTCTCGCTACAGGTGCGTATGTGTTCCCGTAGTCTCCCGGTCGTTGACTGAAACCCTGGGCAACAAGACGTGCCTTATATCGCCCATCATGCTTGATGGTATATACCCATCTAAGACCCACGGCTGTTCGTCCCTCTGGTAAGCGTGTCTCCTTGAAGACGCCCAATCGATTGAGGCTATCCAACTCCTCTTTCTCAGCTTCCTTCCACTTCTCAATATCAGAGCGTGCCCTAGCTTCCCAGAAATTGTCCGGGGCTTTACTGAGGTCAAAGTCCCGGGATGTTCGAGATGACGCGACCAAGGCAAATCCAGAGGAGCGTTCCGGATGATCAATATAATTAATCTCCGTCTGAATTGCTTCCGTCTCCATGGAATGCAGCGTGATGTCATTTGGGGACTGTAGTTCATCAATCAAGGATTCTGTAGCAACGAATGCTGGAAGTGTACTGGCAAACAAATGGGCTAGTTGAGCTACATTGGCACCCCCATTCCGACGTCGTCGTAACTCTTCTCTATGAAGATCCCGGGCAATAATGTCTGCTTGCCATTGTTTACCCTTTGCTGTAGCTTCACGTGTTCGCCTCGGACGTGCAGGCAGTTGATGGACATCGACTTCGCGGGTTGGTTTAGGTCGAACTGGAAGATCATCATCAGGTACATTATCTGGTGTCACTGCTGGTGTAACATCCAGAGGGGAAACCGGGAGATTGTCCACTCCTTGAGACTTGGGTTGGCCATTAGGGATAGGTGCATAGTATTCGTCGGGCACTCTTCCCATGTAACCCGGTACGTTCTCATCAAAGACCACATCTCGTGAAAACCGATACCGTCCATATAGGTCACGCACTCGCCAACCTATGCGACCTTCTTCATAACCGACGAAGATTGCTTCAAATCGGCGTGGACTTCCTTTACGCAATAGTTCTGGTGGTATGGCAACCCAGCATCGACATCCGAAGGGACGCCAAGAGCTGTAGTTGGGTTTCGTCCTGGTTACCATCTCAAACGGAGACGTGTGTGGAGGTAAACCAGCACACGGAAGTCGATAACGTGTGTAACACGCTGTGCGTATGGCATCTTCCCAAAAGGTGAGTGGAAGATTTGCCCACGCAAGGAGAACGTGGCAATCATCTTCAAGAGTTCGAATGCCGCGCTCAACTTTGCCTCCTTGACTGTGTGCATACGGTGCTGTGACCTGGATCCCAATACCTCGTTCTTCGTACCATTGAAGTAGGCCTGTCTCTGATTGTTCCCCAGAACCGTCGAATCTGATTTCACGGACCTTGTTCTCCATCACTACTTCCCATCGTATCAATACCTTTTTGATGGCATTCGGTACTTGACTACGATCTCGCATGAACACCACACTCGGCGTGTGTGTGTAGTCATCGAGTAGGTATTGGAAGTATGAATTACCGTGAGGAGATGTAATAGGGAAAGGTCCGCAAGTATCCGTGTGTACGAGCTCAAGTGGTCTTGTCGCACGGTTTCCTGGAGTGTCGTATGGCTTTTGAGCTTCCTTTCCTTCAACGCACGAGTCGCATCTGTGGAGCTTATCCTGAGGAGCTCTGGAGAAGTCTTCCATTCCTGTACCACATTTTCCGGCCAATACGGAGTCTACAATCAACCTTCCCGGATGTCCAAGTCTGTCATGGGCTAAGTCTCGATCATGTGGTCGTTTAATGTAGGCCGGCAGTGCCTTATGGTCTAGGTAGTCATTGCTAGGTATTGGAAAAAGAGCCAATGACATGGATGGCGGCGCTGATTGTGCATCATTTGAAGGTGGTGCAATGAATTCACATTCAATGATAAGGAGTCGGTGTATGAGCTTTACTCCAAATACACTCGGAGATGGTTTCTTCATGTAAATTCTCCCATCATTCCCATCGTAATACATTCGCATCCCAGATTCAAGAAATGACCCAAACGACATCAAATTGATAGGGCAATCTGGCGCGTAATGAGCATCCTCGAGTTGGATGACGAATGACTTCCCAGGTGTGCGAATGTCCTTAACCCTAATCTTCACCATGCCCTTCCCATAAGTTTCCAATGTCCCACAATTGGCTGTCCCTATGGACAAGCGCTTACTCTGGTCAAAGTCCCAGAATAGTCGCCGATCAATAATCAGATGTTTAGAGCTACCAGAGTCGAGAATGACCGAGGTCGGTTTCTGCATTACTGCTAGAACCATCGGATTGTCGAGGAGAAGACTCATTAGCCATCCCGGTTCAATTTCCGGTGGCACCATCGAATAACCGTCATGCTCTGTTTCATTATCGTGCATATCGACAGCTACATTTGTATCAATGGGGTCTTCATAATGATTTGACTCTGGTGGGGATTCATGCTCTACTGTGTCCATATTCGACGCAAGGTGTGCTTGTGGGCGTGAAGAAATATTGGGGTTGTGATGATTGGGAATGTTGGGTTTGGAAGGTGGAACTCGTTCTGGACGATTAGCTTGAGTCTGCGATTTCTCACCGTCCTTGGCTGTGGACGACGACGAGTCACCCCCACGCGAATGGAACCGCGTACGATTCGCTGTATTGGAGTGGGAGTACACAGATTCTCGAGTTCGTTGAAAGGAAGAGATGTGGGAATGAAGCTTGAGAACATCATCGGCCAATTGCTCGAATGAACCACGATCGAAGGTCGTTGCGCGTTCATTTAGCGTCCGCCACGTATTATAACGTAGTTGATCCCACATGCCACCAGTGGGAAGCAAATCAACGAAACGTTTGATCGCTTCAGCCCATGGAATGTCATAGTTTGCCGAACGTAGCAAGTTCAAGTCCTGTCGCCACGTCATGACATATTTAAGGATATCCCCATTTCTGGGTGCCTTCGACCATAGTTGGTCTTTCAGTAGACATGCCTGAGCATAATCTCCAACTCCGTAGTGACGACGGAGGGTATGAAGGACATCCCGAGCCGAGCGAGGCTGCAATGTGATAGGATGGAACATGGGTGGTAGAAGATCGGCGATACCTGGGTCAAGACGAGAAACCAATATGTGCGAGGCAACTCTGTCACGAGCCCAAAACGTATCATATCGAGCATGATCTTCGGGTGGTGAATCCACAGACAGTGGCGGGGAATGAACGGGAATGACATGAGGATTGTAGGCAGATGCGGAAGCATTGAGTGGCGGATCGCAGATATGCGTGTATAGACCAACATTTGAGACTAATGTCGTCGCCGATTCGTACCAGGTTGACCAGTTCTCCCTTCCTTTTAGAATTGGAATGGATGTAACAGTAGGTATAGATGGAATCGAAGTAGAAGAATTCGCAACACTCGAAGAAGATTGTATGGTAGAAGGATGCAATGGTTGATGTACTGGAGGAACAGGCGGAGGAGCAGGTGGATGTGGAGGAGCATATGGAGGAGCATGTGGTGCAGTAGGGGCAGAAGGTGCAGTATGTGGTGCAGTAGGAGCAGAAGGTGCAGTATGTGGATGATGGGACCAAGAAGGATAAGGAATTAAGTTTGGAAACATTGTAGGTGCCATAGAAAACTGATTAAAATGAAACGGAACATGGCCACCAACCATTGGGTTGACATTTTGGTATGACGGTATTTGTCCCCCAAAGGGTTGCGGCATGTGAAACTGATAAGGAAAGGGATGGTACACCCCCATTCCTGGTGTCATATGAGGATGAGGATTATGCGAGAACTGATGATTATAATGTGAAGCACGATAACGAGAATCAGGAACAGCAGTGGGAACCTCCTCAATGACTGGTTCAACGATAGAATCACGGCGACTATGCGCACGATAATCCTCAGAACCATCGACATGCGACTGTCGACTCGGCACATGTCGCGAACCATCCTCCGGAGGTACATCAGGTAAATCCTTGTCTCGACTACCAGGGGTTGGTCGTTGATGAGAACTGGCCTGAGTCCTAGGTGGAGTTTGATTCTGTTCAAGACCGGCATATGGATCAAATTCTTGGGAATGAGATTCCATATAATGATCCTGCTCAGTCTGATGACTTGTGTGAGGAAGATGAGGAGGATATTGCCTAAATCCCTCCGAAACCGAACTCGGAATACCTTGAGTACTCGGTTGCGGAAACGAGGAATATGGTCCATGAGCAAGAGGAAAATAACCCGGCACATTAAGAGAAGAATGAGGAGGATGTGTAGGATCATCAAAAGGTACAGTATGAGACTGAACAAAAGTCGTAGGATCATCAAAAGGTACAGTATGAGACTGAACAAAAGTTGTATTCGAACCGGAAGCAGGTATGCGAGATGAGTAATTTGGCCGCAACGGCGGTCCTGAGCGTGGTATAAACGTTGTACGTCCATTAGACGGTGTGTGAGGAACAGGTTGATGATTTGTTAAAGGAGTTTGTAAACTTTGAGCACCAAAATTATGTGTAAAAAGTGGATTGGAAGGGAGAGTTGGTATGCCGGTAGATCCTCGGATGCTGGACGGCGGTGGTGGTATACTCGACATCGGGACGCATCCAGGTGGTCAGAGCGTGGCGTAAGGCACAAACGTAGAATCTGTGACAATGATCGGAGGGATCGATGGGATTTGATATGCTGGAAAAAAACACCCGCGGGTTGCCAGCGTGGCCGAATTTGAAAAGGAATGTGGGTATAATGACGCGAGCCCAGCGTCTTGCAACGGTCCAAGCGTGTTCCAGAAGATGTGTCGGAATCAAGGAAGGCCCATAACCTGTAGAGACCGAACACCTAACGGATACACGAGTGTACGGTAAGCTCCTCAGACGGACCAGTGAATGGTAAACGGCTGAATAATTCCATACCTAACGGATACACGAGTGTACGGTAAGCTACGAGTGGAATCAGTAAGGTATGAATGATCTAAATAAAAATACTAACCTCCTCAGACGGACCAGTGAATGGTAAACGGCTGAGGAGTGAATGACGAGGAACGAGGCATAACAATAAACAGTGTCACGTGTACTCTACGGGAAAGTCCGACCAATAACAACTTTCTACACTCTGGTCATCAGCTATCGTTTATTCGCGCTTTCTGCGCTATCGCTGCTAACAGAGTTCAATCTAAAACTCTGACAGTTGCCCATGAAGAACCTGACATGGATCACGGAAATAAACCTTGTACTCCTTGTCCATCCATGGTTCATATGTCTCCGGAGTCCGTGGGCCATCGTATGAGACTGAGAAACATTGCCAACGAACGGCACCACTTTCACAGGCATCGATCGTGCAGTGTAGATCCTTGACATCAGCAAAAAGGGGGTCGGTATTGACAGAATTGGCGGTGAGTGCAGTGATAATGTCCATGAATTCGTCTATTTCGCCTGCTGAAGCTTGCATACGCCAATAGAGCAGGTTTGCTGTTCGGAACTCCAGGCCATCCTCCCAGGGACTCCAGTCATTCGTAGATCAGGCCAACGAGGGTGGTATTGGAGCGCCATCTGGAAGAAAGTTGCCATCTGCATCACATCAACGTCCTGTACAACTATTAGCCAATCTGAACAAATCCGAAAAAGTGAGGACAGATACCATTCAGTTCCTCATGGAACTTCCGATTCACTGAAGCTTTTGAACCTTCAGGGCATGAATGTGTGTTCTGCACTTGCTCTGCTATAGGTGGTGTCAACGTGTCATTGAGGGATAGGTCGCCAAAGAGTGTAGCCTGAGACTCGCGATCAGATGGGACATCGGCCCTTTCGGCATCGGAATGGGCCTGCTCCTGCTCCTTGTCTGATGAGGAGCACAGATCGTTGTTGTATCCATGTATTCGCATGTGATTGGACACACCAGCAGGGTTGCAAAAGAGTTTCTTGCAGCCTTGTACAGGGCATCGCAGTGTCCGTGGCTGGGTGGTTCTTTGTCGGGAGTGCGGCATGGTGGTTTGACAAGGAAAATCATTTATTCAAATTTGTGCACCTACCGCACGCGAGTCAGTCGCAATCTCGTGGCAACCGGAATAAACACTTACCAGTGAAAAAATTAGAGCCGGTCCCTGCTCCCTGAACCCTGAACCCTCTTCTTCCCTTCTCCCATGTCTTCCACGCCTACAGCAATGAAAACACCTTCCGCTGGTTGAAAGCCACAAAAAAAAATTGATCCTACAATCTCTGTGGTGGAAACCGGCACCGAAAGTCCAGTCCTTCCGACACCAACCACACCTGCTGGGACAGAAGATGTCACCAAAGGGCCAGCCTCATCCATATCTCCTGCGCCGACGCCGACTCCCACCTCTTGCCAGCACAATACCCGCCTCAAAAATAAAGACGTACATCCTGGGCAGGCGCACAAGGCATATGATCAGACACGTCGAAGTTCTGCAGTTGTGGCAGCCGAACGAGCAGAAGTTGCTCGAAAAAATGAGGAGGCAGAAAAACAAAGGTTAGGTGCTCGAGATCGCCTAGCAGCCTATGAGGACAGAGCACAGACAGAGATCCAGGAGCTTACCCAGAACTTCGTGAGGCCTGTTTGAAGTAACAAGTCCTCCAAGCTAGCTCCAGGTAAATTGACCTCCAAGAGTATAGGCGGGGATAAAAACACGAAGGCTGCAAAGAAAAAAGGTGAGAAAAGTTCCTATCAATGAATTGAATCTAACCTTCTGCATTACAGATCTCAGGCAGAAGGCTAAGGCTGAGCTTGAAGCATTGCGCAAACGAATCTCCGAGCTTGAACAACAGAATTCCAGTGGTATGTTCTGAAATATTGCGACTTGTTCATATAGTAATACCACATCACAGGCTCCGACATCGAGGTTACAAGTGTAAGGGAAGGTGAGCACTGTTCCTACTTTTCATAAGAGCAATGACATTGGTCTTCCATACAGATCAGAGCGAGGAGGAAACTCACGAAAATCAGAATGACTCGGATAACGATGCCGCTGAAAAGCCTCAGCCTGTGGATGTTGTCGCAGATGCTGATGATGATGTGATGGTGGTTGATTCAGTTGAAGGTCAGCCAAAGGCACAAGGCAAGAAAACTCCGCGGACCACTCGAGCCGAGATCAACAAGGCTCGAACTCTCCCACCATCATCAGCAGCGCCTGTTGTTCCACCTCCTACTGTGGATGTTGCTTCTCTGCCCTCTCCGGCTGCCAGCAATGCGAAGAAGAGGAAAACGTCCGACATATAAGTGCCTTACTGCCTGTGCAACTCATGTCTAATAAACAGTCACATGGATCTGCAGGATCCAAGAAGAAGTCCAAGGCTGTTGACAAGGTTCCAACTGGCATTGTCGGCACCATTCCTACTGGACTGAATACAAAGGCAAAATCAAAAGGACGAAAGCCCGACAATGACATAGTTCCGGATTCAATGTTGCAAGAGGGAAAGAGTGTCGGATTTGAGGATAACAAAGTGGCAGAGATCCAGGAGCACCAGTAAATCCCAGCCACGATGTCAACACTATCTGAGGCAAGTGATACTATCTGTACTTCTTAATTGACTCCTAACATATTCTCAGAACATCGTCAAGATTAAAGAGGAGCCTATTGAATTAGCTGTCGGTAAAGCTGCCCGTGGTGCTGGCGAGAAGAAGTTCTCAAGCAAACATCTCCCGGAGTTTATCAGGGATGAAGGGGGTGACCGAAAGATATTCACGCCGCTTGCCAAGATAACAGCCGGTTATGTCCATTCGTGGGGTGCATTAAAGAAGACTCAGGTTGAAGCTATCATCACGGCGGGCTTTGGTAGGACAATCGCACTGCCTGAGAGCGGAAAGGATGCAATCTCAGTTTTGGTGCGTGACCAATATACTTTGTGTAGCATGAACTTATACTAACCAACACACAGGCCAATGGCAAGCTGTCGGATCTCCGTCATGAGATTGCGACTGGTGCCATTGAGAACGTGCATGAATTCATCAAGGCTCACTGGACCTCACTTCCTCCACTGGCTACAGGAGAGGAAGAGTCAGAATGGGTCTTTAGGAGTGAAGACGATGTCGCAGACTGGGCCCAGTACATGACCAAACGTTATTCGGTGCCTGGCTCAGGCCTCCCGCTGTCACCAATGCATTTTGCCAACTTTCACGCCGACGACGTGACCGGCACTGTTTTGCTCAAACAGGTACCTCTTCTCTCACGGTGGTATACATTGATACTAACTGGCCATTAACAGGGTTTATTTCAACACGAGCTAGTCCTCCATACATTTGCCATATATCTCTCCCATGTTGATGCAATCCCACCTGAGAAAAGGCCCCGTGAGGTCAAGAAAGACGGTTCACCGAAGTTTCCTTTCGGGATGCTTGAGCTTTCAATCCAAGCAGTATGTATCTTACTGAAGTCTAGTATCTATTCATTGATGAATCTCTCAGGTCGAACGTGCACTGACATTCTTCCACTCTGGGAGGTATGTTCCACCTGGACAGCACGATGAGTTCTCCTATCTTCGTTGGGGCCAACTTCCAGTCAAGGACTTTCATGGAGAGAAGACCAAGTACCTGAAGCACAACGAGTTCTCCAAAACCATCAAGGACATGGGTGCGGACCGATGGCAGGTGATCATTGATGGTGCTAGGCAGTACATGAAGCAGAAGTGGAGAGCTGCAGCGAAACCACAATCAAAGAAGCGCAGAGAAAAAGAGGACGCCGAGAACGATGAGAGTGATGGTGATGAAGAGATGGATATTGTCATGTCTGACCCGTACGTCTGCTTCTATAAGTTGTATGGACAATTCTGATGAATAGCTGTCTCTGCTAGTCTGGAACCGATCAGAGAAAGTCTCGACCAGCTGCTGGATGCATCAGCTGATCAGGCACACGAACCTGACATGGATTCACTCTCGAAGCCAGTGTTGGAGCCTCTCCGAAACGAGGCTGAAGCTGAAAAAATGTTCATGCCATCGGGATCTGAGAGTGATTCGGGGTCGGATTAGGTATCTTAAAAAGTACACTACAAGTTACTAAGTAAATATTTCATTCCCAAAGGAATATGAGACTCCTGAGAAAGCAACGGTTCCTTTATAAGTAAAATGGTGTCTTTTGTACTTATTAAGCACTTTTTTCCTTTCTCAGTAATAAAAGACAAACCTACCGTTTCCCTGATGAGATCATTGGTAAGGGCACCATAACACTCCTTGAAATGTGCCCAAAGGTTTTGATCTCAGATTAGGCAGAGCTGAACATCTGGAGGAAGTTGATTATATGGAGTTTGTCAAACATTCTTGCCCATGATGCCAGAGTAGAATGTTCACAAGTTTGATACCTGAGATCATTCAGTACATCTCGACAAAGGTAAAAGAATTGTCAGAGATTAGTCCCTTGATCGGTTATTGGATTGGGGGTAGCCTCATGGTCCAGTGTGGACATGGCTTCAACTACTTCTCCAATTGGTGTACTGAGATCAATCAAAGTTGACCCTCGTGCTGGATGTGATACCAGCTGACTAGGAGGGAGCATTTGGGGTGCTCCGTGGTCCTGAACCCTTGATGTGTGGAATGGACGATTGACAGGTGCAGCTTCTTGTTGTGTTGCAAAGACACTAGGGCTTTCTGGAGCTGTTGTGTGCACCCGTGCAGAAATGGATAGCCGACTTGGTTCTGTGTGATGGGAACTGCCTCATTCTGACATATTGGGGCAAACTTTGGCTAACCCTAAGGGCTGGGAAGGCATAGAGGGCAGGATTCTAAAGAGACTTGGCTCTTCTTCTCTAATTTGCCTCAATCTATCTTGCCTTTGCTTCTCAGCTTCTTCACGACGCAAGTGCAGTGGGTATGGGGAGCTACATAGTGGACCCACCTGTCCAGTCTGCATCTGCAGGGGCTGACTGAGACTAGTTTATGCAGGATAACCAGGAATCATTCCAAAGGAATATGGAGTGGGACCATAACTGGACAGTATCAATTCAGGAATTGGGGTTTGAAAACCACCATATGGAAAACCATAAGGTACCGGGGCTTGACTGTATGGCTGGTAATGGAACAATTGCAGAAGATAATAACTGCTGCCCATACTATTAGCTGACAGTGGTCCAGGTGGTACCTGGTTAGCTGATGGCATGCCAAACACATGTGCAGCTTCTCCTTGTATGTTTGGGGTCCATGACGGGTTTCCCAATGGGGGATTCATGGGTAAGTCCAGTCCATACAATGGTGCTGGATGCAAATTCATGAATCCTGGTGCTTGCCAAGAAGTACATAGCCAAGACGGGTCCCAATTGTTGAACGGTTGTTGGGAAATGAAGTCGGGGTGTTGGGAAATGTCTTCCACATTAGAGACATTAGCTGGTCTAGGTGGTACGCAAGGTGGATCACTCTGCACAGCTGTGGTTGTGTTTTGGGGAATGTTGCTTGTGTTGTCAGACGACATGGACAATAGTAAGCAGGTAGTCTTGGAATTCTGTAAAGACCTGGGCCAAAATAGATAGTATAAAATGAAAAGGAATAGAAAACAGAGAAACAAGACCATTTACAGCCTGTCTAGACTACCATTGGGGTCAATGACAGCACCAACAAAGCTGAATGGAACACTGTGAAGTGCTAGGAAGACTATATCGCTAGGCGAGTTGAACAAATATAGCTGGAGGATAGTGTAGTAAACACTGAGCACTGAAGATAACTTTATGAACGTAGGCTTAAGAGGTTAAAGTGTTAATTCCAAGACTACTGTTCTAGATACAAGTACATCATTTAAATAGGAAAACAGAGTTTGTACAGAACAAATGACAGTAAATATTATATATACAGTGATGAAGCTTAAGCGAAGATGTTGACATGTTGTTACTATGACGGTCTTCAGCTATGTCGACCACCCAGCTTGATGAAAAAGATTGGGAGATGCTCTATGGTCCTTACATGATTATAAGACAAGCTGCACCAATTTTAAACTCAGTTATACAGGTCCTTAGTACATGCTTGCCATTGTCACTAAGGATTGGTTACAGGTCTAATTCTAGGGATTCATAAATTGCTGTAAATAAATCTGACATACAGCACTAGTCTCGAACAGACCTTCTGGCGGTCACGTGCACTTACCGTATATAGATAATTTTGATGTTTGATGTGGACGAGTTTCGATTTCGTCATTGAAATCGCGTGCATGGACACGCCAGAAGGTCTGGTGCATTTTTACCGGGCGACCCTCCCTCAGGCCGCATGTCACAGTTGAGTCACACAAAAGTGCCGGTCAATGCTCGACCGGCACTTTCATGCTCGCTCACTTGTCGTCTACACATCTCTCTCTTTCATGTATCTACCAGTCATTAATCCCACAAATGACAATTTCAATCTATTTGACGACGACGATGATTTTGAACATCTAGAGCACTCCCGACTTTACGACATCGAGTCATCAGAAGACGAATCTGAGGATGACAGCAGCGACAATGACAATGACAATGACGCTGAGATGGGCATTGCTGGAACCTATGATACTACAGAACAGAGTCCCGAAAATCCTTTCATCCCAAACACCCACCTTCTGAGGGAGAAATTGGGCTGCAGACCTATGGCTGCAAGTGTACGAAGGGTTTTGGATTGTATGAGAGAGGAGGGAATGGATTTGCCGATATTCCTGGATAAACTGAGCTGGGGAGATGAGTCATGTATCCAAGATGCTGCTATCCAGTATGTGCGGACATCGTTATTGCTGAGCGATGAGCTATTAGGGATCATGAGACATTGGTTCCAACCGCTGAGATCAAAAAAGTATAAGAAGAAGAGGGCCTCTGGAGGACAGAAGATTCTGGTTCAGGTTTCGAGAGAGATTGTTGGTCGGGCGATGGAGGATGAACTAGAGACAGTGGGAGATTACTTCAAGACAGACACAGAGGACAATGCAGACCTTCGTGCAGAAGAACTCACTCAATTTGATTTTGAGTCAATGCGATAATGTGTCACAAACAACCTAAGTATAAGTGGTGGGCTCTGCGACTTTGGGTCACTAATAGAACTGTAGGACACAGCAGAAGCCTAGTAATAGACCACAAATACAAAGATTCAGTAGATGCTGGTTATGAACAGCAGCACACTAGTGGTGACTAGTTGTGCAAGTGTGGTTTGACGTGATCAGAGTTGCTGTACTTAGAATAGTACACAAACTATAGATCTGAGAGTGATGATACGCTCTTTGTTACTTCAAAAGCAATTGAGATACACCTTATATTAGGGGTGACTAAAGGTTACGAATGCTTATAATAGGGTAGGAAACAGTCCCAAGTGCTATAGGTAGCAACCTCGAGTTCAACCAATACTGCCTCAAGTGTACTGATCCTGATAGAATTAAATCAATGAACTGTGCGCAAGCAGGAATCCAACTGACTCTCCAAATGGTCAATCTGGGCCTCTCTACGTCACTAAAGCTTATAAAAGCTAGTCCGAGGTCTAATCTCTACACAGAAACACAATGCAACCAATGCTTAGAGCTACAGATCACAAGCCAAATACTTGATCTCTCTGCCAATACAACTTAAGCTCTTGTATACAGTAAGGTCTCAACTAGACTTTCAATCTAGGGCCTGTCCTGAGGAAGTGGAAGTGAATGCAAAGGTCGTCAATAGATTAACCAGGTCTGATCAGAGGTCGACTCATAACAAGCATGAAACACCACTGGATCAACTTATATAAGAGGTCCAATTGAAATGCACATGTGCCAGCAGATCAACTATCAGATCAAAGAGGTCTATTCGAGCAACAGCCACATACAACCTAATGATATGGGCTAACAGTACACTCTCTCTTCATCTTCTCTGCCCTTCTACCTACAAACTGCAAGCCTATATATACTGTTCAGAAATATAAGTAAAGAAATATGTAATAAAAGATAGAAAACAGACGGAATGCAAGCAGAATAAGTGAGGAACAGAGATAGTCCATAGGAAATATACAAATCAGGGAAATATGACAGTCACAACGTCCATATAAGTCGTTTATGTGTGACCAATAAATAGGAATTTCTATCTTTAGACTCAGGAGTTGAATCCTGTGCCTGCGGGTTGGCATTTAGCCTAGTAAAATTTATCTTTTCTTTGCGCCAAGGCGCTTATCCACCAATGAGAGTCGTTTCCGACTTCTCCACACACCGGAATGCTCAGTCATCCATGTTCTGGACCTGGCATATCTTTTACAAGTCTCCGTGTCCACAAGGAACACTTCTATAAGCAGTTTATCTTCTATATCAGCCTCTGTACCATGACAACCATATGCGTCACAGTTCTACAGCTTTGCCTCCGTGTCCAATCAATAGGAACAACTATGGCCAACAATTCTAGACTCGGCAAGTGCCTTCCATAAGCTCTCGGATCATATCTGCTGATGAAGCCGTCCTCTGCATCAACTTGGATCATTCCCTTTGAACCCGCTCATCTCTTTGGTTGGTCATGAAGAAGTATTAAGAGTGTTTAAAAGCAAATAGTCCCTTTAATATGTCTTAGACCATGCACAGACAGTGTACCAGTCGTGATCCAACATAGTACAGCTCCCTACAGTTTTCAGGAAAGGGTCTGCATTGACAGAACCACTAATATAAGCTATAGCAGTGGCCAGATACCCATGTGAGGCGTACCATGTAACCATATACCTGCTAATATAAGTGCATCTGACAAGTCCTTGACTTTGACTAGCTATTCAGGGCTCATACTAGTCCTTCAGAGTCCCAATCATAGCATAACAGAATATAAAAGTGCAATAATGCATTCGAATAAAAGGTATTAAAAGTCAGGCGTATCAGTGGGGCATGCTTCTACAGCAAGTGCTGGTCCTTTCCAACATGCTAGAGGATTTAGCTGTGACTCGACAGCAGAGGGAACAGGAGAAAGTGCAGAAGAGCGATAACAAGGTGAGTCGGCGCTGAATCTTGTCCATCTCTGAGTGGTGTAACTTAATGGAAGCCCAGATGATGGTTCTATTCATATCTCTTCTGTCCTATAGCCGTCATAATAGGAGGAACTGCATGCAGAAAATGTTTGCTGTGTACTTCAAGTTCAAAGGGATCTCTGCGAAGGCGTTCGACACATTGCATGCACTTGGGCTCACTATGAGCTTTAAATGGACAACTGAAGCCACACCTTGAATAGCGCACGGGAAAATGAAGGAGGTTTGCTTGCTCCTTCCCCAATGCTCATGGGAGCTGACCTATGACAATGTCGAAATCATGAAGAAGGTTTATTCTCAGAGAATTGCCAATCTCAAGCAGTTCAACAGTAGAACGGTGTGCACAGTTTATGTCCGTCCATCAGCAGTTCCTCTCTCTGCCACTGCCAATCGTAATCTCCAGGAGAAACAGTCAGAGGGCATCAAATCACCACTTACATCTCTGGATGTTTTCGAGCTTGCGCAGAGGGCTCAACCTCTGATCAAAGATCGTGCAGTGCATGTCATCCTGCAGTATCTTCTTGATTCACCGAACTTTGATATCAAGAAGTACCGTCACAAGGGTTCTCCGCTTCTCCAGCCGCCACCTCGCCATCGTGGGCTTCCAACAGGGCCAGAACAGGTGACGCAACAATACCTACTCGGCACAGTCAAATCAGCAGAAGCTAGCTATGAAGACCATATCCAGCTGATTCCGGAATGGTTGCGTCAGATTGGGATGGGAGACAATAGCACGAAACAGAACATTGGGTGGAATAAGGTGCTCTTCTTCATGGGAGATCAGCTCACGGTATCGTGGCTTTGTGGTCTTTATCAGCAACGTGCGGAGGACATTAATTCATTTGAGCATCTAGACTGGTTAATCGCTCTGTTTGGGTGGTTTCATTTTGCAATGACAGCGGCAAATAGCTATCACAACCAGTATCTTGGGCATGCCAAAGGTAGTGGTTTGCTAAGTTGGTTTAACTTGCTGGAATGAAAGGGGCTTAGCAAGGTCCAAACCAAGGGCATATTCCATCATCACCTCGACAAAGGCTTGCATCATGTTACCGAAGCACATATCTTAGAGTGTTGGAAAGAGGAGGCAAAGGTAGATGATCTTGCTGAACTTCGCACCAAACCCCCAGAAGCTTTACATTGTCTGGCCGAACAGGTCTATGAGAAGCATGCCAGCTCCGAGGCTCTCAACCTGATGGATTCACTTCCAAAAGAGCATCAAGATGCCCTCAAGCGCCAGCATACTATGTTCTTGCGGGATATACTTCCATATATCATTCTCTGGCAGTCTATACGCTCCAGCGATATCGGGATGATGGAAAGCCTTCTCCCTTTTTTCTTCTTTCGGTTTGTTGGGGGCAGTAATGGCAACTATGCCTTGGAATGTATTGAGCTTCTTCAGGGACTTCATCGTGAGTGGACTACAGAGATTGCGTAAGTCACTATAGAGCGTTGCAGAGCTATATCCTTGGCTAACTATTTCCGTTTGGCTTTACTAGTGAGTACGTTCGGCTCAACTGCTGGGTCATGACCTCGACTGGTCGGTCGAACTCGTTTGTACCATTTGACCAAGTGCAAGAACATAATGTCAAAGACATCAAGGTACATCCCATGCGCATTGTTCATACTGCCAAAAGTATTGATGTTCATACACAGGTAACATATCACTCTCAAGGGCCTAACATTGACTGGGAATATATGAAAAAGTTACATCCTGCAATCCCAGTGATTCACTCGGTCACAGATCATATTGAAGAACAGTTTGAGACATACACCAGGGGCAAACACCATACAGTGCCGAAGAAGGATGAAGACATCAAGCGACTTCAACAGTCATACAACACAGAACATTCACACCAAGATGGTCGAAAGCTAAAAGATGATGTGGCAAAGGATTATATGATAGTCGGGGCTGAAAAGGTGCTTTATGGTAATTGGTTACAGTAGGGTTTCTAATTGCTGTGCTCCAAGCAGCTAATTAGCACAGCAAAGCACATAATTCCTTAGCAGCTAACACTAAATGCTTTGGAAAAGTTCCAAAGCATTTAGTGTAAGCTGCTATTATGTGCTTGAAGCAGCTTTATAGCAGCTAAGCCAATATGATTTTAGTATAATATAATGATAGATCCATGTTATATTGGAGGAGTGGAGGAGAGGTATAGTTAGCATCATATAAGTGCCTATTGCATGTCCTTATGCAACAATGAATGTCTATCTGTTTTTTTCTGGCTAGAACACTGTAGGAGCATGTTTACAAATTTATTGAACAGATATATGAAGTAATACATCATTTATGTCTATGTGGAAGAGTTGGTGCATGTCCAAAAGTATCTGCAAATGAGGAAATGTAATGATGGGCAACACTATACTTGATATGATCAACTTCTGCTGGGGGCTATTGGGGCATGCTGGAGAGCTATAGAAAGTAAATTCCTAGAGAAATATGTTCTAATATATCCTAAAAGCATGCCCCTACAATTGAGGGGCAGAGAAATGCAAAAAAAGTGGTCTAAATATGGTAATTCAGGAAAATGGCATATTGGATCTTGGGCTACAGGCCAGATATTGACATGGGGTAAGTTGGAGGACCTAGATATATTAAATACAAGCCTGGGAACACCAAATAGTATGTGGATTAGTGGGATGATGGTGCTGAAACATCCAAAATACTGAAAATCTCCGAAATTGGAGGAATAAAATTACAGAATGGGATGTGGTGCAGCTGGAGCTTAGATATTGTGGATGAGAGATGATATATATGTCTCCTGGATGGGTTTAGAGTCTTGGGAAGCTAGCTATTTTTTCAGATTTACTACACTCAAATTTGCTTTTTTTCAGACATTGGTAATACTACACCACAGGAAATGAGTGGAATAGGCTAAGGCTTGTTTATAACCCACAATAAAGTGTATAGATAATGACTACATAGCTGCCCAAGCATTCCTGTATGTGCAACACCTTGTTCAACCCAATGTATTGTACAGTTATATAATACAGGCAGTAATACAATAACACCTCAGGAAAGCATCCCAGCACCAAGGGAAGTTCAGAATTGAGTTCATGGATCCAAAATACACTTTCCTACTATGAAAGAACATTTTTTGAATACATCTGTATGTTGCTATCCAAAAAATTACATTTTTAGGGGTTTTTTTATACTGGAGCATGGGGATTGCTCCTAAAATCACCAAAAATGAATGGAAGACCATTCACTATGCACAGAACAGGAATATCAATTGCCTCCATGAATCCCATGACAGGAATCCATATGCCACATGCATCAATCCTTGCACAATTACAGAAAACATGTAATATGAATGTAGTATTGCAAGGAGTGGTCTGGGGGCTTGGGAAACCTCAAAATTGAATTCAGGGTGAAAAACAAGTCAAGAATACATCCAGGGTTGAAGGAAATCCATCCACAAATGACTTCATTATGCATATATCAAGTTAAATGTATAAGTATATGTGATAAAGTCAACTTTGACATATCTCAAGCTACAGTGATTGCATTCCTTTCAACCCTGAATCATTTCTTAAGTGGTTTTTCACCCTGAATTCAATTCTGAGGTTGTCAAAGCTCCCAGATCACTCCCTATAATACTACATCAACATTACATGTTTTCTGTAATTGTGTAAGAATTGATGCATCTAGCATAAGGATTTCTGTTGTGGGATTCATGAAGGCAATGAATATTCCTGTTCTATGCATAGTGAATGGTCTCTGATCCATATTTATGCATATTTATTATCTGCTTCAGCATGCTTTAGCTGCTAGCACATAAAAGCACAGCAAAAGCAATTAAGCTTACATGCTTTGTAAAGCACATAAGCCTTAGCTGCTTGGAGCATAGCAGAAGCACAGCACAGCAAGCAAGTAGAAACCCTAGGTTACAGAAGTGGGCAAACAACTGATATTTTCCGCGTTCACATCAACAAGACTACGACTAATATACGAAGGAGTAAGCATTAAAATATTAAAAGGTCACAGAAAGGGATTGTTAGGATCGGCAAGAGATTGTGTCATCATATTTGGAGTGGGATGAACAGATATAATACGAGGAAACGAAATGTGTGTAGAGACTGCCGGTGGAGAAGTATGGTAGAATGGAGTTACACAAGATGTTTGTTGTATAGTTGAAGGGCGTCGCGGACTAAAGGGGTATCGAGATGGCGTTGTTGGATGCTGTGAAAGATGGTACACATGAGTTGATGAACCAGGCATTGATGCTGTCGTAATGGCTGGTGTTTGGTTGAGTTCCATGATTTTGTCAGAATGCATACCTGCGCACAGCTCAGCTTGGTATCTCTCGAGCCCTTTTGGAGCCTAAATGAATGTCCTCAGATTAATGTTTAATGAGAAAGAGATACTAGTGGACATACCTTAGGCTTGCATCCGCGACGAGATGGATTGGCCATTTTCTCCAGGTATGCCGCACACGCAGTGTTTTCCTTCTTCCTCGCAGCCTCTTCCTTAGCTGCAGCCCGTTTCTCCTCGGCCGCCAGGCGGCTCACCGCTTCCGCTGCTGCATTCGCCCTCCTTTGTGCCGCGACTTTGTTAGACTCAACATCCTTCTCTCTTTGCAATCACACCTTCTCAGCTTTCTTTGCTTCTCTGATACGCTGCTTTCGTGTCTCCTCCTCTTCTTTCTCTGCTTCCTTCTTCCTTCGCTTCTCATCCCGCTCATATTGTTGGCGCATTTCATGTTCTTCATCGATAGCAGCCAGAACTTGGAGAACCTCATGACCATGTTTCTGAAGGAAGGGCCATGGTGTCGAAATTATGGTTGAGATGTCGTCGAGGGTTTTGATGTCACGGTTTGATGCAAGAGAGGTGAGAAGGGTGTCTGGGAGAAGGACATTGTGTGTGAAAGGGCTTGGATTATAGTGTGCCTTCATAGTACGTGTTCGCCAATGATTTAAAGCCGCTTTTGCATTTGCAAGATGTTGTCCATGGCGCCGGTGGTATCTTGGTTTATCTGAGGCTGAGGTTACCATCGTCCTTTTGCCGTTCCTGTTCGTACTTTTTGATGGCATCGAGTGTGCGCTTCCTGGAGGTGAATGAAGGGGTGGTGGAGTGCAGGGGCGTGAACCAGTATTTGAACGGTTCTCATCCTCAATGTTGTTCTCATTCTCGTCATCACTCTGCTCCACGTGTGGTATTATACTTTGCAACATCTCACAAGCAGGGTCCATGCCATCACATAAATCGCAGCACCGTCCAAGTGGCCCTAATTATTCAAGAATGAGAAGTCTGATGAGAAAAAGGAAGGGATGACCTACTTTGTATTCGGGATGGGTTATCGAAGTACTGATTGAGAAGCTCGCGTCGGCATACTCCTACTGATGCCATAATGTAGGTCCATAGAGAAGGTTCCACCTTCATTTTCCACTCTTTACCATCCACAATATTCTCTGATATTTCAGACAACACAGCCATAGGAAGTGGTACATATCCATCAGTGTCAACATCCTGGAGCTCAGATATGCAGTCAAGAGAGAGCTCTCCTGCTGCTGACGCCATGGCATCAGAATCTGCTGTGACTTTGTCTGGAGGCTTCTTTTTCTTCTTGACACGCAGATATGCTGATTTAGGAACTAGCATAATAGCTTGGGAACGTAGGGTGAATGTCCGTCCAGCACGTCCAGCACGTTGGGTATAAACTTCCAGTGACCCTGGTAGCCCAAATTGAATGACAACTTCGATGTCCGGAATGTCTGTTCCCTATAAAGGCCTGTGTCAGGAACTGTATCCAAACAAGGTAAAAGGCTGTTACCATGCTTCCGATTTCTGTCGCAACCAGAACCTTGATTTTCCCACTTTGAAAGTCCTCTAGACGTTGTCTCTTCCACTTCCGAGAACCTCTGGCGTGTATGTTACATATGGCTTTGCTGCCTTCGTATCCATACCATTTCCGTATCTTGCGACAGACAGTCATAGCCTGACTGACAGAATGAATGAACACTTGGGTCTTCTTCCATTCACTCACAGGTGTATTTGGATCTGGGAGAAATGGAATCATGGCATCATAGTCGCATGCATTATCCATGATATGAAGTTCCTGTGAGATGTTTGGACGATCATTCCCCAGGTTTACATACATGATTTCGGAAGAGTCGAACTCGAGAGCCTGACAGATATCTTTTTGAACACGGGGAGTAGCGGTAGCTGTAGTTGCGAGAACCAGGAGTGTTTTGGGAAGCACAGAACGTAATTTCGCAAGTTGACTGTATTCCAGACGGAAATCACCACCCCAAGTGGAGATACAATGTGCCTCATCAACAGCAAGATACAAGACACGTTCAAGCGTCTCTGGCTGTACCAGCCATTCCTTGAACTCCTCAAAGTTCATGATCATCTCAGGGCCACAGAAAATTCCACGATAAGCCTGTTGCCGAAGTTCCTGTGTGTTCTCGTTAACAAGTTAGGATGAACATGGACTACTTCCACCATACCTGTGCCAATGCTGGATCCCATGTATCTCCGTTGACTGCGACTGCTTGAATACTGAGCTTAGAGAATCGTTCGGCCTGGAAACTTTGTCATAAAACCACTGTAATAAGCATTGCAGAGAGGCATACCTGCTCGCTTTGAAGCATCTTTAATGGTGAAATAATAATAGCGATCTTGTTTTGGTTACACGGTAAAAGGAGAGGAATGGTGAAGGGAACTGTCTTTCCAGAGCCAGTTCCTGCAATCACTAGGCAATCTTGTTTTAGAACGAGTGCCTCAGCAACATCAAGCTGCCATGGACGTGCAGTATGGGCACTAAGTGCTCTATATGACTCCAGGAGTTCGTTCCGTGTTTTCTCCGAATCATAACCTGTGCTCTGAGCAGCATCCTCGCGAGCGCGCTGGAGTAGCTGCTGAGAGCGCCAGGCTAACTGGTCATGTCGAGATTGATTAGCGCCATGGGACATTCAGGCGACTAATATGGCAGGAGTCGGCCAAGTATGTGGTTAACGCGTCAAGATGGAGGTGAGAAAATAGTGAATCAGAAAAAGATTGCCGCTAGTGAGCCCTAGCGGCACTTGGGAGTTGGGTTATCTCATCTTATCTGTCACGCTCGGGCCTGAGGGAGGGTCGCCCGGTAAAAATGCACCAGACCTTCTGGCGTGTCCATGCGCCGAATTTCGATGACGAAATTTTTATGCCTTTGATCAAACACGAGAAATTATCTATATATGGTAACAGCATGACCGCCAGAAGGTCTGTTCGAGACTAATACAGCACGGGGCCTTAGTCTTTTGCAAATTTTCTTTTTTTCACCTTTTATATAACCAACTGTAGGCTGGGAACAAACAAAGTATGAAGACTTCCATAACAACATACTCATAACTATTACATATGTGTGGCATCAAAACGCATGCTAACGATAAATGTCTCAGGCTTAAAGCTTGGTGACGTTGGCAGTGCTTTGACCAGCAGCCTTTGCCCTCTTCCTCAACATCTGTGCGGACTTGTTGCCACGAATGCCTCCACCCCATTGACGACGATGCTCTTCATACTTGTCGGAGCTATGAACAGATGTGAGAAGCGTCCACCGAGGAAGATACACAAAGACGTACAAGTTGGCCTTGGCAGCAGATACAAGGGTGGCAAGCTCACGCTGATCCTCGGACTTGACATCCTGAAGAGCGACAACAGCGGCAGTCTTCTTGTGTACGACCGTACCAAGACGTGCCTTGCCCTTGACGATGACGTATGGGACACCCATTTTTCTGCAAAGAGCGGGAAGGAATACAACGAGCTCAATGGGGTCGACATCGTGGGCAATAACGACAAGGGATGCCTTCTTGGCTTCAATGAGCGCGACGATGTGGTTAAGACCGTACTTGACGAAAAGAGGCTTCTTCGTCTCCTGTTTGAACATTAGTATCTATCACTAGCGAAAAGTAATATGGCGCGACTGACCTCCTTCTTGCCGGCCTCGACCTTTTCAGCCTCCTTAACGAGCCTCTCCTTCTTCTCGACCTTGCTCTCAGGGCGGTACTTGTTCAACAACTTGAACAATTGAGTAGCGGTGTTCTTGTCGAGGGTGTGTTGGAACTGGGCGATGGCAGGAGGGACCTTGAGGCGCTGGTTAA
Organism: Paramarasmius palmivorus; assembly: GCA_037176845.1. Taxonomy (NCBI): domain Eukaryota; kingdom Fungi; phylum Basidiomycota; class Agaricomycetes; order Agaricales; family Marasmiaceae; genus Paramarasmius; species Paramarasmius palmivorus. Next base: position 351,832 of record JAYKXP010000053.1, on the reverse strand, counting down.
GGATAACCTTTTGGCGCTGGAGACGGACGTAGGCGGGCCATTTCACGAAACGGGTAAGGTCGGATTTGGGTTGGATATCTTGACCAATGGCAAAGTTCTTGGGGTGAGCCTCGAAGAGAGGGTTCTTGGTCTTTTTCTGGGCCTTGCTAGCACCGAAGGGAGCAGCAGCGGGCTTCTTGCCGGTTCCGGATTTGGCCTTGGGCTGGTCATTGAGACGAATCAGCGTGCGTTCAAAACGACGACAGAACTCGGAGCTCTAGCGTCATCCAGAGGATGACCCAGCAAAGTGCTTCATAGCCCCAATAAGAGGCTCAGCAAAAGGATGAAGAAAAATTCATCCTTGGATCTGAAATCAAACATCAGTTAGCGCACGCAGCTTCATCCAACTAAAAACTCACCATCCATCGACTTGGAATAGAGCAGGAGACGCTAGAGCTCCTCTACATGTATCAAGAGGGCATACTCACCATTTTTTGTCGGTCTTGAGGGTCTTGATGGAGGTTTGGAGGGACACGAAGAGGAAACCCGTTGACGGTGTATGGAAATGTGGATGTGGACGAAAGGCTTGGTCACGTGAACGGGGATTGCCGGACAGGTGCAACTACGTCATTGGCTCCTGACTTTTTATAAAGCAGATTCCATAGATTTGTGGTTGTTGCTTTCGAACGATGAGTACCCTTCTGCAGGACGTCCTGCGCTCAAACACAAACGACCTAGAACGCAAACTTAACACTCTCAGCGTCAATAACAAGGATAATGGCAATAACCATTCCGGCGAGGATTCCGATGAATCGGATGAGTGGGTCAATGTCGTGAGTAATTTGCCATTTTACGCTTAGCTTCCTCCTTATACATATTATTTCAGGTCTCTATACCTGGAACACCAGCCCGTACTAGACCCTCATCACCATCAAGACGACCTCTCGCACTACCAATCCCCAACAAACCCACTAGGGATCCTCTGAAAATCTTTCCTACCCAAGTCTCCCAACGACTATTTTCATACCTCTCTATCAAGGACCTCGCCAGATGTAGCCGAGTGTCCAGGAAATGGAACAAGAGTCAGACACTAAACTATGGTACGTTCGACTGATTGTAACAGACTCGAAAGCTTACTGGTGCTTACAGTTTGGTTCCAACACTATCGTCGTGACAATTTCCACGATGACTCGCTACCTGCCGGGAAATGGACTAAACGGGAATCCAAGCAGAACTGGCGCTTAACCCACCTCAAATCTCTCACCGAACGTGCAGACACTTCATACGACACCACCGGAATCAACTCTCACCGTACACGATCGGGGTACGCTTCACCAGGATCAGGATCAGGCTATCAGACCCCAAAGGAAATTCGAGAAGAGAGATGGCGTTTAGAAGCAGAGGTCCAAACCAGTCCAGGGAAAGTGGAGATGCGCGCAATGTACAAGGAACTTGGAGGACGCAAATCCAAGACCAAAGGAAGTGTGGGTGTTGTTGGTAGAAGAGGCGTGAGAGATAAGGGAGGCTGGGATGGAGGTGACTATGAGTAATTGACAAGATATTCGAGCTAGATTATAGATGGATGTATGTATCATGTATCTATACAAATCGGATGTACCATGGATGTACTGCAATATCATTATGTACTTGAACACGCACCCTGGCCCCCGTAGCTAGTGACAGGTGATTCAATTTAGACCTGAAAATCCCTTGCTTCCCTTGCTTCTGCATCTCTATTGCGAACCATCATCATCTCAGTTCATTGCAAGCGCAGCCACCGCGTCAGTGTGGAGGCTAAAAAGGTGACTGTTGTGACGTGTGACTATTAAAGATGGAACCAGACACACATCGGAAAGGGCTTGGTTCGAGAAAACGGTCCTTTGGCAAGCATCCAAGAGCCTTGGATTCACCTGCATATGGTGCGTTTACGGGTCTTTCAGCAGCAGTGGAACTGACTTCCTTTTCCAAAGACGCCTCTGAAGAAGACAACGATCATGGGGATGTATCTGATGCAGCTTCTCAAGCTTCGGTGCCTCCAACTGCTACTCGACGCACGTTGAAGCCTCCTCCACCAGCTACTTCTCGTCCTCTTCAACACCGACATCATCTAGCTGCCAGTCTAACTTCAGATTCGGACGGTGTCGATTCTCCGACCTATGATGGAGACGTAGAATCCAGTACAACAGCAGGTCCAGATTCTCATTCCGGCTCTTCAAAACTCCATCATCATCACCATCATCATTCCTCCTCTACCTCTACACTAAACACACCCGTTACCCCCTCGTTCCCCTCTGACGATACCTCAACCTCCGAGTTTAATCTCAACACTACGCGCGAAATGCTCCAACAGCAACAGCAGCAACAACAACAATCACAACAACAGAGTTCTCCAATAGAACCTGCCGTACCCCAGCAAACTGCCGATGCACTGCATTTCAATCCCGCTGCACTTACTCCAGAAGACATTCAGTCATTTGTCAGGACGGCTATCGCTGGCGAAACCTGGCGCAAATACAAGATCAACGAGCCTCCTACAGATAGGCCAGTAAGGGTCTATGCTGATGGTGCGTTTGTCTTTCGTTGTTACAATGACTACCCCTTTTCCTTCACGCTCTTCCCCGCCAACTTTTTTTTTCTTCTTCGCGTCGAACGTTCGTCATATCTCATCTCATCGCATCATCAACCAATCATTTTTTCGTTCTTCTGACGTCACCCTTTGGTTCTCTTACAGGCGTGTATGACCTCTTCCACTTTGGGTATGTTCTTCGCCTTTTTCATTGCTTCTCCCGCCCTCTCTGAAGCGCCATACTCCCAGCCATGCCCTCCAACTCCGTCAAGCCAAACTATCTTTCCCCAACGTCTACCTTCTCGTAGGAGTATGCTCAGACGAACTAGTCAAAGAGCATAAATCTAAATCCATCATGATCCATGCTGAGCGGTACGTTCCACTCCCATCTCGTGTTATTCCTGTTCTAATGAGTCGTATCTACAGACTAGAAGCCGTCCGCCACTGTCGCTGGGTCGACCAAGTCGTTCCCGAAGCACCCTGGATCATCGACCAAGCCTTCTTGGACAAATATGAAATCGACTATGTTGCTCACGATGAAGATCCGTATGTGGCTGAAGGACACGACGACGTCTATGCATTTGTCAAGGCACAGGGTATGTTCCCCCACTCTCTCCGCTCCCGTACACTATCCTAACAAGATGCAAAAGGCAAGTTCATCCCAACTCGACGCACGCCGGGTGTATCCACCTCCGAATTACTCGAACGCATTGTCTCTGGATATAGACGCAGAGACTTTGATGCAAAGCTGCACAAGATGGGTAGGGACGAACTGAAGGCTGAAGGAAGTGATTACGATGATTCGAGGGCCGCTAGTCCTGTCCCTCCTGGGAAACGGTAGAACACGGGTTTTGGGCTTTCAGTATCGGGAATAGAAGAAAAGCATTTCTTGCCATGTGTGTACTAGAAGGATTCTTTTTTTGTTATACGTACATATTCGTATACCGTAGGCCTTGCGAAATAATCAAGGACATGCTTTGTTTGATGGGAGAAGTAATGATGTGTCTGCTCTTACAAGTGTATATCACAAGGGTTGAAATTTCTAAATTGCATTATATACAATATTCTTCAAGTACCGAAATGGATGTAAAACGACCTGAAAAAGATGAAGCTGCAACCATCACTCAGTTTTGTTTCCTGGAACCGGTCTTGAAAGGCTTACCTCTCATGCGTCATGACCTAATTCCTCCTCCTCTGCAATCAACTTCTCTGCCTCCAACGCTGCCATACATCCACTTCCAGCGCTGGTGATAGCTTGTCGATATCGCTTGTCCTGGACATCACCAGCCGCAAAGACACCCTTTACGGATGTCTGTGTCGTTCCAGGAACAGTGACGATGTAGCCATCGGGGTCAGTCTGAAGCTGACCTCGGAAGATGGCGGTGGCGGGTTCGTGACCTATGAGGAGGATCAGAAGTTTTGATCACCATCACGGAAATGAGGCATACCGATAGCATAGAATAAACCGTTGACAGCAAGATCCTTCTCTTCACCAGTAAGGACGTTCTTGATGCGCAAGTTCTTGAGTAAATCGCCATCTCCTTGACACTCCGTTGCAACGGTGTTCCAGAGAACAGTCTGTTACCCCAATGTTAGTTTCGTATCGTTTGCGCAAAATCTCATAGACACGTACAATTTTGGGGTTGTTCAAGAGTCGCTTGGCCATGATCTTTGATGCACGTAGTTCACCACGGCGGACGAGAACATACACATGGGAACCGTACTTGGTTAGGTCTGCGACGGAAACTAGTCAATAATTGAAAATGATAATATAAGAATCGACGAACAGGTAGCTTCTTCGGCTGCTGAATCACCACCACCAATAACAGCCAATGGTTTGTTTCTAGACGTATAGCACATCAGCACACACTATTTCACGAAGGAGCACGTTAGATCATACCTAAAGATTGGAACAGCACCGTCGCAAACTGCGCAAGCACTGATACCACTCTGCCAGTAAGTTTCCTCGCCCTTGAGTCCTAACCGTTTCGCACTAGCACCCGTGGCGATAATCACAGCATCGGCCGTCTCCGGTTCCTCATTCTCCTGCATTTCTCTCCAATACCTGAACGGCCTTTGTGAGAGATCAATCTTGGAGATCGTCTCGGTGATAATGCGGGTTCCAAATCGAAGAGACTGTTCGCGGAATTTGTCCATTAGTTCTGGACCAAGGATACCGTTGGGAAAGCCGGGAAAGTTCTCGACTGGGAGGGTACCAGGTATCAGCATGCGATATGATGACGAGAAGAAACGAATTCACCATCGGTTGTTGTGGTGAGCTGACCTCCAGCAGCGAAGCCGTTTGCCATAAATCCTTCAAAGAGAACCGGGTTGAGGTTGGCGCGTGCAAGGTAAATTGCGGCGGTATGGCCAGCAGGGCCTGATCCAATGATCACCTTCATGTTTGATCAGCTAAAAGCCCAGGTAGACCATAGAAGAACCGCGATACATACGACTTTTGTATGCATCTTGGAAGTTCCGTTGGTCCCGTTGGTTGCGACGCCGTTAGTGGTTACAGGTGCCATGGTTGAGTAGGATTTGGAGGAGATTGTAGAAGTTGACGCAGCTAATGATACAACAGAGAATTTTCTGTGGGATAAAAAGAGACGTCGAGACCACGTATTGACGAGAGAAGCGGCCAGATGGAAGACCGTTTTAAAGGCGGAAAAAGGTGGAAATGCTGAGCAACGTCGTTCCGACGCTGATCAATATCCACACGTGCACTGATAAGATCAGGTGATGGTCAGCGGCGATAAGATAGGCATTCAACGAACATTCGGAATCGCTGCACAGCCTTTCTCACTCTTTGACCTTACCCCACCATGTCCTACTTCCTGCCTCATCTTCCTTCCGGTTGGCATGTAGATGAAGCTATCAAATCCGAGGAGGACCGTGTAGTTGTCATTCGATTTGGTCATGATTGGGACAGCCAATGCATGACCATGGACGAAACACTCTACGGAGTCGCTGAGAAGGTGCAGAATTTCGCAGTGATTTACCTATGTGACATAACTGAGGTACCGGACTTTAACAAAGTGCGTATCTACTTACTTGAAAAGGTATCGAGAACGCTAATTGGTCAGTAGATGTACGAATTGTATGATCCCTGCACGGTCATGTTCTTCTATCGGTGCGCCATCTCTCTCAATATCTGACCCATGGCTCACTTTTGGATGATATTGTAGGAACAAGCACATAATGATCGATTTAGGAACCGGTAACAACAACAAGATGTGAGTCGTGTTTTCTAGCTTCGCGAGGACTGAATACCAACACGAGGCAGAAATTGGGCCATGGACAACAAGCAAGAAATGATTGACATCATAGAGACAGTATATAGAGGAGCATCTAAAGGTCGTGGTTTGGTTGTCTCTCCGAAGGGTGCGTGTGCAATCATCGTCTTTGTCTTTTTTTTTCCTGACCTGGGCACGGGCAGATTACTCTACGCGATACAGGTATTAGAGGATGTCTCCGGTCTTTACTGCTTATGGTCTTTGAAGCGATGGTAACGCACATACATACATGTCTTTTGGTTGTAGCTTGCAATAATGAAACGGATTCACAAGAACGGTCAAAGCATAACTCTTCGAGTGAGCGCATAAAACGTGTTTAATAAGAGAGAAATGGCAGGCACCAGACCACCTCACGCAATGCTATTGACGACGTCAAAATCCTAGTCTCATTGTTAGATAGATCCTACAGACAAATAGAACTTTGACATGGCCGTACTGTAGACTGGCTATGGACTTGTGGTGGTCACAGTCGCGTCGCGTTGTGTGACACATTTGAGCACTGCTCTTTGACCATGGACGCCATCCTGCAGCAACTGCAATCGTCGACCAATCCTCTTTCTGTACTCAAACAACATGAACAAGTCCTCAGTGCTGCAATGCAAGATGGTTCAGATCCTTTGAACGTCGTCGTTGATCACACCCTTGCCGTGCTGTACATCCTCTGTGCACGTTTATCAACTTCATCATCGCCTCTCCCTCCTCCTTCTTGGTCCTTCATAACACAGTTCTGTCGTACATTCGACCCAGAACAAGCCAGACAAGCTCCAGAAAAGGTCGCTACTTTGGCAAGGTTGCTGGGCAGTTATGCCGGACATTGTCTCAATCTCAAATACGCCATTCTTCCTCTATTCGAGCTCGCCACACGATACCCCCCAACGCCATCCACTCTCACCCCCATACACACGTTTCTCCTAATCACAGCGTTACAGACGGGTCATATCGCACCCCTCGTAACATACCTCACCAAAAACCCCATAGATGACATCGATTTGTCCTTTGGACCCGAGCTGGGGTACAACGACAACCTCATCTATCACTACCTCGCTGGCACACTTCTTACCCTTGCAGCATTACCTATGGGTGCAGAACCTCCTCCACAAGGCACGCCTCTCCCACCGCCCGGCCAGGGACAATACGCGCCGTACGCACCTCCGCCTGATATGCAGTTGCTTGGAGTTGCCTTGGAGTATTTCGAGGGATGTGTCACAGCCCCGGGGCAGGGACCTTCACCTGCTGCTATCCAGCTCGAAGCTCTCAAGAAGATGAGGATCGTTCAGTGCTTGAGGTATGGTGCGCCCCAATCTCTGCCAAAGTATGCACATCCAGTTTTGGGGAGGCTATTCAAGAGCTCGGCGTATCATGGCTTGGTGACTGCATTTCCGAGTGCTGGGTTGAGAGCCTTAGTTGCGAAGGATCAGCAACTGTTCGAGAATGACAGAAATTGGGGGCTAGTACTCCGTCTTGTTGGCGAGAGCGAAAGTGGAAGGTGGCAGGTCAAGCGTCTCACCGAAAGCTACGTGAGACTGTCGCTAGAAGAGATCGGTAGAGCTTTGGCTTGGGTTAACGACAGCAAGGGTAGCGACAGGAATTGGGAAGGGGAGCAAAGAGTCAGAGCTTTGATCTTGGGTATGATTGAGAGTGGGATGATAAATGCGAGTATCGATGCTCGTAGCTTGGTCACCTTCCACGATGAAGATCCAGAAGACGCGTTTGGAGACCTAAACAGTACGTGTCTTAATTTTCCATCATGACGCACAGTCAAATAATGCTTCTCTAGTCACGGACGTTCTTGCATCTGTACAGGAACAGTCAGTAACTCTCCAAGGACTCGATCAGGAAATATCTCGGTCCAGAGACTTCCTGACTCGCGTTGTAAAAGGTGGAAGTAGTGCTGGTGGGGGTAACTCAGGCAGCCCATTTGGCATTGGCGGAGTGGGTATGCCTGGAATGATGGGCGGAGTCGAAGACGAAGACATGGTGTTTGGCGAAGAAGGAGTATATGCTTAGGTTCTTTGACCAACATTTCTTGTAACTACTCGCTTGGACACATGCATGTCGAGTACATTGTACAAATCCGAATACTAGATCTGTATGCATAGTTCTCGGAAAGCACAAAATGTCCTGTTTGAAGAGTTCATTACAACTTTATATGTACCATGTGAAGCATACAAAATTTAATATACAACTTGCAACTAGATATACTACTACTTTTGCATTATATCGAGTACCATTAGGTTAACTTGCACCCTAATATCCTAACTGTTATTCATGGAATGTTGTCAGTAACACACACGAAGACTGAAGCAGAAGGATCCTCACTAGTTCCATCAGGCTCTCCGACCCCGTACAGCATCTCTGTGGGGTGGAAAACAAAGGACGTGGTCCGTTGAATGTACGGCGACGGGTGTAACCTCACAGGTGGCATGATCAGACCCGTTGGTACATCAAACTGGGATAAAATCTGATCTTGAGCCAAGGAATGGAACTTGAGATGCTGAGATTTCCAGTTGCTGTGCGTGACAGCGGAAGTGCTTCAAATAAATGTCTGTGTGTGAATGTCCTGTGTATGGAAAACATGAGCCAACACTCACCCCGCAAATACTGCAGCGCTGTTGTGCACGTCAAACGAGGCAAGACCATGCGGTAAAATCCTCCAAGTGTCGACAGCTTCATCGCTTCCCCGGAGATCCCATAGTTTGACCTCGCCATCCAGACCAGCGGAGAGGAATTGGGAGCCCGTAGTTGGATGTGGTCGAACGTTCTGTATCCAGCTGTTATGTTCGGAATACGTGCGAATGATGGCCTCGTCTTCCTCTAATCTTCTATCGAAAACCTTAACGCTACCGTCACCAAACCCGGCCACGAAGGTCTGTGATGCACCGTGATCCGTCACAATCGATGTCACTGGGCTGTTGGAGTCTGTGTCTAGGTCCTGTATGGAACTGAGTACATAAGTGGGATGAACAATCAAATCTGCCCACTGACCATTCCTTGTATTTCGGTTTGTGCATCCCAGGTCTTGATCACTTTGGAGTCACCACCCACAAGAAGTATGCCAGTCGATTGCTTCCAGTCCATTACGAGACCTGCTCCCTGACTCGACCTCGTTTTCACCAAGTCGTTCAAGCCTCGGAAAGCGCTGACCATTTGTACGGGCCCAAGGTCTAATTCCGGATCATAATGTCGATAGAGCCGCACGACACCGTCCGCTGGAAATGAGGTGGTTCAGCTTGACCAAAATCTCCAGACAAAGTCGGACCATACCTGACCCTGTCACGACAATCCCGCCGACGTCTTGGTTGATGACTACCATCGAAGTAATGCTCGTGCCTCTGGGATTCCCATTACAGAATGTTCGAATCTTCTTGCGTTGGCCCCAATCCCATACACTAATCAAGTTCAGTCATTGAACCCAGAAGGGAGTCAGCGTAACATACCTCACAATGTCCGAATCATTCGCGACGAACAGGTGTTTATCATACGCATGGAAAGTCATGACCAGAGGGTTGGATGGACCTTGTAGAGTAGCAACTCGGCGATCCCAAGGACATTCCGCTGTTCACGATTTTGGATGAGGATAGTGCGCCACTTGTCAATTCGATGCATACCTGCAAAACGTGCTTGATTCTTTGTTACCGAGTCGATCTGTTCATTGCGTGTCTGCCTCCAAACCTGATAGTTGTATTGTAGACTACCAGGCTCATCCGCCTCCGTTTGCTTGGGGTATCATAGTCAGGGTTATACACATTAATCTTAAAATGAGAGACCCACCCTCATCTGTGGCTCGGTGAAATACTCGCAACACCAGTCAAAGAATGTGCTCTTTAGCGGTAGCATGTCGCGTATCCCTGGACCTAACCCTGTACCGAGACCGAGAATGACGCTGTTGGTAGAGTCGACAGAAAAGGTGCTGTTGCTTGGACTAGGCATGTTCATGTTTCCTGGATAATTGTAATTGTGATACTGTGAATGTGAGTTTGGGTGAGATGATGATGACCGCTTTGGTTTCCTTCGAGCACGGAGCCGCTCCATATCCTCTTCGATAAGAGCCTCCATCACATCTGAGGGCTGGAAAGTGGGAGGAGGCGAGTGCGACCCATTCGAGTCCAATTCTGTCCGTGTGGGGGAGGAAGCATAAGGATTGTAATTGTCGTACGGGGAAGTGTATTGAGCTACGCTGAGGACGGGAGAAGGGGGGCGCGACAGTTCAGCTTGTGTTACTCTTGGAGTAAGCGTCTGGTAGGATGGTGCAGGTGACGCATGACGGCTATGTGAATCATGGCCTTCCACCGACGGGAATGCTATCGTTCCTGCCAGATTCTTCAGAGCGTTCGCAAAGGAGGACGTTCGCTTTATTGTGTTTGAAATCGTACTTGTCATGGTATCTGTTCTAGAAAGACTTGGTCGTAGTCCCGCCGACTTTTCAGAACTTGGTGCAGCCAGCGTAGCGGATGAAGCCAACGACTGAGTTGACACTTTCCTGTCTCTAGGTCCTAACTGAAGCTGTGGTGGACCTTGGAAGTAATCCTTGGGTGCACTAGGCGGGGATTCGAATGGCGAAGACTCCAGGTTCCTGAAAGGAGAGTCAAGAAGTAATGCCATAATGTAATCGACAATCGTCTGAGCATATGTTGCCACCTCTTGGTAAGGATCGGTCGAAAGATCAAGAAGTACCACGAAGATCGTGTAGAATGAGGAGAGCAACATTCTGGATATCTGAACGTCACCGTTGAGTCGACTTAGCCATTCGTTGACAGCATCTAGGGCGACTGCATAACTTTGCCCATGTCGTCGCCTTCGTTCCTCTTCTTCCCAGTACAACCATGCACAGACAATGAAATATCCCCTCCACTCTTTCACCAAGCAGCTGATCAACACCAACAACTCTTTCCTGCACATCGGGCTGGCATCGTCTTTCACAACCAAAGTTGCCCCAGTGACAATTGTTGCCTCCAGTTGAAAATGTGTCCTCTCATCCAGGTCGTACATCGCACCACTTCCACCGCCGCCTCTCTGCTCCGGATCACGAGAACCTGAAGCGCCCATGAATGTGCCTAACGCATACAAGGCAGCGCAACGAACCTCTGCGGAGTCGTCAGAGAGCAGGTGCGTAAGCTTGTCGTGTGTTCTATGTTCGTAACCAATCATCTTGCCACGATCAAAGCCACACCACATCTGTGCAATGCATAAAGTCGTCCATTGTCGGAGGAGAAAGTCAGGTTCTTCTAGCCTCTCATAGCACGATTGGAAAACGTTTTCCTCCCAACACGCTTGTTGGCCCTTCGGGAAATCTCTGGCCATAGCAGCAAGTATGAATGAGCACATGGCTTGGTGCTCTGACGAGTTGGGGAGAACGTGAGCACTGTCGGGTTTCATCGCGAGAATGTTGGAGAAGTATCGGTACCCTTGGGCATTGTTGTACAAGTCGGTTTGCACGGATGGATCTACGGCGAGGATACGGGCCCATAAGAATATCAACACGGGTCGCAGATCGGGACCCGGTGCTTGTAACAGCTTGGAAATGTATGGGAAGATACCAATGGTGAGCACGAGATTTACGGCCCATGGACCGAGATCGACAAACTGGGATAGTAGAATGAGGGCGCGAAGTCGATGAGGCTGTGATAGTAGGACCTGAAGGACGATTGGCAGCTGGTCTGGGGGCTTCCGAGGTACAAGGTGATGTTCTGGTACGTTATTCGTGGTGGCGACAACGCCGTTGCTATTGATAGGTCCATTTTCACTCGTAGGCGTGTTTGAACCTGGAGGAAGTGACATCGGGCCACGTCTTGTGAGTGCAGATCCTCCTCGAGATATCCAGACCTCGAATGCGGTGAGTTGGTCGGCAAAGAATCGACTGGGTACATATTGGTACGCTGGCTTGGATCTGTCATGCGGTGCCTGTTCTGCTGCCAACAGATCAGGTAATTGCCTGACGCAAGCATCCAGTGCAAGATCCCATGTTGCCCACAATGGATGAGTGTTGGTGGCTGGAAGAGGAGGGGAGGTATGAGGAGTACAGTTGTACCCTTTCATGATTCGTTCTGCGAGTAGGAAGTTTCGGAATAGGGAAGCAATCAGTAGGTCACTGCGATACAGTCTAGCGAAAATCTCTGGGGAGAAAGTCGTCCATGCGATGGTATCGGTGATGGCAGTGAAAATCCAATTGAGCTCTCCGAGTGGTGTGCGCCGGTCCTTGAGATCGCCAGGCATGTGGACACCAGCATCAATATTGAGGTCGGTTTTATTGGTCATGATATAGTGTCGGATGGCGATATCTATTGGAGATGTGAGGCAGGAGGTGAAAACGTCTGCCGGTAGGTCCGGACATGTGGGTAAGGTCTCGTCAGCGGCGCACGCTGCGAGCTGTAACGACTGAGAAAAAGGGAGCACTCCCTCAGGGAATTGACCATGAAGCTTCCTGATATCCTCGTCGCGCCTTTGCGCGAAGGCGTTGAAATTCGTGAGTAGGTGTCCTGCCGCAGAACAATCCCATATATACACCCCAGGAGATCCTAGCCAATTCTGAACTTCCTGCAACGAGACAGGAATATATTGAGTGTAGTTCCGGTTAAAGCACCATAGCTCTCCGGATGCAGTGGGTTTAGGAACACCATGGCCATTGTAGTGAAATAACACGGCATCGTCCTTGGCTTGTTTCCGAAGCTGTTGGCATGCCTTTCGCAAATCTTCAAAAGACGGGTCGAGAATGGGTTTGTATTGAATCTTCAAGCTCAACCCTTCAAATTGATGTTTGAGATTCGCTCCTATGGCTTCCAATGCCTTGTGCGAAGGCATGGATCTCGGGTCGACCCAACACTCGAGGACTGCACATGGACTGGTTCTGACAACATCGGGTGGATCCACATCAATGTTGAGACAGACAACCAAGGCAGCGTTCGCGGTCTTGAGTTTTCCGGGAAGCGAAGAAGTGTGTCGCCATGTTATTGGTTTTGTAGACCATGGAGGAGGCGGTGTGGGGTTTCCACAGGTGAAATGGCGCTTGGTGGACCAATAGGATATTGGAGGGGCAGGATCTAGTGTGCTGTCTGGTGACAATGGATCTGGACTGTATTGCCGGGACTTATTTCGCTGACGACGAGCCGAGCGAGAACGAGAATACCCTTCATCAGAATCGGACCCGGCACCTGAGCAGCGAGTCAGCAAGAAGCAAGAAAAGGAAAAAATTTGGCCACGCACCAGTTGCAAATATGGGTTCCCTTCTACTATGTACAGGCTGCTCGTACATTTGAGCAGCCTTTTGAGCGCGTCCAGGATGTAGAGTACAGGGACTGAAGCAGAAGCGTACACAACCCACGTGGTTTGACAGGCGCTTGCGAAGACTTCACGACTCACAAGTTCCTTTAGCACGTTCATAAGGGTTCCTTTAATTTCCTTGTAAGTAAGCAGTGATAGATTTCATTATTACTCGACATATGCTAGTCTCTAGAACCTCAAAGTGTTAGTATGTACGTCCATGCTCCTTCAACTTCTCCCTTGCTGCTTTCAGCCTCAATTGCTCTCGTCGGTTATAATACTCTATATTCGGTCCTTCCTGTCCACTCGGTTTTTCGTGATCTTCACCAACAGTCATAGCACTCAAACATTTCGTCAGCGCTCCCTCAACCTTCTCAGTCAACTCAAACGCCTCTTCGCTATCGCTGAATGCAATAGGCTGTCTGTAAGCTAGCCATGAATAAGACGTCAACAGCTTGTGGAAAAGCTCCAACGAATCCAACAATTCTGGGCCAGGTTTTGCCTCTAGCGCTCCCAACAACTCGTTCCCCTTCGTCCGAATGAGAGGCATAAGGGGAACATAGTACGCCGAACCAAAGGCTTGTATGAGGTGTGCGATGTAAGGGTGAGCACGATTGTCTTTCCACGGCAACGGTGCTAGGGCTAGTAGAAGGCGGTCGGAGAACATTATTTGGGAGGAGGCTCCCGGAGAAAGACACATCTCGTCAATGACGCTGGGTATCGTTTTACCACCAGGAGCGTAGCCGATGTGTGAGTAGCGATATAGGCCACCTTCTTCGGATGCTGAACCCAGAATACCGATGTACTGATGTGCTTCCCAGCACAACTCCAAGCCTGCACTTGGCGGTAAAGCACGGCTTGCGGCGTCAAGGGAGTATCCATTTGGGGAGAGAACAGCATAGGGAATTGGAGGTAGTGTACGTGCTAGTGTGCGTGCAAGCGAGGGGAGATGTTCGGGGTGTAATGTTGTCACTGAGCCTGAATTGTTTTGTGATGAGGCGGAGAAGCGACCTGCACGTCCGGCGATTTGTTTCACCTGGGAAACAGTAAGTGCACGAAGGGTTCTCCCATCGTATTTGGCTATGTCAGAGAAAACAATCCGATTTATTTTCCTACAAGCTGAAAGTAAGACGAGAAAGAAAGAGAAGTGAAATATCACTCACAAGTTAAGACCCATCCCAATAGCGTCCGAGCCGATAAGTACATCATATCCACTGTCTGGATCATTAAACAGCTCGGCCTGACGAGCTCTAGTCTCGGGAGGTAGTTTCCCATAAACAGTAGCGCACTTCATTCCCGTCTTCTTCTCGATGATCTTCTTGAATTTGAAGATGTCACGACGCGTGAATGCAACCACACAATCACCCTTTTGAACATTGCCCAAGTCCCCTTTCAATGAGTCTTCGGACACGGTGAGAGGACTGAGACGTTCATAGCGTCGTATCTCGAGTGTGTCGTTGGTGTCCTTGAGGAGGTTTTGGATGACAGGAATGGCAGTTTCTTCACCGCACAAATGAACCTCGGGTGCACAGATACTGAGGACAGCATTCGTCCACGCGTAGCCTCGTGTAAGGTCGCCTATCATCTGAATCTCATCGATGACTGCGACAGAGAATCGCGTGGAAGGTACCATCTCGACTGTACAGCTGAGAAGGGAAGCAGTCTCCGAAGTTGTTTTCTGCGTTTCGCCGGTGAGGAGATTGCATTGACGTATATAATCTGGGTTGCCGGAGCTGCTAGTAATCTTAATAGCAGAGGTGGTGGTAGCAGGAGTGAGATCGGGATCAACGTCGAGAGGGACGATTTTGCCCGTGTTTAGACGTTCCCATATCTCGTGGGCTAATAGTCGTAACGGGCCAGCGTAAACGCCTGAATCAGAGGCAGCGAGGGCACGAAGGGCGTTGTGCGTTTTTCCACTGTTGGTCGGACCGACATGCATTATAAAGTGGCGACGCATACGTCGAGCATCGGGGAAGCGGTCTGCAGGGTAAGAAATTGATGTGGAGGTGTGTAGGAGGGATATGGATTTTAGTGTTTCCGGTGAGATGGACTTGGGGGACTCATGTGAAGCCCAGGCATATAGCAGAGAGGTTGTGACCATGTCATAGTATTCGTGATGTACATCGGTCTTTGTGACTGTACTATAACGTATGAGCGCATAATGGTTAAACGCTTCGGGAGTTGCAAAATGGCCAGCTTTCACTGCGTGTCTGAATGAATGTAATAAAGACTGTATCTCGTCTTTTGGCAGACCAAACCGTAGCAAGCGTTTGTAAGTTGTTGCCGATTTGACCCATGTCGGAATGTATGAGTGGAGAAATCCGGATACCGAGGGAAGGGTAGGGGAAGGGGGTTGGGGTAGAGGTGGTACTTTGGGAACTGGCGGTTGACGAAATGGTTGCTTTTTCGCAAACGATTTGGAGTTTGGTTGACCACCAGTGCGGAATCTAGATGTTGAGGGAAGAGATGGGGGTAATATTTTTGAGACCCATGTCTTTGAGCTCGACGACAAGCGTATCGACGACGTGAATCGTGTCGACGACGCTAGCGTCGGTGCGCGTAGCATAAGAGGAAGAAATTTTGGAGTGGGCGCCTAATCACACATTCCGACATGTCCTCTTCCCTCGTCCTCCCAAACGCCAAACGTCTCACCAAACTCACCAAACTTCGATGCTCGATATTCCAGACCATCTACAATCCAACCGGGATACGCACAGGAACTAAATACCTCAGACAACGCTTACGGGGTCCCAGTATGGTTAAATACTATCCGCCTATCCTGGACTTTGCCAAAATAATGAAGGCATACCCTGAGCTGGAATTGGTCGACGAGGACGAAGAGCAGAGACTCCAAGACGTTGAGGACAGGAAAGCTAGAGGAAAGGGTGCTCCCAAAAAGGCCAGGACAGCAGGTGAGTCCGCAAAATCCGGGCTTTTGTCAAACACTCATTTTCTCTGTAGCCGAGGGACGAAGACAGGCAAGGAGAAAGTAGCATCTATCGCTACATTACTCTCATACTGTTGTATCCGTTGCTCAATCTATATCCATTCCACGCTTGACCATGTCTTTCCGTATCATCCCATTCACCACGTCCTACCGTAAACCACCTAGTTATCATTCAAGAGTCAATGCCACAAATTTCCAAAATAGCTATACAGTGCTTTCTTAGAGTCCTTGTCGAACCCAATCATGAAGGGACTGACGAGGCATGCTTTTACTTGTGCTCCCGATTACCTGGTAGAGACGTACCGCCTGTTACAAAAGGCTAGACCCTAAGTATGACTTGTCTGAACCCTCATTTTCATCTACATATATTGAGAGTCCAAGCCGAGGCCTGACGTTGAACGTTGAACCCTTGATTCCAGAGCCAGATTGAGCGTAAAAGTTCAGAACGAGTGTGACAACGCGACATGTCACGGCATGTACATTAAGACCCTCACCATCCAGGGCTTCAAGTCCTATCGCGACCAGACAACAATCTCTAGTTTCTCCCCAAAACATAACGTCGTCGTCGGCAGGAATGGCTCTGGAAAATCCAACTTTTTCGCTGCCATTCGTTTCGTTCTCAGTGATGCCTACACGTCCATGTCTCAGGAGGAGCGGCAGGCTTTGTTGCACGAGGGAGTGTCGACGACAACCACATTATCTGCCTATGGTCCGTGTATGTTTCCTCTACAATAACTCTACTGACCTTTTCCTAGTTGAAATCATCTTTGACAACTCTGACAATCGCTTTCCAACTGGAAACCCCGAGGTCATCATTCGTCGAACCATCGGACTGAAGAAAGACGAATATTCGCTCGACAAGAAAAGCACTTCCAAAGCAGATGTTATGAATCTCCTCGAATCTGCAGGCTTCTCTAACTCCAACCCATACTACATTGTTCCCCAAGGACGAATAACGGCCCTCACAAACGCCAAAGATCATGAACGTCTGGCCCTTCTGAAACAAGTGGCCGGAACGAAGGTGTACGAGACACGACGTACAGAATCCCTCAAAATCATGCACGAAACCAACACCAAACGCGCCAAAATCAACGAACTCCTTACCTACATCGACTCTCGGCTCTCCGAACTTGAATCCGAAAAGGAAGAGCTCAAGGCCTTCCAGGAGAAAGATAAGGAACGTCGATGTCTCGAGTACGCCTTGTACCAACGCGAACTTATTGAGGTCGGCGAAGCTCTCGAGGAGATTGAAGAGGACCGCAAACAAGAAGTTCACTCGTCCAACGTACGCAGGGAGAAGTTCAATGTACGCGAAACGGAGATTGCAGACATTGAAAAATCCATATCTACCACCCAACACACGCTTTCCACTCTCACACTCCAGAAAACCGATGCTCAGAAGGAGCTTGAAGACTTGATCCGCCAAAAGACGCGCCTTCAACTCGTTATTACCGACCTCCAAAGCACCTCCAACCAGTCTACTTCCCTTCGAGAGGAGCTCACTGTCCTAGAACAGACGATAGCCACTCGTCAGGAGACGCTCGATGAGCTCCTTCCGTCGTGGCTCGAGGCCACCGACAACGAAAAGGAGCAGAAGCGACTCTTGGACGAATGCACCTCTCGACTGAGCGCCCTGTTTGCGAAACAAGGTCGTATCACGAAATTTACTTCCAAATCCGCCCGAGATGCCTTTCTCAAGTCCGAGATATCATCTCTACAGACTCACAAAGCCAACCAAACCCACGCACTGCAAACGTCCCAAACGGAATTGGCCAATGCCAAGCAGAGTCTGCAGGAGGTAGAGGCCCAGATTGCGGATACGCAGGCCAAGATAGAAGACGGAAAGACGCGTATCGCGCAACTGGCAGACCAGATGAACGGGCTGAGGAATACGCATGCCGAGTTGGTCGAAGAGCGTAAAGATCTGTGGAGAGAAGATACCAAACTTGAATCCCTCGTTTCGCGTGCCTCTGAGCAACTGCGTAACTCTGAACGAGTTTTAGCGGGGATGATGGACAAGGCAAGTATCTACCCCTCTACTCTAGCTATTGGACTAATACCGTTTATAGGACACTGGGACTGCCTTACGTGCCATAGACCGCATTATTGCTCGCAATCCCGCGAACTGGAGTGGCGTATATGGACCTCTCTACAAACTCTTCACTATCCCTGACCCGAAATTCTCTACCGCCATCGAACTGACAGCCGGAAACTCTCTTTTCCATGTTGTTGTCGATAACGATTCGACAGCCTCCCGTCTTCTCGAGATCATGCTCAAAGAGAAAACCGGACGTGTCACCTTTGTTCCTCTCAACCGTATCCATCCGTCTGTGCCTACTCTTCCCGCAAGCACGACAACAGATGCGATTCCGCTGCTATCCAAGATTTCTTACGACCCACTACACGAGAAAGCCTTCCAGCAGGTGTTCGGAAAGACCTTTGTCTGCCGAGACCTGACCATCGCAGCAGCCTACGTGAAATCCCATTCCATAAACACCATCACTCTCGATGGTGACAAGGTTGACCGCAAAGGTGCTTTGACTGGAGGATACCATGACGTTCGACGTTCTCGTATCACTGCCATCAAAGACGTCACATCTTGGGATGCCAAATACACCGAGGAGAGTACCAAAAGCCGGGAGGTCAAAGAACGAATCGCGGTTCTTGATCAGCGTATCACCAAGATTACTGGTGAAACCTCTATCCTTGGGGCCCAACAACAACAGATCCGTGAAGCCCGTGAACGTCTTCAATCGCAGGGCTTCCATCTGACGAAGGAAAAGGAACGTCTTTTAACGCGTATCGGTCAGCTTGAAAAGGATATTTCCGAGCTTGAAGTCGAGCTGGGCAGTATACAGGCTAGGATGGAAGCTTACCAGAACGAGTTGAAGGAGCCACTGAGTAGGGGCTTGACTCGGGATGAAGAGCGGCAAATGGAGGAGCTGGGCAAGGAGGTAGAAACTAGGAGAAAAGAGGTCAAAGATGCCGCGAGACGGAAGGCCGAGGTATTGATGCCCTCTCTCTTCTTTTCCAGATGCTAAAGCTCTTATCAGGTCGAGAGCAAAAAGTCGTCAATCGAAATCGAGCTGAACGAGCGCCTTAGACGACGAAAGGAAGAAATCCTAAACAAATTGGACTCTGCTTCGGGCTCACAAGACGACGATGAGGAAGGAAGTGGAGGATTGGAAGATAAGCAGCGCCAACTGGAGACGCTGAACAATTCTATAAACTCTTTGAACAAGAAGATTGCTGGTAGGTCTCTACAAACTCTCTGCTATCCCATCCAATAACACTCCATACCAGCAACCGAAAGGCAATCTGCCACACTCCAGACAGAGCTCAACAACCTTCAAAATTCGCTCGAAGAACACTCCAAACTCCAGTCTGAAGATACGCTGCTCACCACACGTCAACAAAAGCATACAGAGCGGTACATTGCGAAACGTTCCATGCTTCAGTCCCGTCGGGAGGAAGTGAACCGCAATATTCGTGATCTGGGGGTGTTGCCAGAAGAGGCGTTTGACAAGTATACTGGAGACAAGGTCGACAAGGTACGCGAAGTTGGCAGCTGTTTGAGCGCTACTAACACCAGTATCAGCTAGTCAAATTACTTCACAAGACCAACGAAACACTCAAGTCCTACTCACACATCAACAAGAAAGCGTTTGAACAGTACAATTCTTTCACCAAACAGCGTGATAATCTTCTTGAAAGAAGAGAAGATTTGGACAAGAGTGCGAAAGCGATCGAAGAATTGGTCGAAGGTGCTTTTCTTCCTCTTTCGCTTGTTACTAGTACTGAAACACTCGGTAGTACTCGACCAACGCAAGGATGAAGCCATCGAACGTACCTTTAAGCAAGTAGCCAAAAACTTTGAAGAGGTGTTCGAAAAGCTCGTTCCTGCGGGAAGAGGTAGATTGATTATACAGCGGAAAGTTGATCAGGACGAAGACGAGGAACAAGAGGAAACACAAGCGAGCTCTGTCGATAATTATACAGGAATTTCAATCAAAGTGCGTCCTTTTCTACCTTTTATGTCTTATGCTAACCTCCTCTAGGTCTCATTCAACAGTAAAGTCGACGAAGGTCTACGAATCCAACAACTCTCAGGCGGTCAAAAGTCGCTCGTAGCACTCGCAACAGTGTTTGCCATTCAAATGTGTGATCCAGCTCCCTTCTATCTCTTCGACGAGGTTTGTTCCATCCTACTATCTGCTATACCCAAATCCTAACTACTCCCAGATCGACGCAAACCTCGACGCTCAATACCGTACAGCCGTTGCATCCATGATCCAATCCCTATCCTCTGGCGCCCAATTCATCGTAACGACTTTCCGACCAGAAATGTTGGTCACTGCAGATAAATTCTTTGGGGTATTGTTCAACAACCAAAAGGTGTCGAGTATCAGGGAGATTAGAAGAGAGGAAGCGATGGAGTTTGTTGACCAGGAAGCCGTTGGAAGGTGATGATTAATGTTCTGTACAGTGTATACTTCATTTTCGGTTCCTGCTTGCTTTCTCGTATGTTGTGTGTAAGATAACGTGTGTAAGATTCATAATCTAGGTGTTCGATTCCGAGACTTACAGCTGTACGCGAGGGACCCAAATCATCGCATTAGAATGGTTCTAGAGACTTCGACTGATGAACATATCGATTCGTAGCCACATCGAGGCCAAAAGACTACGCCACACTATAAGCGAACCATTCATCCGCCATCCAAAAGTGAGCTAAAACACTTCACTGGCACACCGCTCCAACCCGCAGATCTCGGACCTTGACGAATCTCAAAAATCCATCCATCTATCCCCCGAGCTCAGAAGTGGATTTTGGTGGTAATGCGATCCCGAATACTTCGCCGGGCCGTTTCTTCTTGGGTTGAGGCTGGGAGTGCGAGAGCATGAAGAGGAGAAGGAGCAAAGAGAACAAGTGACGTTTTTGGCGTGTAACTTGGATTTCTTGATTTTGGTTGTGTGCGAATAAATCCACCGCGACCGAGTAGCGGGTCGTTTATTCTTTTTGCAATTTGACAGGATTTTCAGGTCGTTGATGAAGCTTGAAGAGTCACTGGGTTTGTGTGGGTTGGGAGACGCGTGTGTGCCTCGTTTACATTTACAATTCCTACCTTCTTGACAAGGTTGAGGATGAGAGTGAGAGTGGAGTGTGTGTCAATGCATTCATGGAGAACCTGAAAAGACCTGAAAAAGTGACCTTTTTGGCGTGTGACCGCGATAAGAGAAACAAGAAACAACTATAAAATTGACCGACTCCGCTAAGTACATAGCTCAGGTAAATAACTGTAAGCTACAGATAAATACCTCGCCAGCTCTTTGTGACAACATAAAGGTGATAGAATATTGTAAAAATTGCCAGGTAAATCATTGAGAAATATTGGGTAAAAATTTGGAGAAGAATGGTGGTAATTGTATCAACTTTGCTTTACTCGAGTTCATCCGTGGAGGCGACGTAACTCTCCGGTATTCACCCCAAATCCTACCTGCCAACCGAATAGCAGCAACATGCCGAGCTTGGATGACCGCCGCAGTATGTGCGCGTGGGTTTGTGGACAGGCTGTTGAGCTTGTTCGAAAGGTTCGGCATGGAGCCCATGTCATAATGGGTTCGTTTCAACGGCCATACCCGTGACGTCGGTGTCGGAAAACAGCTGAGATGCTATGTTAACTATGGCGCCTTGTTCATGCTGCGTAAGGTGATACAAGCTTCGCTTGCGCGCCTTCGGCGCGAGGCCCCTCCGGGACCCCCGTTCAAGTTTTCGCTTAGTAAATTTTGATTAGATATTTTTCGCGTGACAACCGAAGGAAGCGAGCTAAGCGCAATTCCCAGTTGCCCCATAATATATAGAAGATGTATGGCGCTGAACTTTAACTTAGCGCCTGTCAGTGCTTACGACTTTGGTCTTGAACCACCACCTGTTATCGCAACGTCTTCTGGATGAAGGCATCGGAACGCAGCAACGGCGACTCGAAGAAGTGATACTAGTGAGAGGGTCGTCGAACGAAAGACCGACGAGATAGTAGTGGTGTGTCATCTTATTTGCTTTTCAATGACTAGTACCCAATCAGAACATAATAGATACCTGAACATCTGTCGACAGGCTTCGGGGAATACACCATGCAATTCTTCATGTTACCAGAATCAAACAGCATGAACTCCGGGCTACTAGTACTAGGGCTTAGTGTAAGTAACGAAAACGATCGATACGATGTATTGAGATGAACATCACCAATTTGCCTTCGATGACAGCGCTTGTAATGATTCTAGAATAGTTTTCAAGTTTTACGTCCTTGCGCCTTTGTTGATGACAAACAAGAATACCAATTCCGGAAAGGATGGTGTCATTGGTCCCACCGAAACACCATGCCTCCCAACTGGCAACCGCCTGCGACGACCATCGACATCGCCTTTCTGCAGCCCACCAAGCCCCGGAAAAGCCAGAATCCCTTCAACTCGTACAAGACTGGAACTAATATGCCTTGAATGGTCCAAATGTGAAGCATAGCGGGAGGCGCACAAGTGTCGGGATCCCGACTGGTGGGGCGGGTTTTGTTTACCATGATAAACAAAGGCGCAATGGGGACAATTATTACAAGCGCTGAAACACTAATAGCAGCTTCTTTTTTTCTCACCACATCATCGTGCATGCACCATCTTTGCCTCACTTTGGATTACACTCGTAAGTCTGAATCTCTGTGAGGTGACAGAAACATTGATGTCACTTGTCAGGCCTAAAGCTTATATTTTTCGACGTAGTAACCCCAATTTCCAACTCTCTGATGCGAGAGTCTACAATTGTAGATCCTCTGGATGAGCCAGCAGAATAGTCATTGCTGCGGTTTTGCAGGCTCCACCCCATTCGCTCTGTCAACTTTACACTGA
This sequence comes from Paramarasmius palmivorus, assembly GCA_037176845.1. Taxonomy (NCBI): domain Eukaryota; kingdom Fungi; phylum Basidiomycota; class Agaricomycetes; order Agaricales; family Marasmiaceae; genus Paramarasmius; species Paramarasmius palmivorus. The sequence continues at coordinate 328,896 of JAYKXP010000053.1, read as the reverse complement.
CAACAGCAGACCCGCTGATGTCGGTTTCACTCTTGCACCTTTGTCATATGATTGGACACAGATTCGCGAATCACAAAGCGTCCACCTCCGTACGTGCTCTGTGTCAATCTTCTTTTCGTTTGCACTCTCTGATGGGTTCTGCCGGTGGGCGGCTCTGCCAGAATGTGGGGATGCTGTGCTCCTTCTTCGTGATGGAAGCCTGGCCGTCAGACCCCTATGAGCATAACGTGGAATAAGAAGACTACCAGCACCGCGCTGTACACTATTGTTCAAAGGCGGAGGCTACCAAGACCAATGTTTCGTAAGTCTCCCAGGTCTGGTCTGTGATGTCCATCTAATTATGGGGAAAATCTCATCGACTGCTGTACATACAGTGCTTCTTTGCATGTAAAGTTCTTCGGTCGTCACACAAGGCAGGCTTGCAGGGTCTGGACTATCGCTAGCCAAACCTGTGGAACTTCAACACTGCATCCCGGGAACGGATTAGCGAGAGGCTAACAAAATGTCCATAATTGCAAGGCCAATACTAGTCCATACGTTCTCGTTATCCTATAACCGGTAATCTGCCAAGGCGCTGCAAAGTGCCTGAAAGTCAGTCGGCGCCAATGTCTTTCATGCATTTTACTGACAGTTTCGCAATGCACATCAATGCGATGCGGCGGGTGGGACAGATGCATTGTGGTATGTTCAGTATCGAAATTTCGAAGATTAATCTGATGCCTTGAGCAGCTCCCAACAGCCAAATCGTTATGGGCCCTTCGATGATGCTCACTAGTGCGGCTTCTATTCGTGGTCCATAGAATATGGTCCAAAATAGCAGCAGAGAAGTAGCACGGGGCGTTTTTTTAATCCAGAACACCACCTCACCAGTCAACCTTATTTTCTCTTCTTTCCGAATGGGTGAGTGATATTTCTCGACACGCGCCACCAATGTAGTCAGCTAAACTCAGGGATAGCGGAATCGCAGATGTCACCTCGGACGGACGGCCTGGCAACTTGTTTCAATGTCCTTGGTCATACGGTACGAGCACCGTACGGGAAACCGTGATAGAATCGGCCAATGCTTTCCTGAGGCTTAGTGGCGATCGCTGTCACGATACAATGATAACAGAAGCGATGTCCTCTCTTCTCCCAACGAGTAGAAATTTCTGGAACTAACTCGTGATCTCAGCGCACAAGGGGATTGGCAACCATCGTCGGTGATCACTTCTCTCGCCTTGGGAAGGCCTGTACCGTCACGTATAGAATTACGCAAGCTCAAGACGCCTCTTGGGGGCATAATGCTATCGATGGCTTGATGCCCCACCCCGCAACAGCATGATTTAATCGCTATCAGACACTCCGAAATTCGAATGATGGAAATCCTGAGGAAGACATCATTTGAATTAACAGGCGGGGTCGAGGCACGAGACAACATTTTGACCGTCAAGAATAGAAAACCCGGCGAGAGGGATGGTCCTGGCACAGGACGATCGCGGTAGCGTTAATTTTGCAGAGTGCAATAGCACGGCTGCCACTGGCATGTCTCCCTTTTCCTCTTGCAGATCTCTCAGATCTTCTGACATTCTTTGACGTAGTCTTATAAGCCACTCAGACATGCAAGCACTTTTTCGTATCGCTCGTCCTTTCCCTATCGAGAGGAAACTATCAGAGTCGAAAGACACGCCATGTCATTGCACTGTCCTCTCGGCATTGATCAACACCGATACAACATTCGCAGCAAAGAAGGTGCGCGACCAGTACATATTCCAGGTCCTGACTAACTGATCTACCTCTCCAAATAGGTTGTTTCCATTGCTGGAATAACTACCCACAGGAATGCAGAATGCAGAACTGTCCATTTTCCACTCGTAAGATAATACGACTGGGATATACACCTCCTAATACCCTGGTTTCTACCTCAGGTTTCAGTCCAGAGCAAGAAGGGGCTATCAAGAGGAACATTGACACTCTAGAGTCGCCTGAAAAATCGGAGCTCTCTCCGTATCCATCTCTACCTGATCATACCCAAGCCGCGGAACCTTCCTTCTCGAAGGACTATCAGCATGACGGCAAAAACGCCAACAATTGGACCCTTCCTGATCGAGATGCCAACTCACCGAGCGAGTTGGTATTCCGATCACACGTTGGAGGACGTGCAGCAGCTAAGGCCTCTAAATCGCTGAGAAAGAAGCCAGCGGCGTACTTTTGCCCCATAGAGGGCTGTGAGTCGGATGGGTTCACTGAAAAACACAATCTGACCAGTTGAGTTACTGCCTATTTTGCGGTCCCACATTGCCCCTGATACCCGAATCGCCACAGACCACCTAAATGCACATTGTGGCCACAAGGGCAACCTTTGCTCAAGGTGCGGCAAGGGCTTTGGAACCAAGTCTGACCTTAAACGACACATGAATAAAGTCAAGCCATGCCAGCCCAATCTCGAATACGAAATGCCTGAAGAGCCAGACTCCGAGTCGAAGGTGAACTTGAATGGCAGTGGTTATTAGCCCTTCATGGGGGAGTATTGTAGGAATATTGGTGGAGTAGTAGTACTGCCAGTTACTATCAGCATATTCATCAGTGTATTTAATAATGTTCTTGCGCCACCTTACTAGGGCTGTTCAATTTTAAAATTACCGTCAGTCAAAAACCGACCGTCCGCCCATCAGGGCCATTTTTCCCAGCCATATGGCAACGGACCGTCATTTTCGATTACGGTAATTTGAGAATTGAACAGCCCTACTCAGCCCTACTCTCTGGGACGAACGTCCGAGTCGAGCGCTGTCGAGCGGTACAGTAACTCGGCGCTTAGCGCTTTTACATACCGACTTACTACCATCATTTGCACACGTCAAATAAACGACCTCGGCTCGATGAAGAAGCCGAGTCGCAACAAGGTAATGACTCGGTCGAGACTCGAAAGGACGATGTACTATGTCAGATTTGTTCACCGAAAGAGATCTCGTAAAACGAAGAATATACGGGACAGAGGTGTGTAACCATCTCCCTACTTTCCGCTAGTTGAAGCTCAACATATTGGCGGCTAGCGCAACGAAACCATGGAATCCTTCGCCCTCTCGTCGCCCTTGAAACCACCTCCCTCTAAACTCATCTCGCAGGCTCTCCCGGGACGAAACGTCGCCATGATGAGCCATTCGCAGAGGCCAAATGAAAACGTTCACGAATTCAGTCGCATCAGCAGGAGCACGCAGCTTCCATTTCCAAGAGACACTCCAACTCGAACACATCTCCCAGCACAAAATCCCGTTATGAATCCTCAGTTTCGGCTGGTAAAGCTCATGATCATGAAGATGTGCGCCCATTGAACAGTGGCCATCGACGTGCGGACGTACAGCGACAGAGGTAAGACAGCACCCCTGCGAATGCTGTTTATTCGTACCTGAAGCAGGTCTCGCAGCGTATTCGGCAGGAGATGGTCGACTCATCCAAGGTGGAAGACGAACCAGACAAGACTGGATCCGAGATGGAGGATATGGATGACCACGAGGAAGAACATGGAGAGGAAAGCGATGAACCGATGCCGAGCACCACAGAGGATCGTCAATCCATCAAGCGATAGTTACCTACGCGAACAACCGCGACGAGTGCAGCCCTCGAAGATCACATGTCCAGGCCAATCCTCAAAACATGTTCAAGGGACTGCAGAGTAGCACTCGCGCCGTACTGGTCAGGAAGAAGTTATCCAGTACTCCCTTAGAGGAAAGTGATGACACGGATCAGAAGGAAGCGAAGACGGAGAACGCAGAGGCGCGCGACGAAGTGCATCGCCATGAATTCGTAGTCGTCGCCTTGTCGAAGATTTAGCCACCAACGAACAGAAATGTGATCCAAGGAAGGCCAGCAGCGCTACATGGAGCAAGAGATAGTTGAGCGGCACCGGTCACAGACGACACGACATAGATGAAGCGGAAGCGGATTTGAAGATCAGGAAGACTCGGAGGATAGGCAGGTATCGAACGAAAAACCCTGGGCAGAACGGATGATAGAGTCGTATTTGGGGCGATCTTCAGAGAGGATCAAAACTGCTTCAAGAGACTATTACACCAGGTCGAGGTGCGTACGGTTCATCAACCCTGAGCTAATGGGTTCTCAAATCATTTCTAGTGCAGGAAAACCGTCGAGGCATTTCTCTCCTCTGTCATTGAAAAGCCCTATTATCGCCTTCGATTTGGAGACCACAGACTTCATTAAGGTTCCTTACATCGTTTCCGTGTCCTTTATTAAGATTCACCCACACGCCAACAACCATCCCAATACAGCCGAGTTCTTTGGGATCGGTAATCTCAAACCCAATGATGGCAGTATCTACGTCCGCGCTCCAGTGGCTTCAGATCCAGGTGCTCTAAGGAAGCATGGTATCATGGAAGCCGATCTCTAAAAGCTCCCAGGATTCCTTGAGCACGCGAAGGAACCTAGCACCAACGCCTCCGCTTTCAAAACCTACATCAATACATACGACGCTCCAGGGGATTTATTCCCCGTCGAATCGCCTAAATCGAGTGCCGCCCCTACTTCCGGGCCCGCCAACGCCACACCTAAAGATGCTAAACTCGGGCAACAACCCCAAGGTGCAGCAGGTGGATATTATGCTGGCGCTGGTGCGGGTCATTGCATCAACAGGGTGCGTACGGTAAACAAGGCTACCAGGACTACCAAGACGGACTTTCTCAAGGGTGCCAAAGCGATTGAAGAATTGCTCGAAGGTGCTTTTCTTCCTCTTTCGCTTGTTACTAGTACTGAATCACTCGGCAGTGCTTGATCAACGCAAAGACGAAGCCATCGAACATACCTTTCAGCAAGTAGCCAAAAACTTTGAAGAAGTGTTCGAAAAGCTCGTTCCTACAGGAAGAGGTAGATTGATCATACAGCGCAAAGTTGATCAGGACGAAGACGAGGAACAAGAAGAAACACAAGTGAGCTCTGTCGATAACTGTACAGGAATTTCAATCAAAGTGCGTCCTTTTCTATCCTTTCCTTTATGTTTTTATGCTAACCTCCTCTAGGTCTCATTCAACAGTAAGGTAGACGAAGGTCTACGAATTCAACAACTCTCAGGCGGCCAAAAGTCCCTCGTAGCACTCGCAACAGAATCTGCCATCCGGCTCCATTCTATCTCTTCGACGAGGTCTGTTCCATCCTAAGCACTATTCGCTACACCCAAATCCTAACTACTCCCAGATCGATGCAAACCTCAACTACAGCCGTTACATCCCTATCCTCTGGCGCCCAATTCATCGTAACGACTTTCCGACCAGAAATGTTGGTCACTGCAGATAAATTCTTTGGGGTGTCGAGTATCAGGGAGATTAAAAGAGAGGAAGCGACGGAGTTTGTTGACTTGGAAGGCGCGATTAATGCTCTATATACTTCATTTTCGGTCTGCTTGCTTTTTCGTATATTGTGTGTAAGATAAGATTCATAATCTAGGTGTTCGGTTCCGAGTGCCTCGATTCTTGATTAGTGAACATCTCGACCCATAGCCAATACATCAAGACCAAGACCAAGACTCAAGACTGCGCCACACTATAAGCGAACCACTCATCCGCACCGATATCCTCATGGCACCTTTCAATCTATCAACATCCACAAGGTTTAGGTTAGCTATCAAACCACTCCCTTGACCACAATAACATCTCCACTCACCCAAGACGCAAGAACAGCCGCAACAACCTCCGCATCATCATTCTTCACCAGCCTTCGCCCAACATTCCGTACAACCTGCGTATTAACAAACGCCGTCCCCACATTGTACTGTGCCCCCAGTCCATCTTCAGTCACGCGAACGAGAATAAATAACCATGTATGTCCGTCTGTGAGCACTCCACGTCCGATTTTCTCTCTACAAAACCTTTCCTCAGACCAGTTTACTTGGCTCGTCGGGTAGAAGGCTTACCCAAATTTCACTAGCAGGGAATAAACCTCCCCAGCCGCCCTTGGCACTTCAAGTTCACGAAACGTAGCCGGATTCTCGTGGACCTCTTTGGCTTGTACAACATGCAACGCACAAGCTAGTACACCCTGTGTTTTCCATGAAGAAAGACAGTTGAGGTCGATGCCAGTTACGGCTTTATACCTGACTGTGTCTGTGCCAACGAGTCGGGGTGAGGTCACTATGCATGTTGACTGACATGGACGACTCACTATACTTTTCCGCTCGCACAGTCAACACCGTATATAACCCAACGTCGCCCGGTGTTGGCATGAGCATAACACGTCTACCAGTGTCGGCGGTCTCTAACAAAGACACCGCTCGGAATAATATACAATTGGTTACGAGGCGGGAAGCCTCCTTATCTTCCTATGGCATGGAGTCAGAATTTAGAAACGTACACCAAATAAAGCGCACCGTAAAAGGGACATTCCGACAAACCCAACTCAAAAACCTATGCATCTCTTTCGACGTAAACATGAGTCTGAGATCGTCGGCTAGATCCGTGTTCAGGTTTGGTCCAAGCTCGAGCTGTTTATCTGTGAGATCCAAGTGAACCCCTTCTTCAATTCTCAACTCGTCCGAGAGTTTTTTGTCCTAAGACGTCGGTGAGGTGAGCAAAGCAAGAAAAAAAGCATGTGGCGACGGCGTACCTTATCCAATTCCAATTCAAGTTTCCTAGCTAACATCCCCTCGAGTCGCTTCATCACCTCTCGCAATTCGGATTCCCAGTCTTCCGAGTCGATTTTCTCAAGCGTACGATACAGCGCTTTGAACTTTTGATTTGCCATGACAGTGACTGGCAAGATTGATAAATTCAAATAGGAGTCATCTTTCGAGCTCGATCAACACTGTCTGCAAATAAAAAACCATCCGATTCCAATCTCGAAAAAAAAATAACATGAAGCAATAAATAAAAAAAAAAGCGTCCATCCGCCTCACCCCTTCCCACCACCACCACCACCGCCACACCCAAACTCCCAACACACACCCCAAAAACACCCCGCCGCCTACCCCTCCCAAACACCACTCTCCAACCCCGCCTTACTCACCCTCCTCATCGGCTGCAACGTCTCCTCATCCACCGGTGCCCTCCTCGCATGTCTATACCTCCCACTCGCGTCTCTTACTTCCATCTCCTGATATGGGTCGTGCAGAGGTAGCCTATGCAGGGGTGTCATTGGTATACCGCCCTGGTGTTGGGTTTGTTGGTTTGGTGTAGGCGTGTGTGTAATTGGTATAGGTCCAGGCGATTTCGATGTTGATGTTGACTCTACTTCGATTTCGGCAGAGTGGTAAGCTCGGTAGCGCCGATAGCGGGTATACGTGCCCATGCCCGTGGTGGCTAGCTTGGACGTCGACGTGTAGACGCCATACCTCGAGGACTAGGTGTAGATAACGTACTCTCCGAAGTCGTTTCATCGTCTTCAGTGTTGGTGGTTGTAGGCATAATAGGTCCACTGATACTCTGCGCATGCGCATGTCCATGCCCTTCAACATTACCCTGCTGAAGATTCCTCCTCGAGGTTTTAGGTCGTAGTCCTTGCTTTGGCGGATGTTTCGGCTGCGCGTCGTTATTAGACGTAGGCACCACACCAAGACTCTTTCCGCCCAATTCTTCTTCTTCAAAGTTCATAAGTTCGGATACGAACCCAATATTGGGTGATATACCTGCCAACCCAAAGCATTAGCACCCCGCCAAAAGAAGAGAACCGGACATACCCTTCCTCCGCTCCAACACAAACTTGTACGCCCTCCCAAGCGTCCAATGATGGCTATGTATAAGGTACGCGATGACTGCAGTGACGCTACGCGATTTCCCCGCCTTACAATGCACATACACCGGCGCCGAATGCAACCTCGCATCATCCAACACCCTACACACCTCTCTAACACCCTTTCCAACACCTTCCTCCTCAACCGTATCCCTCATACCAATCTTCACATACCGCTCGAATCCCTTTCCGAGCGCTAATCCCCAATCGTCTGCGTTACATTCCTCTGCGAGGTTCAGTATACGTTTGACGCCGAGGCTTTGCAGCTCGTGGACGTGTTCAGCTGGAGGTAGGCTCTGGACCGAGATACAAGAAATTGGGTAGGATTGTGGATACGATGAATTGTGGGTATCCGTCTTCGGTGTCGGTGTCCGTTGACGGTGGATCGTCGAATGTGAAATGGCTTGGTGGGTGTTCGTCTACCGTGGATATGGGTGGCAGCAAAGCACTTGTTGGGGTGGTGCTACACCCCAACACAAACTCGTCGTGCTTTGGTGTACGTGGGCTCGCTTTGGGTGTTTTGAACGAAGGGGTATGTGGGGGTGTATAGTACGCTGAGTAGATGGATGAAGGTGAAGTGGCTGTTGTAGGTGTAGGCGGTAAAGTCATCGCACGGGTTTTAAGGGATAACTTTGGGAGACGTTCGACGGAACGTGTGTCGATTCGGATAAGGTTTGGTTTGGTGTTTATAGGCGAGTCTGTGTGTATTTCCAATTGTTGCTTTGGTTTGTATTTCTGGGCAGTGTCGACGGTGAGAGTCATGGATGGGGCGTTGGTGTCTGATACCAACAAGTCTTTGAGTAATGGATGGGTTATTCCTCCGAATAGATAGTCGACTTGACCGTTGGGTAGTAGAGTTGGTAGAATGTGCATGAGAGGATCTTGGTCGCATAGGATAATGTCACCATCCCAGCTAGCTAGGGTATTATCCCAAGTGGCTCTACCTGCATCTGTAGTGATATACTGACGCAAAGAGGTATAATCAGCCCTTCCCTTTTTCCAACGTTTGAGAATGAGAGAAGGAACGGCGAGGTTGATTGAATTTCGAATATGAGAAGATTTAAAAGCAGCGAGTGGTCGAGTATCCAGCAACAAGGGTTTCTTGTCATTGTCCAATCTAGCAAGAAGACTAGATGGATGGATAGGATGAGGAAGGTTTGAAACGAGAGGAGTGAACCATTGTTCTCTGTCTGGAGAACGAAGGTTTCCAACCGACTTTATGGGGCGTAGTCTGAGATTTCTCTTGATTGAATCCCTTAGTTGTTGTAATTCCTCTTCGCCCTTTTCAAAAGGAAAAGAGCCAGGAAGATCGCAAGTGTCGTCGTCGTCGGCCATGTCGTCGTTGGTTGCCGTGGGAAAGACGAGTAAACGCGTGCAAAACGGCGGTCGTGCGCTTTTTCTTTTTTTTTCTTTCACTTCACCAGCAATGGCGTACAAGCAACAAGCTCGTCAACTTCAAGAATTGTTTCCGACATGGTCAAACGATGATCTCGTTTCTCTTCTTATGGAAACAAATGGAGATGTAGAGTTGGCAGCTACCAGGATTTCAGATGGGCGTGCTGAACAATGGGGTTCTGTGAATCGTAAAAAAAACAAGCAGCAGCAACAGCCTTCTTCTCGTTCACAGACGCCTACTAGTAGAGGTGGAAGAGCAAGTGGAAGAGGTGGTGCGAGAGGTGGTGCGCCTAGAGGAAGGCCAGTTAGTACTCATGGCGCTGCTACTAGTACTCCTGCCAATTGGAAGCAGGAGAAGGAATCCAAGGCGAATGGCACCTCTGCGCCTGCTCCTGCCCCTGCCCCAGCACCTGCACCTGTTGCTGCCCCAGTTGCACCACCACCAGTCGCTCCACCCGTCGTCGCACCAACACCAACACCAGCCTCGAAACAAAAACTATCATGGGCTCAAATCGCTAAACCTCCTCCTCCTCCAGTCGCTCCTTCTCAACCTCCCCCTTCCCTTCCTATAGCTACTCATCCTCCTCCAAAGCCAGAGCCAGAGCCCATCCCGGCTGCTGCACCTGCTTCTGCACCTGGCTGGGAAGATCCAACTACAGTCAATGTACCACCTTGGGACGATGAACCTTCTTCTTCTCAACCACCTGCTTCATCTTCAACCACTTCCACTTCTGATGAATGGGAAGTCACTCCTTCAGCTGCCGAATTGGCTGCAGAAGCTTCGTCGTCGTCAGTCACAGCACAAACACCGCCTCCTCCTCCACCTGAAGAGCCTGTTACACCACCAGCTGCTGCAGCAGCTCCTCCTCCTCCCCCTGCTCCCGTCGCAAAACCAGCTACTCCTCGGCCTACAAAACGTTTCCAAGGTCAAGGTGTCGTCTTGCCAGGCGGTGCTTCTCCATTAGGCATTTCCGGTCTAGGCATGCAATTCGGTTCATTAAACCTCAACACGAGTGAACCAGAGACGTGAGTGCGCACAGTTCATCTTTTTACGTGTTCTAATAGTCTACTAGCCCTGAACCGCCCAAGGAATCGCCTAAACTAGAGCCACCTGCACCAGAACCCGTTTCTGTCCCAGAGCCTGAACCAGTAGCCGCGCCTATCACTGTCGCGCCCCCTGCTGCTCCTCCTCCTGCTGTTGCACCTGTTGCCGCCCCAGCTGCTCCATCCACTGCACCGTCCACAATTTCATCATCCATCTCAACCCCTGCTCTCTCTACCGCATCTACCGCCGCCACAACCCCATCCATCTCCACATCAACAACTTCCCCCGCGCCTAGCGCTTCCCTATCATCTATTCCCCCACAAACACAGTCCGCCGGCTACTATTATCCCCAAAATGCCAACGCGTCATCAACAGCAGAGTGGAGTTCAAGCGCCAGTTATCAACAACCACAAGCGCCCGCCACACAACAACCTCAACCCCAAAACGCCCAATCACAGCAGTCAGTCCTGGGTGCTCTCGGCCTAACTGGTCTCCAGGGACAAACCCAAGCAGACTACACCGCACCTGACCGTGGTACACCCAATTTCTACGAGTACCAACCCCAGCGTACTGCCGAAGACACGACGTCTCCTCCATCCGCTACATCCGCTGCTCCTCAACCTACTCCCCAATCTGCTCCTCAACAACAACAGCAGCAGCAACAACAACAATACACCCAACCCCAACCCCCACTCCAAGGCTACACACCCCAACACCACCAACCCCATCAACAGCACCAACAAGGCGGGTACTACTACCCCCCATACTCTCTCTCCCTAACACCATCTCACCAACACCAACAAGCACCCTACAACACCCCATCCCACTTGAACCCTTCGCAAGTCGGCTCACCATACAACACCCCATCTCACCAACACCCCTCGCATCAACACCAACACCAACACCCCACACACAACCAACCCTACAACCCTTCTTCCGGATACACCAACCCCTCACACCCATCCCAAGTCCAAGTGCAGGGGTACACCAACCCTTCCCAAGTCCAAGGCTACACCAACCCCTCACAATACGGTGTCGGCGTAGGCAACACCCCAACACACACACAACCTCCTTACATGAACAACCTAAACCTAAACCCCTACGCCGCCTATGGGCCGCCAATGATGGGGCCTCCCTACACCCATACACCCCACGCAGCGCAAAATCAACGATACACCACCTCCGGGAACAACACCACCCAAACCGGTGCACCTCAAACGCCTCAAACGCCTCACGCGCAAGCTCAGTCTCTCGGCGTAGGTGTCGGGGGTAGCAAATTGGGGTTAGGCTCCGGCATGTCCAACCTCAACCCCATGTCTGGTATGTCCGGTATGTCCGGCCTCAACCCCAACATGGGCATGGGTATGGGCATGGGCGGGGGTATGGGGTACCAAAATTTCTACGGCTACGACGAATACACCGGTACAGGCGAATACACACCTAGCACCAACACCTCCGCTTCCAACTCTGCCAACCCCGGCGCTAAAGCCTATTCGGGCGCTTCGTCGGGGAACAGTAACACCAAATCCCCTGAAGCGTCGTATAAATTAAGCGCTGCTGCTGCCGCGACGCCGAATACGCCGAACACCAAAGACGCGAAAGCTGGACAACAGCCGCAGGGGTATTACGCTGGTGCCGGTGCTGGAGGTGGTGGTCGATTCCAACAACAGCAGCAGCAGAATCAGGGTGCGTACGGTCAACAAGGCTACCAGGGGTATCAAGATGGGCTTTCTGGTGCTGGAGGTGCAGGGGCTGGGGCTGGGTATGGTGGGTATTATGGTGCTGGAGGAAGAGGTGGGGGGCAGTATTGGCAGTAGGCGGTTTTTGAGTGTGTTTTGAGTGTGTTTTGAGTTTTCTTTGTTTTCTTTTTTTGTCTTTTTTTACTCGTGCTCGTCTCTGTCTCTCCGTCTGTCGATACATACGCTCGCATTCAACCGTCAGTCAGTAATTTTGTTCAATGTATTAAGTACAAGTACTCTCTCACGTCAATTGTCGATATCGAATTTTTCTGCTCAGCTTCATTTTGGTCTTGGGATTGTACGCGTGCTAGAGCGTCTTGCTTGGCCTCACCGGTCTGAAGATAGATGCTCCGCTAGAATTCAGAGCCTCGAAATTGCGAAACGAGTTTTTTTTTTTTTCATTGAGCAGAGCAGGAGTAAAAGTGGCTGCCTTGTAATCTACTTAATGTACAAACAGTAATGTAATGTAACACGCTTCTCCCCGTCATACACGACGAGAAAAGCAGTGTCAAGCCTATCAAACCCATCACGCCACTCACCACCTCCACACCTATTCGCACGTAAACCTCACACCGGCTCCAAACTCAGAAGTGGATTTCGGGTCGTAGTGCCTCTGCGAGTTTGGTGTATGTAGTTCAATGTGTCGCGACCGAGTAGATATCCTCCAACTTTGTGCGCGTTTACGTTCTTGGGTTGAGGATGAGAGAGGTAGAGGTGAACAAGGGGAGGAAAGTTGACCTGTTTGGTGTTTCTAGCCAGGCCCCGAGAGATTGGTTGAGATTTTGGTGCGACGAGAACTCTTGTGTGCGCGAAACAGGTACGGTCCTTCGTCATTGGGCTGTTTATTCTTCTTCCAACTCGACGGTGACGAGATTTTTGCGCTGGCGCTGTTGATTATGAAAATGATCTCGACTGGGCTGGGAGACTTAACCTCGTTTACTTCTACCTCCTTGACGAGCCTTGAGTGGAAGAGTGGAAAAACTGCGAGAGCTTGGGTCAGTGAATTGGACATGGAGAACAAGAGTTGACCTTTTTGGCGTTTTTGGATTTCTAGCCAGAGATTGGTGAGATCCTGAGGTTGATTTCGGTGGCTTACGACGAGGACTTGTCTTTAGGACCCTTGGGCCGTTCATTCTTCTTCCAACTCGACGGTGACGAGATTTTTGCGCTAGCGCTGTTGATGATGAAAATCATCTTGACTGGGCTGGGAGACGCCTAAGCACTTACCTCGTTTACATTTAGAGCTTCTACCTTCTTGACGAGCCTTGAGTGGAAGAGTGGAAAAACTGCGAGAGTGAGTCAGTAAGTTGGACATGGAGAACAAGCGGAGGAAAGTCGACCTTTGACTGCGATGACTTTTGGATTTCTAGCCCTGGTGAGATCCTGAGGTTGGTTTTGGTGGCAGTAGGCACGACGAGAACTCTTGTGCGCGCGAATCAATCACCGTCCTTCGTCACTGGGCGGTTTATTCTTCCAACTCGACGACGACGAGATTTTTGCGCTAGTAGCGCTGTTGATTATGAAAATCGTCTCGACCGGGAGACGCCTAAGCACTTACCTCATTTATGTTTGTTTGATCTCCTTGATGAGCTCTTGTTTGAGAGCTTTTTGTGTTAGAGGTGAGAGAGTGAGTGGAAAAACTGCGAGAGTGAGTCAGTGAGTTGGAAGTGGAGAACAAGTGGAGGAAAGTTGACCTTTGACTGCGATGACTTTTGGATTTCTAGCCAGAGATTGGTGAGATCCTGATGTTGATTTCGGTGGCTGTAGTTACGACGAGAACTCTTGTGTGCGCGAATCAATCACCGCCCTTCGTCACTGGGCGGTTTATTCTCGACGGTGACGGGATCTTCAAGCTTGATGAAAGACCCGAGTCATCTCGACTGTCGGGTTCGTGTGGGCTGGGAGATACAATGCAAGGGGTTTTCGGTGTGAGTACCTTGTTTACGTTTATGACTTCTACCTTCTTGACGAGCCTTGAGCGGAAGAGTGGAAAAACTGCGAGAGTATGAGTCATTGAGTTGGACGTGGAGAACAAGCTGAGGAAAGTTGACCTTTGACTCCAAGAACTTTTGGATTTCTAGCCTTGGTGAGATCCTGAGGTTGATTTTGGTGGATGTAGTCACGACGAGAACTCTTGTGCGCGAATCAGGTACCGTCCTTCGTCACTGGGCCGTTTTATTCTCGATGGGATTTGCCGTTGATGAAAGATCCGAGTCGGGTTCGTGTGGGCTGGGAGATACATGTAAGGGGTTCTCGGTGTGAGTACCTTGTTTACGTTTATAACTTCTACCTCCTTGACGAGCGCTTGTTTGGAAGCGAGAGAGTGAGTCAGTGAGTTGAACATGGAGAACAAGCGGAGGAAAGTTGACCTGTTTGGCGTGGTTGAATGCGACAACTTTTGGATTTCTAGCCAGGCCCAGAGAGATTGGTGGGATCCTGAGATTCATTTTGGTAGCTGTAGTAACCAGTTACGACGAGGACTCGTGTTTGCGACCCTTGTGTGTACGAATTAATCTGCGACCGAGTAGCGGAGCCGTTTATTCTTCTTCCAACTCGACGGTGGCGGGATTTTCAAGCTGCTGATTATGAAAATCATCTCGACTGGGCTGGGAGACGCTTAAACACCTGCCTCGTTCATGTTTGTTTGATCTCCTTGATGAGCTTTTGTTTGAGAGCTTTTTGCGTTGAGGATGAGAGAGTGAGTCGGACACGAAGAACAACAAGGTGAGGAAACGCACCCTTTTGGCGCGACCGTGATATCTTTTGTATTTCCAAATTCCAGCCAGGGGATCAGTTGATCAGTGTTGAATTTGGTGGTTACAGAGTTACGTGTGACGACGAGAAGGTTCTCGGTTCCGAATCAATTGCCGTATCTACCTTTCACCACGAGCCTTCCAAATTGACGGGATTTCTGAGTCGTTGATGAAGAGTCACCTCGACCGTAGAATGGAAGAACTGCGAGAGAGTGGGTCGGAGTCGGACATGATGCATGATGATGGAAGCACAATGCATATGGAGTCTGGACATGGACTCCGAGGACAAGGAGAGAACGTGACCTTTTTGGTGACGTGATCGCGATAAGTTTAAGCGTGTTTTCGGGTCTCGAGTCTCGACCATCTGCGTCACCGTTACAGAGGGAGCAGTTATAGGTCTATGCATCACCTATTATCGCGACATTCTCTGGATTCCGATGAAGTCCCAAATCGTAGCAATCGCGACTCAAAAAAGGGATATCAATGAGACGAAAGACGGGCTAGATAGAGGTGCGTAATGGCACAGTTTTTTTGTGCGATTTTTGTGCTCAATTTTGTGCTCAATTAACTCAACCAGGCGAGCGAATTTGGCGACCTGGTGAGGCAAGGGACACGACCATTTGAACGGATAGGCTCGGAAGAACGTATTGTGCGGTGCAAATTATGGACTAGGGCAGCAGCTCGGCACGACAGAGATAGTTGGACGTCGAGGCTGCCTTCATGAGAAGAGCGAAGCCGTGATGAGGGAGTCCAAGCTACCTAGAAACCGGGATTATATCTGCTCACGTTTGGTATGTTTTCTCGGTTCTGTTTGCTGGTTTTCTGTACTCAGATTTGGGACAGGTGTCTTCTCTGCGCGATTTGCTCGACCAGTCACCAGGCGAAAGAATTTGGGGACCTGGTGAAGCAAGGAAGCGTTCCGAGACTGCCATTTGAGACAGTCTCTTGAGCGGATAGGCCCCGAAGAACGTATTGTACTGCGCGAATTTTGGACTAGGGCAGCGGCTCGGTACGACAGAGATGGCTGGACGTCGAGGCTGTCTTCTTGAGAGAAGATTGAAGCCGTAGTGAAGGAGTCCAAGCTACTGAGAAACCGAGATAATATCCGTTCATATTAGGTGTGTTTTTCGGTTCTTTTTGTAGGTTTTCTATACTCGGCTTTGGGACAGGTGTCTTTTTCAATTTGTGATCGTCTACCTCTATCGTCACGCAGTATTCGTTAAATCGCGCTCTATCGTTCAACTCTACCTTAACGCTTTGAACCGACGAATTTATTATCGATATCAGTGACCGTCCTGAAATCGCGTCGATCAGACCTTTCTTGATACGGCGTTACAGTGATTCTAGTACCCAAGCACTGTCGTCCAGACTGTCCAAATTCCAGCGCTCAACCACGTAAATGCTGATTTCTTCCTCACCTAAATAAATGTGTCGGATCTTGTCGAAGCATAACAATGCGTTCAGGTCCCCGAGGCGTATGCCAATTTCCTGCACTTCTCCTCGATAACCTCTGATAGCTTCCTTCTTCAGTGATATACACGCTCGTCGACGCAGTGCTTCGATGAACCTTTCAGTACGGTGTGCTCCATCTTCTGAAATTGTTTACATCACTTGACGTAGCTCTGGCCTTTAGACCCCAAAGGCTTTCGTACGTTTGTCCCAAGCGTTCTGCACCTTCGGTTCGAGAGATGGCAAAATGGTAGACGACAAAGGACCTATGTCCAGGCTGGACATAATATGTAACAAGGTTTTTAAGTAATTTCGCACAAAAAGTGCGAGGAACGTAATGATATGTCCGAGGTCCTCGCCACCGACATCGGCGCTTCGAGCCATTGTTCTGTTTGTTGATAGAAAGTCATTCGACTACTTTCTGACCACCCACTGTAGATCTTCAAAAAACAGCCGCTTCCGAACTCCACATTCACTTGCGGTGCATAGTACGGAGTGCGTCGAAAATGTAGCTATCCTTTTGTTTCCAAGAATTGATAAATGTGCTGTACGGTGCTTCTTTCCATCTACTGCAAGGTGGGTCTTTGTTTGACAGGTTCCATATCAGGATGCCTGGGCTTGCGGGCAGGGGGAGACTGAGCGTCAAGACAACGGATACGCGCAAACCCTAAAGGTTAGCCTGCCATCACCTTCATAATCTCAGTTGCCCGTAGTGTGGTGCCGCGGTTATACCATAGCACGTATAGTGCTCTGCGATTCTTCCCAGGTGTGTCACACCACGGATCTCCTGTTGTAACAGCAAGCGTTTATTGATTATGAAAGTCGAGAGCGAGTTCTCTACCCAAATATCAGCGTGGTCACCCTCGATCCACATATATTCAAAATGTTCCGAATTGTTGGACTTCCATTTCAGTTTTGCTCACGAGAGTCGACAGAAAAAGAATATTTCTACTAATGCGGGAAGCAACCTGTGCTGCGAAGGGTCCAGTGGACGCCCAGGGTAGCCTGACAGTGATACTTAGCCAAGAATCACGCGCGGTCTTTTCGCGCGAAAGGGTCCTGGGCGGTCCTGCTTAAAAGGAAAGTAGGGTGGAAAGAGGCGAGGGATAGAGGACGCAGAACACCCGAGAAAGTCGCAACCTAGTACTTGTCATGCATCGCGTCATAAGGTATGTGGGTTTCCATCCAGTGCATTATTAACTAACATTCCAAGCCTATTTTCTCTTGCTCGTACAGATCCTGGTTCTCGTGTGCCTTCTCATTGTCGCTGAGGCACAGCCAGTATCTTGATCCAGCTAATTTTACCGGGACCCAAGGCAAGCTGGATTATACAGAAGTACAGCAACGCCGACGACAACCTGGCACCGACGTTGCCAATGGTCGGTGTTTTCGCTCGATATCATGCCACTAACGCTTGAACGGAATCATTGCAACCAAAATGGGATACTTCACCACAGGTCCATTTTTTCCTATTCGCAGTTGTCCGCGAGGAAAATGCAGTACACAAATGTACAGGATCCAAGTGGTAATAACGCGGCCTCGAGCGGTCAAAGACCGCTGCAGGTATCTTTTCGGACGCAATTACGGTACGCCCTGTTGATGGCGCGATATTTTTTCCTCCACTAAAGCATGGTACTGATTGTGATCATCTATATTCAGCAACTCGCACTCGAAATAATGACATACTCGTAGGTATCCGTTTATTCTCGTGTCACAGGTAATGAACCACACATGGATCCTGACTGGATATGGAGGCACAGCGACGTGAATGATCAGAGCAGATATTGGGATAGAAACTCATAAGTGCCACCTCCGGTGATTAATAATTGGTTGAAATCCGTCTTTCTAACTATCATTTTATTAGGACACAAAAGATCCAGATTTGACAGGAATCCAGTCCGAAGATGTCTTCTTTTGTCCATGCCGATCCTCCAATACCTGTCCAGTGCCACTTGCTTAAAACATGCTTGTACTTGACTGCATGTCGCTTGGCCTTTCTCTCTGGACAGTACAGAAACACCATTCGTGCAACCTTCATCATACTATCGGGGATGCAGAGCATACTCGAACACCTCTACAACACCAACAGTAAAGAGGGTGCGTAAACAATGCATACGCTGGATACCGGCTTATCGATTAATGCTACACACTAGGGTGCTTTCATTGTTGGTCTAACTACCCACAAGGATGCGGCATGCAGAACTGTCCATTGGCGAGTCGTCGCCTTGCCATGGCCGCATTTGGAACAAGGTCTGTCGCCGCTTCCTCTCACAACTGAGTACTCATGCTGCCCCTGCCATCACAAGCATACAGGAAGGCTCTATCAATACACATGCTACACCATCGACGAGATTCAAGGCCGGCCCTGACCCTCTACGCAGTATGTCGACCTCACTCTCCTTCCCTGAGCACTACAATTCGCAGGATGCTCATCTCGACGGAGATCCGAGCTCGGCGCTCCGACTACATATACCGAAGCGTGCAGCAGCCCGAGCCTCTGAATTGCGTCGAAAGAAGCCAGCTGCCTACTTTTGTAACGTTGAAGGGTGCGATTCAGATGGTTTCACACAAAAACACAACTTGATAAGTTGCGTCATGATCTACACCGCGTTTTTTGTGACCGACACCATGCCTATACTTCAGATCATCTTAATGCACACTATGGTCACAGAGGCAACCTCTGCACGACTTGCGGGAAGGCCTTTGGCACCAAGTCGGACTTAAACCGACATATGAAGAAGATCAAACCATGCAGCCCGACCTCAAATCCGACTACCGACCCCGACCCAGACATCAATGTCGAGTTGCCCGGGTTCAAGGGGGATCCCTGAAAAAATCATCCATCTTAAGTTACCCGAGGACGTTAGACTCAGCTAACCTACCTTTAAAACCTCCGGTTCAAGCGACAAAATAGTCAGGAGCAATCCAGGGACGCATAGAATTTTTTTCCCTAGAACTTGTAGGACACATCAGTACAAGATTACAAGAATCATGTTGAAAGCCTTTCTGTTTGTACTACTACTACAACTTCCAACGAAACAACTTTCTGTCCCCACGGTTTCTCCTTCAATAGCGTATGGCGTCGGTGATAAGTTATTGGCCCGGTCAGATGCCGCAAATTCGTCCGAGCCTAATTGCCATGGGAAATAATAATTACATAAATCGTTACAAGCGCTTGTTCTTGACTCTCACCTCCACGTCCCAGCATGTGATGAATCGAAGCATCAAACGATGGATAGATGAGGTACAGGTACAGGTGCGTAATCTAGCATGTCTTTTCTATGCCAATTGATTCTAATCAAGAGCGAGGTATTCAGATATCTGCACCTTCAAAATTCACATTTCGAATCCCAAAAGTCTTACATTCCTCCAGCTCCAAGAATTGGGGTTCCGTATTAATGGGCACCACCGATCATTTCGATAGCAGTGCAACATCGATCGAATTCAAAGCCGGCTTGTGAGTCTTCTTAGACCCAGTCTAGAGTGTTGATGACGTCCCTGGAAGTAGTCAATACGCTGTTGGGTACTTCCGCGCGTAGAGCTCGACTGAGCTAAGTACACAGATGAGCTTCGGAACCACTGCCAACCACTCACATGTATATACCAGGGTTGCACTCAAATTCAGTGTCGCAGGTATACTATGGTAGGCATGGAATTCCAGAAACTGTATTGAATCTCTAACATCAATCTTCTAGTAGTAGTACGTGTTACAGCAGTCAACACCACATAGGCCCTTCAGCTATGCTGGCCGTTCTGCACCTTTTTGGCAACGTTATTCTTTCCTCCACGATGATTTGTCGGCATTAGCTGATTTGCGACTGTTAAGTACTAGCAGCTACCCAGAGAACTTATTACTCTTCAATAAGTAGTGGAGCAGGAACCTCCACACTACTCTCGGAAGACGCCATCATCGATACAATGTAGCGATGGTCCGTGGCGCTCTCGCCGCATTGTTGTCACGGCACAATCGTATGTCTATCTTCTCCCAACGAATGGATAAGATGATCCGGATGATTTTTGGTAGCAGTGTCAAAGTGGCAACAAGCGCTATGTATCGATGGTCACAGACCACTGCTGTCGCTGCGCGCGGAAGCTGAAGGCTCATACGGCATCGCGCAAGTTGAAGACGCCCATTATCTTGAACCTTACCCCTTAACAGCACAATATCACAATTTTCAAAAACAGCTCCGCCAGCTGATGATCGTAGCCTTTTAATTTGGGTTGTCGTGGCTATATTCTGGTGGGCCTATCCGCCCAGGGAGGAATCTGAATTACCGGTCGCGTTAGAAAACATTTTGGATGTCATGAATCGAAGCAAAAACGAAGACTGGGCGACTAGCTGTGACGACGATCATGGCTACACGCGGCATAGCAGATCCATATACGTGCAATAGAACTGCGGATCGTCCAACATTTCCGGGGGAGCCTCATAAGTCATCCAGATATGCAAAAACCTTTTTTTCATGGTACTCTTCCTCCCTCTCTCCTGTCGGTGTAAACACACCAGAGCCCAGAGAAGCACTATGTCACCTCCAGGCCCTCTCAGCATTGATCAGCGCCGATACAACATATGCAGCAAACAAGGTACGTAACCAGTACATATGCCCCGCGCTGGCTAATTAGTTCATCCCCCTGTATTCAGGCTGCTTCCATTGCTGGAACAGCTACCCAAAGGAATGCGGATTGCGATACTGCCCATTTTCAACTGGTAATGATACTCATGCCCAGTATTCAGATTGGGTCACTAGTTTATTGTGCAATTGACTCCTAACGCAGTTGCAAATTTGAGCCGAGAACAAGAAGGCGCTATCAACATCGGCATTCCAACATCTGCAAATCTCGTGGGATTCTCCCCATATACGTCTATACCTTTGAAGAATGCCCATCCTCAGGCGTCGGACTACGTGCATGACGGCAAACTCGCCAACAATCCGGATCCTCAGCACACTCGTCCCGCCAGTCAGGATGCCAATTCACCAATCTCAGTGTTCCGGTCACAAGTAGGAAGCCGCTCAGCAGCCAGGGCCTCTAAAGCACTACGAAACAAGCCAGCTACGTACTTTTGTCATATAGAAGGATGCGATTCGGATGGATTCACCGAAAAACATAACCTGACGAGTTGAGTCATGGTCTAATATCTATTTCGTGCTTTCAGTATCGCTGATATCCGTGTCAACTCTACCTAGACCATCTAAACGCACACTATGGCCGCAAACGCTACCTTTGCCCGAAGTGCGGGAGGGGCTTTGGCACCAAGTCTGACCGTAACAGACACATGAAAAAAGTCAAACCATGTGTCCCAAACTTCTGTCCTAACGCGTAACGCCGTCGAGGCAGCGCCCAAAATGTGGAAGAGCACTGTAAGAGTCAAGAGCCTAGAGAAATGTCCGCTTTTCAGTCCTGTTAGTTACCATTACGCAATATCGCGCCACCAAAAATGTCATTTTCAATTGTTGTGCCAATTCGGATCCGACGTAAGCCTAAACAAGATTTAAATTGACCGACTCCGCTAAGTAGCTCAGGTAAATAAACATAAACTACAGATAGATACCTCGCCGGCTCTTCGTAACAACATAAAGGTGATAGTGTATCGTAAAAATTGTAAGGTAACTTGAAATCATTGGGTAAAAATTCCAGGGGAAATGGTGGTAATTCCAAGGTAATTCTATATATTATGGGGCGAGGCCTGGATCGCTTCTCGGTCTAAGCGAAAGTATGCTGGCAACCACAACTAAGCGAAGATTTGATGCTCCTCACGGGGCGGTCGCTGGCGGTCGAGGGGACCTCGCGCAGCAAGCGAAGTTTGTTGTATCAATTTCGGCTTTATTCACCCGCGGCAGCACACCCAAACTCTTACCTGCAGGATTGACTCTTTGAATCGCACTCTCACATATCCAAGTTAAGGTTCATTGGGCTCACGTATCCAGAGACCGGATCTAGAAGGGGGGAATATAACGGGGTATAGCCTATGGGCTGGGAGTGCGTTTTTGGGAAGACACAAAGCACAACCGCGACGAGGACGTATGTAGGGCGCTTAATGATCTCCGAGTCTCCCCAAATCACAGCCACTTTCAGTTTCAGGCTTTCAGCCCGTAAAACCTTGGTAGTGAGTTTAAGCAAATGTATTGTCTACCAACTGACAAAGTGACTTGTTTTTTCTTTTTTTAGATCTCACCACTACACCAACATGTCGAACAAACGTCCACGGCTCGATGAAGAAACCGAATTGCAACATGAGCCTGATCCGGTCGAAAGGATGATGTTCTATTATCTTCAAAGTTGCTCGCTGGAACAAAGAGATGCAGTTAGACGAAGAATATACGAAATAGAGGTGCGTAGCCGTTTCCTAGTACCTTCCCCTAACTAGAGCTCAAGATATTGGCGGTCAGCGCAACGAACACATCAAATCCTTCGTTACCAATGACCTTATCCTCACACGGCCTCTCGTCGCCTTTGACCTTGAAACCACCTCCCTTTATCCTCCTGGGGGCCCAGCTCCATATATACTCTCCATGTCTTTCATCAAGATCCTCCCAGACAAGCAAATCCGCGTATTCTCAACCGGTAATCTTCGGAGCTGGGACGGCTCGGTTTACGTACGTTGTACCGAGCCCTCTCACCCGACAGCTCTCAAAATGCATGGCATTGAGCCTGAGCATACGAAAGACTTGCGTTCCTTCGAGGAACTCTCCCAGGACGTTTACAAATTCATACGAGGATGCGATGTAACAGGGTTCAACATTGCAGGGTTTGATATTCGTGTCCTTACAGAGGAATTCAAGCGTGTCGGAATTACATGGAAACCGCTCTGTGTGGTGGACACCATGTACCTCTACAACGTCGTATACCAAAAGCGAGGCACACTTGGGGATGCTCACAAGGAGTTTGTTGGAGAGTATTTTGTTGGAGCCCACAACGCCGAAGCCGACGCCATCGCGGCGTTGAGACTCTTGTACAGCATGGTAGCGAAAGAGAAGAAGATCCAAAGGACAGTTGAACACATTCTCCGACCAGTACCACGGCGCCCTTTAGGCCCCACGCAGTCTCTGCCAGCTGTATTGGGATGACCTCGATGGTTCGTATCTTGTATATTTTCCTTGTATTTGTTACTGATTTCCGACCATATAAATAGCTAGTGTATTCATGATTCGCTTCCACCTACCTAGAAATGACCGGTACCATTGCTTCAGAAACTTTCGCACGTAATCATTTTGAACTCAAACTGCCACTATCTCTCCTGCACCCCTTGCCAACCCTTTTGTACCGACGCCATGGAACACACCACCCCAACATCATCTCGCGATCGCCATCGGTCCATGGTCCTGCACGAATCTGTCGCAGGCGCTTCTAGGACGAAACGTCGCCATAATGAGCCACTCGCAGAGGCTAAACGAAAACGTTCACGAATACAGTTGGATCAACAGGAAGGGACCGAAAATTCGAACCAGCAGGCAGCTTTCATTTCCAAGAGACACTCCAACTCGAACATATCTCCTGGCATAAAACATGTTTATGAATCCCCAGTTTCGGCTGGTGAAGTTCATGATCATGAAGATGCCTGCCCGTCGAATAGTGGCCATCGACGTGCGGACGTGCGGCGACAGAAGTTAGACAACACCCCTGCGATTGCTCCTAAGCATATTTATTCGCACCCGAAGCAGGTCTCGCAGTCCATCTGGCAGGAGATGGTCACCCATAACCAATCCGAGGTGGAAGACGACACAGACGGGACTGGATCCGGGGTGGAGGATATGGATTACCATGAGGAAGAACATGAAGAGGAATGGGATGAATCCTCAGTCCTAGTTGCCGAGCACCATAGAGGACTCGTCAGTCGTTCGAGCGGTATTTGCCCACGCCCAAAACCACGACAAGAGCAGCCCTCGAAGATCGTATATCCTGGCCAATCCCCAAAACGTGTTCAGGGAACCACAAAGCAGGACTTGCGGCGTGCTGGTCAGGAAAAAGTTATTCAGTGCTCCTTAGAGGTAGAGGATAACACGGATCTGACGGAAGCAGAGACAGAGAACGCAGAAATGTACGAGGGAGCGCCTCGCCGTGAAATCGTAGTCGTCGCCTTGTCGAAGATTAGCCACCGACAAACAGAAATGCGATCCAAGGAAAACCAGCAGCGCTACATGGAGCAAGAAATAGTAGAGTGGCACTGGTCGGAAGGAGACGACATAGATGAAGCAGAAGCGGATTTGGGTTACGAGGAGGTGGGCGAAAGGGACGAAGATCAGGAAAACTCGGAAGATAGGGAGGTATCGAACGAACAACCCTGGGCAGAACGGATGATAGAGTCGTATTTGGGGCGATCTTCAGAGGATCAAAACCGCTTCAAGAGACTATTACACCAGGTCGAGGTGCGTACGGTTCATCAACCCTGAGCTAATGGTTTCTCAAATCATTTCTAGTGCAGGAAAACCGTTGAGGTATTTCTGTCCCCTCCTCTGTTGTTGGAACGCCCCATTGTTGCCTTCGATTTGGAGACCACAGACTTCATTCGAAAAGGGAGGGTTCCTTACATCGTTTCCATGTCCTTTATCAAGATTCATCCACACGCCAACAACCATCCCAATACAGTCGAGTTCTTTGGGATCGGTAATCTCAAACCCAATGATGGCAGCATCTATGTCCGCGCTCCAGTGGCTTCAGATCCAGGTGCTCTGAGGAAGCATAGTATCAAGGAAGCCGATCTCGAAAAGCTCCCAGGATTCCTTGAGCACGCGAAGGAACTATATTTGTTCCTCAGTGGATGCGATCTCACTGGGTTTAACATCGTCGAGTTCGATATCCGTGTACTGGTCGAAGAGTTTCGACGCTGTGGGATCCGCTTTGATCCTCGAGTCACCGGTACGCGATTGGTCGATACGAGAGTCCTCTGGAACCAATATAGAAACAATAAGTACGGCAACCTTCAGGAAGCTCACAAGCACTTTACTGGCAGCGAGTTCGATGATGCACACAATGCCGAGAACGATGCTATCGCTGCTCTAAGGTTGCTGTGTAGTATGGCGAGAGATAGGACAACATGCGGTTTCGTTGAAGGCGTCCTAAACGCGGTTCCACGCTACGTTGGACCTTCGCAAACCACGTTTTTCTGAGGGGCTCGTAGTGTCTGGTACCATCCTGGATGTATTTCTTTGTTATCATGTAGTAGTGGTTTTCTTGATCCTGTATCCTGGAGATTTATGCCTAGATAAATTGCAGATCCAGGGACATGTCTTAATCTACAGTCGTTTACACTGCCAGTTACTGGTCAACATTATCTTTTCTGTTTCTGAGCCACACGTCTAATAGATAGGTACATGTAATCAGTCCCATTGAAAAGACAAGAGTAGAGACCGAGACACCATTGTAGTACTACCTAAGGAAATGGTGCGACGTAAGTACCTAGACCGGGGATTGAGACGACAAATTGCCAGAGAGAAACGATGGCCAACTAGGGCATATTACTGATCGAGCTTTAGTCCGAAAAGAAGTCAGGGATATCCACATACACGATCGGAGATGAACGACGTACTACAGAAAGTGGGATGGACCAATCGCCCTTGGTGTTGTCCCCCCTCTGGAGATACCATTTAGGTTCCTTCCCGATGGGCTTGAATTCTTGCACGAGGACCTTGTTTGCGTGAATGAACAATGCCCGAAAACTCTCCGCAGTAAAGTTTGTGGCAAGTGTGAACGCCCACCTCCCTTCCCTCGAATCGCAAGGTTGCAAAGAGATGTGTCGTCCTCGGTCTTCTAGTCCACATGCATGCGTGAGATGCTCACATAGCTGGCGAGTGACTGTGTTAATCCTCGATAATGCGTCATCTTTTCCTTTGACATCGGGAATACCGACGTGAAGGGCGAACTCGGCGATTTCCTCTTCCGTCATTGCAACGCCATACAAGAAGATTGGAGGCTCGAAGTTGATTTGAGGCCATGGATAGTAGTGGTCTGGCAGTTCTGTGAGAACCCAGGGTTCACGTTCCATTGATGGCTGCCAAATTTAATGTCTAGAGAACACGGTTCAACGGGCCATGGCAAGGTATATGAGAGACTCGTGAAACACACTGTGTTAATGGCTTTGAGCTTCTCCAATAACTCCGTTTTGGAAGATTTGGCTGGTACGGTATTGTCTTGAGTGGCATTGAGAGAACTTACATCAGTGAGCGACATGGAGGAAAAAGTTTAACGGAGAGGTGATGACGTAAGTATATATATGTGCCTCGTCCTTCAAGCTTCATCGCTGAAGCGCTGAAGGTTCGTGGTGAAAATCTATTTACCATTAAGAGCATTTCGTGTAGTTGTGTTTTATTCCCACAAATGTCACACAAGAGGCTCCGACAGTATCTTTCGGACCACTACAAATACAAAGGGTTGATTCTGTGATACCAGTCGCTACCTTTGCCTAAAGCACCCGCTCAACCATACCAATACCTTCGCGTTCAAGCACCTCCCTAATCGGATCGCAAATCTCCTTGCTGTAGGGTGCTTGAATACCCTTCATTGGGAGTTTTCCGTCCAAGATCAACTGCGTCGCGATACCACACGGCAATCCAACCGTCAATGCCATCGCACTAAACCCAGATCCCTCTGGAGCACCATAAGCCTCCAATGTCGACGTGATGGTCTCCTCCTTTCCATCGGGGTATGCAACAACGAACTTGTGCTGAAGCATGACCAAATCACGTTCACCTGGGGCGTACGCCATGAGCTTTTCGAGACGTGCGCAAAGCGTGTCGAGGAGTGTCGGTGCGTTGGCAGGTCGTGGAACGATGGCCTCAGAAGAGAACAGACCTATCCATCGGAGACCAGAAACGATACGTTCCTTTTCTGACTCTGAAGGGAAGTTGGCAACGGAGATAACCTTGGAGAGGACGGCGGATTCGGTGGCATCTACACCAAGAACCTTGCCTAACGCTTGTATCCAGGTGAGATCGGATGAGAGCCATTCCTTGGAAGAAGCATCGAGCAAACCAAGGTCAACGAGGACCTTGACGAAAGCAGGGAAACCCTGGTATCGCAAGGTACCACGGACAACGGTTTCACCTTCGCCCTCACCGTTGATCCTGTAATAGTCACGGAAAGGTGTGGAGTCACGGTTAGGGTATGCAACGAAGGCATAAGCGGGTGAAATATAGTATGGCTGGGCGACACCCATGAGTTCTTGTCCAGTGACGGAGGCAGTTTTGCCGTTCTCAATGTAGGACGCGTTGTTGAGGAGAGCAAGGAGAACGCCGCGAGATGACCAAGAGAACTTGTATCCGAGCGGGTTGTCGGCAAACTGGGGTGCAGGGAGACCGCCACAGTACGAGAGGAATTTCTTCACCTGAGAAAAGGTATTGTTAATAAACAACATGGAGCTTATTCCGAGGTGAAAACTACCTTTCCGCCTTTAGCATGGATCTCATCAATGGTCTTGACGGCGTAAAGGTGGTCAATACCAGGGTCCAAACCAATTTCATTCAGCACTATGATACCGGCTTCCTTAGCAGCAGCGTCAAGCTCGCGCATAGCAGGAGAAACGTAGGATGTGGTAACAACGTCGGTTTTGCCTGTGTGCCGATCAGTCAGAGGAAGGCAGATCTACAGAGATCGTAAACGTACTCTTGATAGCAGCTTTGATGACCTCTGCGTGGTAAGTGTATGGGATAAGCGAGATAACAAGGTCATGCTCCGCAACAGCCTTTTCAAGAGCAGACGTGTCGTTCACATCCAAAGAAACGGGTGTCGAACGGGGAAGAGCCGATGCCAAAGTCTGTGCGGAGGCGAGAGTCCGGCAAGCTAGATGAACACCATGTGAGTGAACGGCATCAATATACGATGCTATGAACGTACCGATGGTAAGATGGTTGTTAGGGTTACGAACAATGTATTCAGCACAAGGCCGTGCGACATATCCGCTTCCCAATAGTAAAACCTTCTTGCTTGCGCCAGTGGCTGCAAGCGACGCGCCGAACTTGGGAGTAATGTCTTTTCCCTCTTCAAGCAAGACTCTGCCAAACTCGGGCAAGATGAACGCCGCTCGGTGGATGGCCGGACTCCAATAGCGGTTCAAGCCTTGAGGGAGTGTGACAGGCTCCTTCAAATTGTAGACACCTGAGTTGGAAGTGGCTTTGGCAGCGAGTAGGAAACCGATTTGTCCACTTGGGTAAGTGGGGATAGTAGTGAAAGCGTATTCGACCTGTGCAAAGCCAACCTCCTTGGCGGCTTGTTGGACGGAGGTAATGAGGGGGAGATGGAGCCAGAGGCATTCTCCCTGAGCAGAGATATGTCCTCCGGGGCGGAGAGCGTCGTAGAGAAGTTGGTAGTATGGCTTTTGGAAGAGGGATTCGGCAGGGCCGACAGGATCGGAAGAGTCGGTAACGATGGCATCATAGGTTCCTTCATGTTCTTGAAGGAATTTGAATCCATCACCGATGTGAACGGTGACTCTTGGGTCTTCGAGAAGTTTAGACATGTGAGGAAGGTATTGCTTGGAGACCCGGACGACTGCTTCATCGATATCGCAGAGCACGACTTCTTCGACGCTCGGATACTTCAGGGCTTCACGTACGACACCACCATCTCCACCACCGATGACCAGAACGCGCTTGGGGTCGGGGTGAGAGGCGATTGGGATGTGAGCAATCATTTCCTGGTAGGAGAACTCGTCACGTTCGGTGCATTGAATAACACCATCAAGGACGAGAACGTTTCCATATGTGGCGGATTCAAAGACTAGAACGTCTTGGTAGAGAGACTTCTCAACGTGGAGGATTTTGTTGACTTGGAGAGTCATGGCTTGACCAGGCCATTGAGATGAGATTTCACGGAACCAGCCATCTACAAACCATTCAATGAGAGTTGTTTCACCAGTTTTCTGAGATTCTCACCTTGGATTGCAGGGTGTGTCAAGACCTTGGACATCGTGGATGGTAAAGAAGAAATCGATGAACAGTGTTCGAGTCACAAAAAAATTTTGGAGATCAATCTAACCGATCATTATCTTATCTATCTATATATTTATTGCTTCCGCTATCGTTTCAAACTTGCATAATGATAGAGCTACGATTGGGAATGAAAATGGTATACTAGAATCATTACACCTACAAATTCTTACTATACAAGACATTTGGAGACACATGTCGACGACACGATCCCCTCACACCGCACCCATATAAACTCAGATACTGAAAAATGGCTGATCGTTGCCACCCTGTTGTTGCTGCATCGCAAAAGGGTTGTGACCCTGTTTCTGCATCGAACCCTGGGCAACCAATCTTCCAGCATTTGTGTGCCCATAACTGAAGCGACTGTCAAAGACCGAACTTCTCATCCGGAACAGGACGTACCGTAGAACCCCAACATTTCCGAATGTATCTTGTCCGCCTTCTCTATCAGCAAATAAGTTCGCCAATTCTTGATTCTCGTTGTCTTTCGTCTTGACTGCAAAGGGTCTGTTTCCCTGTCCTTGCGGCGGCGGCGAAGTGAATGAAGAGCCGCTACTACTACCGAGACTATTTTGGTCGTAGGTTCCACGGATATCGAAGGACGGTGGATTATTGTTGTTATTGTTGACGGGTGACGCAGGTGTAGATGCTGGTCGGGGAGCGAAGGGATTGTTGGTGCTTTTCATGGTATCGGTAAGCTTATATATTCATGCCATCAGGTGGTGTACATACCCGAATCCAGTAGGCTGGGGTTGTAGAGATGTCGTTTGCGCAAATAACATTTGTTGCTGTTGCTGTTGCTGCTGTTGTTGTTGCTGGAGCATCATCTGCTGTCGCATCCACTCTTCTTGTTGTGCTTGCGCTTG
Organism: Paramarasmius palmivorus; assembly: GCA_037176845.1. NCBI lineage: Eukaryota > Fungi > Basidiomycota > Agaricomycetes > Agaricales > Marasmiaceae > Paramarasmius > Paramarasmius palmivorus. The sequence continues at coordinate 299,019 of JAYKXP010000053.1, read as the reverse complement.
GGCGGCAGCCTGCTGCTGTTGGAACAATTCTTGCTGACGAAGGTATTCCGCCTGACGCGCGGGTTATGGATTAGTGGCAGCAAGAACAAAATAACTGAGAATATTTACCTGTGCCGCTTCCTGTTGCATCTGCTGTTGGTAAGGATTGAAAGACGTGAATTGAGGTTGGAGTTGGGTAAATTGGGGCTGAATCGCGGTATATTGTGGCTGTAAACCAACAGTGTACGGAGTAGGGTCGCTAAGTGTTTGCATGGGAAAGGGGTTATTGCTAAGTTGAGATGTCGTTGGCTGAGAACTGGATAGACGATGTCAGTCCATTGGCATGATGCATGAATCAACCCCAAGCCGTACATTTGGTTTTGGTCGTCAAAGAGAGCGGAAGCATTTGAATCCTCCACGGCTTTGCTCCTCTTTGATTCTTCCTCTTCGCTAAGCTGAATTGCACGCTGCAGGTCTCGTTCCTCTGCATTTGCCTGATCCTGCGCTAGTGTCCGTTTACTCTCCTCGATTGCTCGCCGGAGATCATCTTCATCCCTATTCTCTCGACCACCAGGCGGTCCTCTCCTTGTGCGATTCTCATCCCGGGCCATCTGCTCATAGAACTCACTAGGATCGTCTCCCGCCGTGGCACCTTTCATCATTCGATCCCGCATATGAGCCCGAGCACGTCGTTCTTGACGTAGCCTGGACTCGTCCTGGAGAAGGTTGGTGATATCCTTGGCCTTTTGCCTGACGTTGGCACCTTGATCCTTCCCTGTCTCATCAACGTACTGAAATTCTTTCAGGGTCTTGATGATGTAGATGTTGTCCCGAAAATAGATGACGACATTTTCAGAACCTTGATGAAGACAGTAGTCGAGGACAGTCAAGCTCTGCGTAGCACGGGTTGTGAGTGGAGTTGGATCGGGGAAAGAAGGCTTCGACACACACCTTGAATACATGTCGCCAATTCTTGCCCTTGTCATTAAGCCGTTTGTCTAGCATCTCCATAATCTCGACGAAATCACCTCTGTACAGCTAGGCTGAGAATACAAGTCTCTGGGCTCAGGAGACGGATACTGACTGGTTATAGGTTAATTGTGCGATTTCATTCATCTGGGTACCAGAGGGACCCCAAGGGTCGTTTGAGGTTGCATCGCGAACTTTGGTCTGAGTATCGGAGTAGCCCTTTGTATAGTTTTTCGTGACACGCAGAGCAGCTTTACCGAAATGCTGCATTTGAGGCGGGAGATGGAAGATTGAAGAAGAGAGCGGGAAACTGCCGATGCAACTGCGGAGTTGTATATCCGTGTTTGCGATTTCCACTGTTCATGCGAGGGTTGCTATAGGTTGCTATTTCCCGTATTTCCTGACGTTCCGTGAATTTGGTATGTTCTCTGGTGAAATTCTGTTATGTGTCTTTTCTTTTTTTCCAGTCTTTCTCCGAAGACCACGTCAATGACAAGAGAGAATTCTGGATGCTTCATGCTACGCGCGTGAGAAAGTCTGAGAAAGTAGAGGAACGCACTGGCGATGACTCTGTGCCACGTACGCCTGACACGTCACGTCCTCCATTATAAAAAGCTCATCTCGTTTGCAAATTTCCTCAAGTTTCTCCTTTTTCTCCTTCCTCCACAATGACCCGTCTGCAGAGACGATCTGTGAGAGCACGCCCTTCGCGGCTTCTTCCTTCTCTTTCTTTCGCATTCTTCGCCTTCTTCGCCCTTTTATGTCTTACGTCTCCGGCAGTCAAGGCTGAAGAGTCGAGTTCAGAGTATGGAACTGTAATTGGTATTGGTACGTGTCAAGTCGATTCTATCAGCTACCACCCGACTAATACTTTCTCTAGATCTTGGAACTACGTACGTGTACTTGCCTGCATCCGGACTGGACCGCAAACTAATTATTTTCCGATACTACCAGTTACTCTTGTGTTGGGTAAGTCGACAACATCCTAGTAGCGTAACCAGCAATGCTCATCCCTTGCCATGTAGTGTTCAACGAGGTGGACGTGTCGAAATCATTGCCAACGACCAAGGAAACCGTATCACTCCTTCATGGGTCTCTTTCACTGACGAAGAACGACTGTATGTGTCATACCTATTCTTACGCCTATGATCTCTGTTCTGACTCGTTACTCCAGTGTCGGTGACGCTGCCAAGAACGCATTCGCCTCCAACCCCAAGAACACCGTCTTCGATGCCAAACGTCTCATTGGTCGCAAGATGGACGACCCAGATATTCAACGCGACATCAAGCACTGGCCTTTCACCGTTATTGAGAAGGGTGGAAAGCCTACTATCCAGGTCGAGTACAAGGGCGAGAAGCGTGACTTCGTGAGCATTAACGGCGCGTACAATTGAACAAGACGCTCAATTTTTTCATAGACTCCCGAGGAAATCAGCGCCATGGTTTTGACTAAGATGAAGGAAACCGCTGAGGCATACCTCGGTGAGAAGGTCACTCACGCAGTTGTCACTGTCCCTGCCTGTACGTTCAATGAGCTATTAACACATCCTCTCTTACTAACCTTGTACATGCAACAGACTTCAACGACGCTCAGCGTCAGGCTACCAAGGACGCCGGTACTATTGCCGGTCTCCAGGTTCTCCGTATCATCAACGAGCCTACCGCTGCCGCAATTGCATACGGTCTTAACAAGAAGGGTGGTGAATCCCAGATCATTGTCTACGATCTCGGTGGTGGTACCTTCGATGTTTCTCTCCTTTCCATCGACGATGGTGTCTTCGAGGTTCTTGCTACCGCTGGTGACACTCACCTTGGTGGTGAGGACTTTGACAACCGTGTCATCGAATACTTCACCAAGAACTACAAGAAGAAGACCGGTACCGACGTTTCCAAGAACCTCAGGGCTCTCGGTAAACTCAAGCGCGAGGTCGAAAAGGCCAAGCGTACCCTCAGTACCCAACAATCCGTCAAGCTTGAAATTGAGAGCTTCGAGGATGGCAACGACTTCTCCGAGACTTTGACCAGGGCCAAGTTCGAGGAATTGAACATGGATCTCTTCAGGAAGACCATGAAACCTGTTGAGCAGGTCTTGAAGGACGCTAATGTCAAGAAGGAAGACGTCGATGAGGTAGGTTTGCCTGCCTGCTTCAAATTGCTTAGTGATTGACTTATCCCTGATATTAATAGATCGTCCTCGTTGGTGGTTCCACTCGTATCCCCAAGGTCCAACAACTCCTTAAGGAGTACTTCGGTGGCAAGGAGCCTTCCAAGGGAATTAACCCCGATGAGGCTGTCGCATACGGTGCTGCCGTCCAGGGTGGAATTCTCTCCGGTGCCGAAGGTACCGCTGATGTTGTCCTCGTTGATGTGTGCCCCTTGACCCTCGGTATCGAGACCACTGGTGGAGTTATGACCAAGCTCATCCCGCGAAACACCGTCATCCCCACCAGGAAGAGCCAGATCTTCTCCACTGCTGCCGATAACCAACCCACTGTCCTCATCCAAGTCTACGAAGGTGAACGTACTCTCACCAAGGATAACAACCTTCTCGGCAAGTTCGAGCTCTCTGGCATCCCCCCCGCTCCTCGTGGTGTTCCTCAAATTGAGGTTACTTTCGAAATTGATGCCAACGGTATCATGAAAGTTGCTGCCGCTGATAAGGGAACGTAAGTAAATGCCCCATGAGTTTCGCCCATTCGGAAGCTGACTATACTATTTACAGTGGCAAGTCCGAATCTATTACCATCACCAACGAGAAGGGACGTCTTTCTCAAGAGGAAATTGACCGCATGGTCGCCGAAGCTGAACAATTCGCTTCTGAAGACGAGGCTCAGAGGAAGCGTATTGAGGCTTTGAACTCCTTGTCTGCCTTCGTCTACGGTTTGAGGACTCAAGTCACCGACTCTGAGGGTATGGGTGGTAAGCTGAGCGAGGAAGATAAGAAGACCATCTTGGCCGCCGTCAAGGACACCACCGACTGGATCGACGAGAACGGCCAAACCGCAAGCGTAGAGGATCTCGAGGAGAAGTTGGCTGGTACGTTGACAATCTCGAGCCCAGATATCTTTCATGATGCTAATCATTCTTTGCAGAGGTCCAGGGCATCGTCAACCCCATCACCACCAAGCTTTACAGCTCCGGGGCACCAACCTCCGAGGATGACGATGAGCCATTGAGAGATCACGACGAGCTCTAATGTGGCTAAAGTTATGAATGATGATTTTGTTGCGCGACGATGGGTCGTCACGGAGGATTGGTACTGAGATGGACAGGTACCTCTTGGGGAAGTAGGAAAAGCGTGTAAAGCGCGAGCTTCGGATAGAGTTGTTTATTATACTTGTGCACTACTTATTGCTTCCACACACACACACCCTTATTCGCTGACGCACAATAAATGAAATTGGAGCAAAAAACGACTGAGCTGGGATTTGTGATACAAACAGACCAAAGACAAGTACAAGGAGTACATATTAAATAACCTTCCAATTATGGTACTGGTATCGTGCCAAGAAAACATTCCAAAGTGCAACTTCTGTGAAAAAGATTAACGGCCTGACACTTCATCGTCTTCGTCGTCCGTATAAGGTGATACGCATATCGCTCGATAGGTCGGCAATCGAGGCCTTCGCGTACGAAAAACCTTGCTTTCCGCTGTCCCTTCGCTCGAACCATCCTCCGATTCCGAAGTTGGCTGAGGGATAGGCAAAACGAGCCGAAACGCATCCTTTCCGTTCAAATAAAACCTATATAGCCTCTTCTCTCGAATGAACCCTAGTGATTCATACAGCGACAGAGCAGCATGATTGTCGAATTCAGTCTCGAGGACGATCTATTAGAAGATGATGTGGTAAGCAACAGGAAGAATGTTGTGTTTGGCACACGAAGGAACAGGTGATGATGGAAGCATTGTAATTCTGCCGAGTAGCGATAACGAGTGTACAAACACGAGTTAATGGGCCTCATAGTATACACAGCCATCGAGAAAGGCCTACGTGCTACGTGGCAGGGTCGAGGGAGCAGAGGTTTGGGAGACAAAGAAACTGAATGCTCACCTCCTCCACACCGTCTTCCTTCATAGCTTCAATCGAATTTCGTACGAGTGTGCTAGCTAGAATGAAAAACCAAGAGAAGGAAAGAAATGCGCACCCCAAACGATGGAGGTGGTCATTCAATCTAGCATAAGAAATCGATGCGTGAGGAGGACAGAGAGGGCGGAAGGTTGGACGAACCGATACCACGTTTTCGATATTCCTTGCTCACACTAAGCATCGCGATATATCCTCGATTGGCACGATCACGGTGCAAAGCTTGCTTGCAGACAATGACACCTACAGGGTCGGACGTGGACGGGTCGCTTGGGTATGCCTGAATGAAGGCCCTTGTTAAAACCAATGTAGATACTGAGTGTCGAAGAGCGCTCGTACTAGAAATGAAAGATGCGGCCTGGAAAGTCGATCAGAACATAAAGTAGCACGAGGCGAAACCACAATGAACTCACCACTGATGAAGGAAATAGCGGAAGGTATAAATAACGTAGGGCTCGCTCAGTTCGCTCTGAACAAGAGACATGACATGGGGAAGATCCGATTCTCCTATATATTGACGATATATTATTTCAGGCATGCTACTGAACAAAGGAGGTCGTGCAAGATCAAGAGAAAGCAGGCCACGCAAGTGCCTCGCGCAACGTTAAATAGGCGCGCCTTCACGTGACATACCAGGTCCGTAAGAAAGACTATCTTCTCTAGCCAGGCCATGTTCAGATTATGATACGGACCAAGTATAGCTCGGTGTCTTACTTGTAATCTAGGACTAGATAGGCTATGGAATTGAGGTGCAAAATTTAGAATCGTGAAATGGGCTGCACCATGACAATCCGCCGCGGCCGAGACTAAGATCTATGGGATGTTCAAGTTGTACAGACCCAAGATGAGTAGGCACCTCTTTGCGAGATAGATTGTTTTGAGTAGGTTTTCCATATTCGATAAGTAATGGATATGTCATCGATTCATTGTCTCCTCAACCGTAGGCATGGGGTAAGGACGGGTTTTGTAAACGCCTGTCATTGTTGGCAACGAAGACAGAAGCGTTCTTTCTCGAGGTCCTCAGGACACTTCTAACGATATCACAATGCGCAAGCACCAAATGTTGAGCCTGTGGGCAAATTGACGCGAAGAGGGCAAAGAGGGGGTGATGCAGGCGCGAAAAATCACTCACCTCTATGTACTTTCACTTCAAGTTCAACTGTGAAGCTTGAAGATCTGACGTTTCATCCGGCTTTCCGAAAAGAACCATGTGCCGGTTACCTTCCTTCCTTCCTTCCGAAATAGCGTCCTTCCAGTCTGCCATGAAATTACATCATCAAACCCAACTAGACCTGTAACTGCTCCCTCTGTGACGATGGCAAATGCACAGACAGGTCGGTTACAGGCCTAAAACCCAACAAGCATTAGCGCTTTAGCACTCAGAGCTACTCAGAGCTGTTGCTGGTGAGCTGACGATTTTCTCGTTGCTCCGGTTGTGCTGGAGCGGGCTGGCCCATTGTCACCTCGACGTAACGAGTTTCGGAGAATTACCCGTGAAGAGATGAACATTTGTCCCCAACTTGCTTCAAGCTTCAAAGAGTTCCAAGCTGTTCCAAGGCCAAGTCGGAGTTGTGTGAAGAGACAGTCTGATGATGTAATGATTGTCCTTTTGTCGCCAACATCGACCAGAACACCGACAATATTCGTGGGCTCTGTTTCTAGCCTTCAGACTCTAGGGTCTCGTACGTAGAGGAATGTCTTGGGATTTGCGTCAATGGGGTGCGTGCCTATACCGGAAAACGCTTGAGTCTTGACTCAAATCTGACAATGACATTCATCTAGCTTCAACAATCGTCAATCTCTACCCGATAAACCAAGCAACATTCCGTTCAACTCCCGGTCACCATCAAGGTAAACCCTATGATCATCAAGATGCCAGCCCCACGACTCCGACGACCGACGACCACCTCGCTCGTGCGTGGAGCTGTCACCGTCGACCCTTTTTATGTTGATCCCGACGACCCTTGTTTCACAGTTCACCTGCTTGGACCCAAGTTAGTGTTTCAAATCGAGCAAGCGTAGCATGTATGACACCCCCTACACTAGTTGTGCCAAATAAGCTTGATTCCCAGCTAAAGCCTACACACCTCGAAATCGGAGCCGACAGACTTGGATGCAGGTCGAAAATCTCAGTGCACGTGCGCGCATGGGTCTATACTACTTGTAGAGGTCAGATCTCAACCCATGTGTACATGAACCATTTCATATCGTAGGCCTCTTAACAGCTCTTAACCATCGTTTTGAATATCATAGATGTGATTTCCGCCAGGCTTGGAAACAGGCCGATCTTCCAAGTACCTGAGGCTAGGTTCGGTCCGCAGGTCAGGACCGTGGTCGATGCAACAACGACGGAGGTTCGATAGCACCTATCTGGAAGAGAAAATCCATAATGTCCTTCTCCATCGGGACTAGAATACTTATGCACCGCGCACTCAAGTCCCTGGTACCTATCTCTAACATATCCAGCTTGGAATTCTATACTGACTGCAACTTTAGATTTATTTCGGGGTCTTTGTGTAAAGCCGAAGTATAGGATCGGTGGCATTGTTGATTAGTTGGATGCTTCTCTGTGATATGGGGTGAGGCCTTGTATCCCCGTTATCGTTGTAGGTCTGGCCTCAATCTCCTACTATACCACATATTCACGCGCATTGTACGGATCACTGTCATTGAAGGTTCTTGCGTGCTCATCTTCTTAGATGTGAACCTCAGATCAATAGAGCATTCGCAGTATCCCCAAGTACGTATCTCGATATCTTGGCTTGATAGGAAGTACTCGCAATGCGGGTTTCTAATAATAAACAGATCAATTCTATAAGCCAGCAATAGATCACCAAGGTACAATACAAGATCTTCCGCGCCGCGCCAACCTACATACAGTCATATCAACTCGTCCGTCTCTGGGCCATCTACAAAGTTCTTACTTCTACGGTTGCGCCGACAATTATACGTGTGTGAGGAGAGTGTCTTCTCTGAAGAGAAGAAATTCGAACAATGCGAACACACCCATTTCGTCGGCTTCCCGTGCTGAGAAACCTCGTGTCTTTGGCGGTCGTGTTTTCGTGAAAATAAGGCACCACATCCAATAGTGCATTGGTATGGTTGCTTGTTTTTGGGCTTGTGGGATAGCATGTGGGTTTCGAGCGTATAGTTGCTGGTGAATGATCTTTCACAGTTTGGATGGGTACAGGGAAATGGGCGTGCGCGGTGACTGGAGGAGCGTTGCTTTTTCCGACTCTTCGAGCCATCGACTTCCCAGGGAGTTGGGCTACCGCCAGATAACGATGTGGCACTGCTCGAGGAGGGTATGTCCATGTGTTCGCTCGTCGAAGGTGAAGCTGAAGCCATATCCGGCATTGTGGATGGTGTGCCCGAGGAGGCCGTGCCAAATGGGTTTGACTCTGAGCGTATCGAATCGTCGGCGTCAACAAGGCCGGATATGCTATCCCAATAGGTAGTGGGGAAGGCACCCCCATCGAATGCAAACACAGACGAGTGGTCAATCATCTGCATGCTCGGCGAAGGAAAATGAACTGCACTTAAAGATTAAGATCAACAGCATGGAAACGGTATGTGATCGGACACTGACATGCACTCTCTTTGATACTACTCAGGACATCTTCTTGATTTTCAGGCAACAACGGGCTATCGTAACTGGATGGAAGGTGCTGTGCAACATCAGCCATGTTGTTCCCGCTTGTTCCTTCGACGGGAAGTCAGTAGGTGCATAATGGGCGAAAGTGCCGGAGATTGGCTTACCGACAGGTGGCATAGAATCATTACTAGCGGTAACCTCAAGGATTAACCTGCCATTCGACCTTGTCGATCGAACATGAATGTTGGTCGAGAGCTGTCCCGACTCGAAGGTTCGCGAATTGAGGCCTACAGACTCTGCGGGTAAGGCTTGAAGTTGGTATGATGTTTGTGCGGTGGGGTCGGTATCGATGATGAGCTGACATTGCGATAGGAGTAGTAGGGGGACGGAAAAGGACATTTCCTTGACTTTGGGCGCTCAAGACCAGATACTTTCGAGCTGCAAGGTGTTAAATACTGACGGCTTCAAGATAGCCCAGAGGTGTTATCCCCATGCTGATTTCCCCAACTTACCAACGGGACATCGGGAATTTTCTTGTTGTATCAATTCCCCGATGAAGCCCTGGCATGGTAAGTATTCTTTAGTAAATGAATTGTGATGCATCTAGAACTGATCTTGTGTCTTGGTCAAGAGTGTGAGTTTATTAGGATGTGAACTTATTGTTTTCCCATACCAATCCCATATGGGACTCAACTGGGGAAAGATAAGGGGGCGAACTTGAACGGTAGGATGATGCTATTAAGTACTGAAAAGCGCCAATTATTCATTGTGAGGTGACGAAAGCTGGGATATGAAGCGATAGCACGGGCAGGAATACTACGCATCGACGCGCCAAAGAAGCTACGGTGTACAACTGCAAATGTGGTAAGTACTAAGAAGGCCCCGGTAACCGCCGGGAGGGGTTTGATGTTTCACATCAACTGCAAGTAGAGCACTGCACTTCAAGTCAGCAAAATATCCCCGACGGGCAAGCAAAGGATTTGCTGAAGGATTTACCGAGTTCGTGGTCGATTGCGTACTCAGCAAAGGTTAGCTATTCAATCTCTTGTACCTTGATCTATCATCACCTACTTACCCGCGCCGCCCGTCGTTTACCATATCACCGACTCGCCGATCGCTGGGCATGGCGCACTTACTTCTTGTGGTTACAATAACATAGCATTGATCAACGGAAACAGTGATTGTCGGTTGTTCTCAAGAGCGTTGTTAACTCCACAGCGGCTCACAGCAGCGTAAAATGAATCGAGACTTACTTTGCACCTGCGCTATACTTCACATTCTTTACCAGGGATTGGCGGGATTTATGGGCGCCTTGTGGGCGTCAGGATAAGGAATCAGCGCCATGTTCCAAGACAAATCCATGTGATAGTGATACCCATCAGATTCGCCATTCAAAGCATCAAGCAGCTCATTCAACAACCTGATTGACGAAGGTTTCTTACTGGAGTTCCGGGTATATAGCTTCCGTAGACCTTCTCTCCGAAATGTAAGGCCTTCGCACCTTGAAGCTTAAAGCGTGGAGAAGCATAGTTTACTCGCTCGCTGAGGGCATTGTCTTTGCGCGATGTATTACATGGGGTGGACTAGGAGATAAGTACTACAGTAACACAATTGAACCGATGCAAGGGTACGCTGTGCGCCACAATCCAGATGGCTTGCGAGCGCGTCAAAAACGATCTCCCCGACGGATGTAGCCAAAATAAATACATATTTAAAAATATAGAAATATCTAACGGATTAAAAGAGCGACGCTATGCCTAGTTTGAAGCTTTGATAAAGTCGGCTGCTCTTTCCCCAACAATATAAACAGGTGCCATTGGATTACCTGATGGCAAGAATGGCTGTGTCCGAAAATGTCAGTATACGATACCCTGTCAAAAGTGATAGATACTGACCAGGACTGAAGCATCAGCGATTCTCAGACCCTTCAAACCCTTGACGGTCAAGTCAGGGTTGACAACACCCCAATTTGCGTCAGCGGGAGCCATCGAAGCCGTTGAAATTCCATGTAGTCCAGCTGAGGTTGAAGACGCGATATATGAATTCAGGGCATTGTCCGAGAAGCTCGCGTCAATGACCGCCTGTAAGGAAGCCAGTGGTCGGGAGTTGTTGAGATAGTTAACCCAAGGTGCTGCCTCAATGAATTTGAAGATAGATTTAATGGCGTCACGCATAGCGAAGACGTCGAATGGATCTGCGCGAATACCGGTGTCGATAATAGGGTTCCCAGCGGGATTGGATGGGTCTAGAGTGACCGAGCCGCCTGGGAAAGTAGAAATAGGCTGTGAGCATCAGTGATTAGTTCGACGGGTTTATTGACTCACGGGATTTGGTATGGAGCACCGTCGCCACAATGCTGAGGTAGCTGTTGTTGGTCGGAGGTTTACCGAATGCCCACCCATTCTATAGCTCTAATCAGTAAACGCCTCTTTGATATGCAGAACTGCGGACGTACAATTGGAGTATAGCCATAATGCGGGCTGTTAGGACCAGGTGCAGGGTCGCCAAAGGATGCCAATGCCTCGCCGTCGCTTACGCGGAGGAATCCTACATGGTCAGACAGTCCATTCATCGCCAGCGGCCCGGTTCTTGTTTTACGCCATTGCTCCAACGCGACAGCCATTTGAGTTGAGTCCAAATTATACTTTTCGAAAGTTGTACTCGTCGCAGCATTGAAAGGTTGGCTCACGTTAAGAGCCCAGGCATTGAGCAAGTTCAAATGGTCGGAAAACTTCTTGCCCACGTCAGGAAGGTCCTTGATGACAGGGATGTTGAGTGAAGACAAGGTGGCACCGTCACCTATGCCAGAGCTAAGCAGGAGATAAGGTGTTCCGATCACTCCTGCGGATAAAACAACTTCTCGAGATGCGGTAAGTTTGGTTTTATCTAGAACATATTGTCAAGGTTGCAATTCCAGGAATGAGCTGAAACACTTGCTGCTGAGCTCGACGGTGTTGATGGTCGTGGAGTCACCGCCAGACGGTAGAACACGGGTAGCCTTTGCATGAATCAAGACATGGAGATTGTTTCGCTTCAAGGTTTCCTCATCAAGATAGGCAGTGGCAGCTGAACTACGAGCACCCTTCTTGATTGATGACTGCACCCAACCTGAGCGAAAGTCATTGATATTAATTCACTACAGAGCCTTCAGGTGCTCACCGAAGCCTAAAGGAACACCATCATTGTAGTCCAACTTGAACGGGAATTGGTCATTGCCAATTGTGTCCAAGACGAGCTGGTCGATGCTTTGTGTGAACCCAGGCAAACTCACACCTACTCTACCGGTCGTACTATATGCAGACAGTGAGTCCCAGGCCATTTTCGAAGGTCAGAATGTCTTACCTGTGAACGCTTGGATCATACTGACCAGTAGTGTCACGACCATCAGCGGGAGGAACTAGGTCCTCATTCTACATGTATGTTGGTCAGAGATACGAAGAGTCAAAGATATGTGCTTACCCGCTTGAAGTACGGCTGGAGGTTATCCCATTTCCAGTTGTCATCTTTAGTGAAAGTAGCATATCTGTCCCAGTCTTCTTTAGATCCGCGAGCATAGAACATGCCGTCTACAAGTGTACTGAGCAATGTTCGAATATGCTTGGTACCGTATCACTTACTGACAGAGCTAGAGCCTCCAAGTACATATCCACGTCCATAAGGCGATCCTCTGAGAGAATGTAATTGAACATAGAAAGTAGCTCAAACAGCCAACACGTACGATGTGGTGGTGTAATTCCAATCCCACTGAGATCCGAATCCAGCGGAGCGAATAGATGCAAAAGGGACTTCAAGCTGTTGCGGGTAACTAGAAAAAGTTGAGTTATTGGGGATACACTAAGATGGCTAAAGATTACACACTTCCCGCCGGCTTCCAAAAGTAATACCTTTACGTTCCCATCTTCTGAAAGCCTGTTGGCCAAGACGCAGCCTGCTGTACCACCTAAGTAGCATCTGATGTCGGTGCCTATCCAATGCTCATCAGCAAACTATGACATACCTCCAACAATGATGTAGTCAAAATTTGTCGAAGGAAGAGAGGAAACGCTCTCGTAGAGTGTTGCCGAAGTCAAACGAGCAAAGAGAGCGAAGAGGGTGAAAGCGGAGAGCCGCGACATTCTGAGGCGGGAACAAAATAAGGAGAGTGGGATGTTGGAAAGGCCGCAAAGCGGGTCGTTCTTATAGCTGCTGCTCGCAACCCAGCTCGACTGATCCGATGTTGTATCATGGAAGAGCTAAAGACGCGATATCCAGGATTAGTGGCGCGTAGCTATGATGTTTCATCAATCGCGATAAAAATATCACGATGAAACGGGTCGACAAATGACCAAGCCGCCAATTTTGACTAGGATTGTTGTCGTCGGTAGCACTTCGGGGAGTCGAAAAGCATGGGGGTTACTTGGGTGCTGTGTACTACCACGCTGGGCACACCCAAACGTGTTTTTCGGTTAGTGTCGGTGGTATAAGGTCCATGGTTGATACGGAGGTGCCTTGCCAGATCATCGGGATTGGGGCTAGTCTCTGCGTACTTCACTGCGGCGGTGTGTTGAACCTGCCCAGTATCCAATCTAGACATCCTTGATCGCAAGTCGACGCGGCAGATGAACAGGACGAAGAGGGCGACCACGAAGATGCAATAAATCCAGGTTGCTCTAGGTTGTGGGCAAGGCCAAGCTTGGACACAGTCACAGGCTGTCACAGGTCACACTATTGTCACCCTCGTGGTTGTGACAGGTGCGCCGTTGCTAACGCCGCTGGCCTTGCGTTTGACTTGCGCCTGGCTTCAATCGATTTCAACTTACGCCTCCGGTACGACTCTGCGCCGCAGAGTCCCCATGTTCGGCAGAAATCCTGATATATGTTGGCTCAATCTCTTTGTTGGACTAGCACTGCAACATGTTCGACACCACTAGCATCCTTGTTACCCTTGTCCTGGTGACTGTCTCCATCTCTCTATACCGAAAGAAAGAGAAGCTACCTCCGGGTCCAAGGGGATTGCCGGTTATAGGAAATGCATTGGATGTGCCTTTGAAGCATCCTTGGAAGGTCTACGCTCGATGGGCGAAGAAGTATAGTCAGTAATTCTCTTTTTCGAAAGGAATGGAATCTAGAACTTGTTCCACAGATTCAGACATCTTGTCGCTTCGCATTCCTGGAGCTACTCTAGTCATCCTTAACAAGCATAGTGTTATATTGGACTTGTTCTCCAAACGAGCACGTCTGTATTCAGACAGGTGAACGCATAGCTTAGTTGGGTTCTTCGGGTGTTCTTACCATTTTTTTCTAGGCCACAATCCACAATCTTTCAATCGTTCGTGTCTTTATCTCGACAATTTTTTGATTTCTCACAGAATGGAGTAGATTGGGTGTCTCTCGTCTCATGGTTTTCCAGAACTACGATGATCGGTGGAAGAGTACGTTACTACCTGCGTTTCCTACTTTACCGTCCTCAACGGTGATTTCCAGGCTACCGAAAGGCATTTAAACACGAATTTGAAGATGACACACGGGATGGCAGTCGTGTTCACGGGCTCGTTGCTGCACGTCGGTTGTTACAGCGCCTTTTGAACACGAAGAATCATGAGGATGAGATGAGGCTGTAAGTTACACCACCTTCCATCAAAGCTCAAAATACTCATCCCAGTTCAGCACTGCTGCAGATGCTATCTTGTCGCAAACATACGGTATCAAGCCCAGCAAAGGGGATGATTCGTATGTTCACCTTGCCGATGAAACGATGACAATCCTCGCCGATGTTGGCCGCGGAGGCTTTGTGGGTGAGTCTATTTGATCTTACATTACATAGAATGAGTTCAAATTTCTTCTCAGTTGATGCTTTGCCATTCTTGAAATGGATGCCGTCCTGGTTCCCCGGTGCTGGATACAAGACAAAAGTTGCAAAAGGTGCCGAACTTGTAGATCAAGCTATCAAAACTCCTTTCGAAGTCGTCAAGAGTGAGATGGTCGGTATTTGAACCCCGCACACCTACACAATCCGAGTTATACTCATTTCGAGATAGGCCAAAGGAATCGCTTCTCCATCTGTCGCCCACCGTTTCCTCTCATCCCTTCCTGATATCACGATTGAAAACAAAGAAGTTGACGACATGAGGAACGTCCTTGGAATTGCTTACCTAGGCAAGTTTTTCCTCTCCTTGTTCCCATATTACCTTGGTTGACCCGTTCGCCTGCAGGTGGTGCCGACACTGTAAGTGACCGAACTTTTAAGGAATGATACTCTAACCGATAACGTCTCAGACCGTTGCTCAACTACGTTCATTCACTCTTGCCATGTTGCTGTATCCCGAGGTTCAAAAGAAGGCACAGAAAGCTATTGACTCGGTTCTTCATGGCCGCTTACCAGACTTCTCCGATTATGGATCTATTCCCTATATTGAGGCAATTGTGATGGAGAACTTGAGATGGCAGTAAGTCTCCTTTTCTAATTGACCGTATTCGAGCGACCAACTCGTGGTTCTGCTTTTAGGCCTATGACTCCTCTTGGCGTTTTCCATGTCCTCAACGAAGATGACACTTATGCTGGCTACACCATACCCAAGGGATCTATTTGCATCCCCAATGTCTGGGCTGTCTTACACGATGAAAGCATTTACGGACCAGACGTTGAGGAATTCATTCCAGAACGGTTCCTTCGTAAGGATGGTACATTCAATGCGGACATATCAATGGAAGCGGCATTCGGATTCGGACGTCGTACTTGCCCCGGGAGAGTGATTGCAAAGGAGTTTGTCTGGCTTGCCGCTGCTTCCATCCTCAGTGTCTTTGACATTTGTGATGGTCGCGACGCAAATGGACAACCTCTCGACCGTAACAAGATTGAGTACAGCAGCGAGATGATTAGGTGCGAAAGTTTCAAACAGTGATTCTATACTGTCTGACATGCCTGCTTATATAGCTTTGCGCCGAATATCAAGTGCACCTTCAAGCTGCGACCTGGGGTCTCGGAGAGTATTATTCACAACGCCATAGATGATTAAGTACTTCTGATAGCTGGATTTCTGCAAGAAGTGTACCTCATTTCATTCTAAGTACCTTAATTTAAATTGTAAATCCGAACGGGACGCAAAGTGACGGAGTGAAACACGGATTGTATGGCAAACTCAGAGCTTCCGAGTCAACGACTTCATCATGGTGAATAGCTTCCACTTTTTCTAGTGAATCATGAAGCATAAGCACAGTTAGGGCTAGGTGCGTGGTCCGCTTCCAACGAGACTCGGGTGTCCATGTACCGAATAAAAGTATTGAACGATCATAGGTTTTGCGTTGTAAAAAGCCTGAGGAATCGGAATCGAGTATCATACACTTGGTAGTGGTACAGTTACTGTGTGATGCAGGACAGCGGGGCTAGGATGCTTTCGCCAGGAAAACCTCATATTGCTTCGGTGTGAATGTCTTCTGTACGTCAAAAGAAGTGAGAAACCACGATATGTTCCATCGAACAGATGACGAACTTGCGAAAAGGCATGCATTTGTGCTATCTGATCCTTCAGCAATTCGTTGACTGTGTTTAAGACGGATCAGCAGGAGAGCCAACGTTAAGGTAATTCAACCTACCGAATCTATGTCTTGCGAGAGTGTTCTTCCCCTCAAACGCCTAGAACAAGGATGAGGATTTCGAACACAGGCTAAGCGATGTAGTCACTTGCTTCGCTGACGAGAACTATGGCATAATTTTCTCCACATCCATTAGATTGGTCCTCTATTTCAAGGTGCGAGACGGGTATTGCGTTTCTTATAGCAGATTCTAGGACTTGGGTATTGATAGGCATATCTGATAAGTGAAAGGGAAAGGATCAAAGGGCGTAATCAAAGGGCGTGGTCAAAGGCCTGTCAAAGGCCTCTCAGAGCGCGGGAATTTGCTCACCTCAGGCGCCTCCACTTGAACCACCAACTGAAAATCCCAAAATTTTCACTTTTACACCAGCCACTGCGTGTTCATGTCATTGAACAACGGAGTGAAGGCAGAACCCTCCGAGGAATCGCTATCCCAGTCCCAGCAACAGTCGTCTCAACAGTCAACCGACACTTCATCAACAACACTTTCTGAATTCGAGCGTTTGGAACAACGTTTGCGCGATGACCCTCACAACACCGAATCATGGAAGAGGCTCGTAGCTGCTGCTGAAGACAGCGGCGAGACCCAAAAAATACGGAGTGCTTATGATGCTTTGCTTCAACAATACCCCCACACTGTGCGTTTTGTGTGACCCTGTCGGCCCAACAAAATCCGTGCGCGTGCTCAAGTTTTTGATTCCAGTCGGCAGCTCAAATTGCATATATCGAACACTTCCTCGACAATAATCGTCACAATGAGGCAGAAGATCTTTTTAAGCGATACATCAAGTCCTCGTCCTCAGTAGAGCTCTGTAGGTTCTACTTGACATATGTCAGGCGAGTTTCGTGCTTTTGGTGTGAATTTGACACAAAGTTGATGGATGTGTGTAGACGAATCAACACCGAACCTTCTCAGCGTGATATCATTCGCAAGTCATACGAGTTTGCTCTCAGCCTGGTTGGACATGATAAGGATAGCGGAGACATATGGAACGATTATTTGACTCTGTTGAAGTCTGGGCAGGTGTGTATCCGGTGTTATTTAATCACTCAACTCTCCTCAACCTGTTATATAGACTACTTCGACATGGGAAGAACAGCAAAAAATGGACGCAATACGCAAGGTTCTCCATCGTGCCGTCCAAATACCGCTGGATAATGTCGAGAAGCTCTGGAGCGAACTCGAGTCTTTCGAAAATAACCTCAATCGTATCACAGCAAAGCGTTTTATGGCTGAGCTCTCACCCAATTACATGCAAGCTCGGACCGTCCTGCGTGAACTAAAACAGCATACCGCTAACTTGTACCCACCCTCTGTACCCAATGCTGACAGAGACTTATTTTTACCAACATTACCGTCATTCACGCAGGCTGAGCGACAGCTAGTAGGCAAATGGAAGGCCTACTTGAAATGGGAAGAAGGCAACCCATTGATGCTAGAAGAACGAGACCGAGCAAACTTGTTGACCAGAATACAGTCAGCTTACCGGAAAGCGACTATCAGAATGCGATATTTCCCTGAAATATGGTGCGTAGTTTATTGGATACTTTGGATTCGACTGCTAAGAACCTCCCACGTGTTCTAGGTTCATGGCTTATTCTTGGTTCTCAAGTGTGGGAAAGAACGATGAAGCTCTGACACAGCTTAGAGCTGGGCTTGAAGCTAACCCCTCGAGGTGCGTGTTGAGTCTTTCAAGGTCTCAGTCTCTGAGGGAGTTTCCAGCTTCTTGCTCAACTTTGCGCTGGCTGAGGCTCTGGAAAGCAAGAAAGAATATCAAGAAGTTCATGCGATTTACGACAAATTCCTTGCGGTTCTCCGAGACGAACTCACGGGTCTGATCAACGCTGAGAAAGCTCGGACTGAAGCTGAAGCTGCCGCCAACGCGGCGGCTAAGGAAGAGGCCGACGTTGACGCCAATGAGACACAGATGGAGTCAACCCAGCCTAATGAATTGAACGCCTCCTCGTCGATATCGAACTCAGCCGCCACCGAAATCACTGAACGTCGCAAAGACTTTGGTTTGGTCTACATCATGTACATGCGCTTTGTTCGCCGTGCCGAAGGTGTGAACGCTTCCAGGCCGATATTCGGTAAAGCAAGAAAAGAAGTCACCCTTACGCCTTGGGAGGTTTACGAAGCCGCTGCGTTGATGGAATATCACTGCAGCGGAGAGAAGGATGTTGCCACCAGAATATTCGAGAAAGGAATGTCTTTGTTTGGGAAAGAGAAGGACTATGTCCTTCGGTATCTAGGATTCCTCATTTCCGTGAATGATCAGAACAGTAGGTGGCGCTCGTACTGCCTATTTCTCTATGCTGATACTAGTTTAATTAAGACGCCCGTGCATTGTTTGAGCGCGTCATTGGAACTTTTGCACCTGAAGACGCTCGATCTCTATGGGAACGTTGGGTGCGATATGACTACCAATATGGGGATTTGGAAGCTGTACAGAAAATCGAGAAACGCATGGCCGACATCTACCCTCAAGGTCCATCTTCCTTGCACTTTATCCAAATAAAGATAAATAACATTCTTGCCAGATCCTCCAATCAAGCGCTTTGCCCAGCGATATACATATTTGAATACCGATTCTATCGCTCTGCGCGATCTTGGATACGCAATAGCCAAGAAAGACACCAGTCCAACCAATTCACTTACAAACGTTACTGCCGGATCATCTACCACGACCAATGGCACAACGGGAAGCAGTTCATTAAAACGCCAAACTACGGAGGACCTCGTTGGCGGTGGGAGTGGAAGCGGCAGCGGCGGAGGCAGTGGACGACGACGTGGAGGTGAAGATAGAGACCATGGTGGTGCATATAAACGTCAGCGTGCTTCTTCGCCAGGTCGCGATCGTCATGATGGCTCGAGGAGGAGGTCACCGGAGCGTAGTCGAGGACGTGGTGGAGGTGGAGCCGGCGGGGGTGGAGATAGAGGTGACAGAGAAGAAGATAAACCGGTTGCTTTGCCTTCTGCGCTGTCCTGGTTCATCAGTCAGCTGCCTGCTCAGCAATCATTTGATGGTATGTCCGACACAGACCCTTGCATTAAAACTACTCACGAGCAATTGCAGGGCCCGTTTTCAGGACTGATGATCTCATGAGCCTGCTGAGGAATGCTGTGATTCCTAGCACTAACCGACCCCGCTCACCTCCCCCTTCTCGTAGTCACGGAGGTATGTGCCCAGTATACTATTTGATACTCAGTTCCTGACATGCCTTTCATAGGTGGTCGTCCTCCCCCTGACTATAGCCCTTACCAGGGTCCTAACAGTAATCCTAAAGGGCGACGGTATTGATTCTATTTGCTACTGTACTTAGGACAATCGTATAGGAACTGCTGAATCTCTAGTATACCACGACCTCGTTAGCAATAAAGTAATGTTTTATTTCGGCAGTTCGATACGGTATTTCCTTTACACAGGACAACTGTTCCCAAACTGTTCCGCAGGCGCTAACCCATACCCCATACTTAAGATCTTGAAGTCCAAACAAGACGCCATATATACCAGTAAAAAGTTTCAATTATGGTATACCCTTTACCGAGCATTCCAGGCTCGTCGATTACATTGCATCTATACTAGATATGTGGTTTTGATATTCTCTACTCCAACATCAAACCACCATTGACGGAGTACTGAAGACTTGTTAGTATTACTCTTAAACCGGATCTCGGAAGTACATACACTTTGACCTACAAACAACAAGTGTGAGTGAAAATGCGCGAAGGTAGTGTAAGGCTATGCTCACCAGTAATGAATCTTGCATCGTCAGAAGCCAGGAAAGAGACGACACCAACAATATCGCTTGTCTCAGCTACACGGCCCAATGGTGTCACTTTTGCCATCTGTGAGGTGTTCATGAGCAACAGCTGATTTAAAAAAAATATCCGAGCCCACCTGTTCGGCCATTGTCTCAGTGCTCATTCCTCCCGCCTTGGCAATGGCAGCACCTTGATATGTCGTCAAACATGTGCTCAAAACTCTAGCGCAAAGCGTCGGTACTTACCCATATCTGTGTTTACCGCACCTAAACGGAAATTTCAGACGATTGCATTGTGATAGCAAGTAAACACGTACCCGGACAGAAGACGTTTACTCTTATCTGGTGAGGGCCGAGCTCGCTTGCTGGAGGATAGAAATGAGATATGTAGTTTGATGTGAATAAGACCGCGTCCTACCGAATACATGCATCATCCCGCGCATTGCGGCTTTGGATGCACTGTATGCGCCAAGTCCTGGCCAACCTAATTCCAAAGTTAGATGTGCACTGCGTAGAATCATAAATATCCTCACCATGTCTCCCCGAGTCAGAGGAGGTCCCGATCAAACTACCTCCCTTTCCTTTAGCAATCATCGCTTTTGCTGCATGCTTGAAACAGAAGTATGTTCCGTGAACATTGACGGAGAACGTGCGCATCCATTCATCGGTAGTGTCTGCAAAAACTCAGACAAACTCAAGCAGTTACACCATTTTGAACTTACGTTCAAGGAGAGGTTTGTATACCGCAATCCCTGCATTCGCAACGAGCTAAAGGAAACGGCGATTTAGTACTGTAGTGCTTGGTAGCCAGCTAAGGCCACTCACAGCGTCGAGTCCTCCGAAATGTTCGACAACACCGTCAATCAAGGCAATGACTTGATTCTCGTCGCTCACGTCGGCGTAGAATGCGCGGCTGGATCGACCCTTTTCCACCAGTTCGGAAACGAGGCTTTCGAGAGGTTCTTTTGCTGATGGAAGATCACTGACAGCGACATCAAAGCCATCATTGGCCAGACGTGTAGCAATGGCTCTACCAATTCCACGGGAGGCTCCTGTGACGAGTGCGATTCGAGGCATGGGGGGCTAGTTGAATGTATACGTGGAGCTGAGGCTGAGTATTTCTTTCGGGAGAGTTGAGGATACCGGATCACCGAAGCTTTCCTATAAATCCTAATCCTGTCATTCTGTTCTGGCTGAGCTCGGTCTGAGTTCGACTCTGAACATAGCGGCCGCCCTCTGCGCCGTTAAAGTTTGAGCTTCCAGGTCATGATCGACAGAACACAAACGTGTGGCATCTATCTATCTATCTCATTCCAAACTTGTACGTGGGAATACACAGCCTCGTTCCGCCCGTTAACAGCGGCGCTAGTTTTCTACTAACACTCAGCGGCGACAATGACCACAGATCTTCATATATATCATTTCGCTCATAACTTGTCATTCCATTCCGGTTACGAGCTCAGCAAGTGCATACTCAGCGAACAGTAACATGGATAACCAACTTCCTCTCATCTTGGTCGGAGCGACCGCACTTTGGCTAGTATGGAAGATTGTGTTCACCAACAATGAACGAAACAAACTTCCACCAGGGCCGTTCAAATATCCATTGATCGGCAATGCACTGGAAATGTTCAAAGGGAAATCTTTTGAGCAATTGATGGCTAGTTATTGGGAAGAACACGGTGTGTCTTCAGTGTTATCTTCTAGTAGAGTTTCCACTAAAACCATTCAATCAGGCCCTCTCGTTCATCTCTCCATCTTGGGCCGTGACATTTTATTCATCAATGACCTCCAAATCGCGCAGGAACTCACTGAAAAGAGGGGGAGCATATATAGCGATAGGCCGCCATTCATCATGTTCAAACGTGAGTTCTTGATTCTTCAAACGCCTAACAGAGCTAAATGTCCTTTCAACGGCAGTTCTTGGATGGTACTCGGTCTTTCAGATGTCATAGTATGCGCCGTTTCGTTCATTAGCTTCTGCACCTCGATTGAGTTTCTGTTTAACAGTGGCCCACAATTTCGCAAGCACAGGCGCATGATGAATGCAGTACTATCGGAGAAAGCAGTTGACTCGTTTCGGGATATGCAAGCAAAGTCAGCATTACTCTTCGTGAGACTGTTGGTCTCCGACTCTGCCAAAGACTTGCAAATGCATATCAAACGGTTCGGTCTCACATCTCCTATCATACCTTTGCGTTCTGACGAGACACCCTTACCAGTTTCGCAGCATCGACCATGATGAAAGTGGCTTATGACCATGATGTCGAATCCCTCGAAGACCCGATAGTTAAAACTTGTACGTGGCGTCAAGGCTTCTTTCGAATAGTCCATTGATCAGGTCGCAGCGCTAGAGGTTCTCACAGCAACACTAGAGCTTGGAACTGTGTCTGCAACTCTGGTGGATAATATCCCCGCTCTGGCGTAAGAATATTTGAATATTGGACAAACATGGTTCATTGAACAATCCTGCGCAGGCGCCTCCCAACCTGGGCACCGTTTGCTGGGTTCAAGCGTCGTGCTTTGGCTCTCCGTAGCAAGGTCGAAATGTCTCAGGAAAAGCCCTATGAAATGGTCAAGCAGAGAATGGTACGCTTATTGCGACAGTTCCTATGATCGGCATTAACACATTCTAGATGAGTGGCGAGAACCCTGACTGCTTTGTTAGCAAGAACGTCGAAGAATGCGGTGGACCCGACGTAGTGTCTTCTGATGATGAAAGGGAAATCCAGGGCGCAGCTGCAGCCCTGTATACTGGTACTGTTTATCTCTGACGTGGCTCTTGGCATGTTTCACTGACCTCGTCTTGCATTCAGGTGCCGAAGAAACTGTACGTCCGCGCATCGCGCTCATACCCCACCTTCTGATCTTTCGTTCTCGGCTAGACATTGGCGGTTATACATTCATTCTTTCTGGCTATGCTTCACAATCCCGACGTATATCGTGGCGTCCAAGAGGAGATCGATAGAGTAATAGGTTTCGACCGACTGCCGGTTCCGGAAGATCGTGCAAAATTGCCCTATTTGGAGGCTACGATCAGGGAACTCTATAGGTAAGGTTTTCGTCCTAGCAACCCGTCGTTTAATGAGTTTATGCCGCTCTCATCCAGATGGACATCTCCTGCTGCCATCAACGCGCCCCACCGAGTTAGAGAGGATGACATCTATAACGGCTACCTAATCCCGAAGGATACTGACGTGATTATTAGCATATAGTGGGTAACTTTTACTCTGATTTTGACTAGTTCCTTATCTTGATTGACAGTGGCCTCCTGCGTCAATGCCCTGAGCCGGAGGCTTTCATACCCCAACGATTCATAGATGGCACCAAACTGGGTAAAGTCCCTGCAGACCCCAAAGACGTGATTTTCGGGTTTGGAAGAAGGTGAGAAATTTCCAGATTTCGTTCCTTGTCATAACTGATACCTCAATACAGGCGTTGCCCAGGATGGCACTTTGCGGACCGTTCGGTCTGGGTCGCTGTGTCGTATGTGGCAACCTTGTTTGACATCCTTCCGGAGGCAGGTCCCTCTGGACAGAAAGCGCTACCCCCAATTGAATTTGCCATGTCAAACACACGGTTAGTATTCAACAAGATTTCTATTTGCTACAAGCTTACTTTGAAACGTGTAGTCACCCAAAGCCTTTCAACTGCTCCGTGATTCCGCGCGCCAACCGAGCGAAACTTCTGAAGGACTTGGTGGACTGAGGGATGAAATTGGCGCCTGAATGTATATCGAAACGTCCTGAAAGACGTGCGATCAATAGTACACAATCGTGTAATAAACCTGAATGGGGTATATCTACTTATTAGTTTCTTAGTGTTTAGTTGTAAGGTTCAGTTGAAGTGAACTCGAGATAGAGATAATTGATTTGCGCTCAGGACTCGGAGCTCGGACTTTGATGATAAGTCGTTTCACCGGACTTGACTTCTCCTCCTTCGTCCGTTTTTGATTAGCTCCGATGTGTGTGGACTCATTCAGTGCAAGAAGATTTGCGCCGCAAATCCCCAGCGAATCCCACTCTCAGGAACAATAGCGAGTCAATCAACCAAATTGAAGGTGCTCTTTCCCACCAGGCTCCCCCAACCCGCTCCGTCCCAGGCCGTTGGCCTTCAAGTAGGCATTACTTGGGCGCGCACGGCAATATGATCAAGAGTTCTTGATTATCCTTTTCGCTCGGAGACTGAATGCCAGAAGCCGGTTTGACGGCCGGCGTAGAATACGCCACGATGATTGTCGAAGTGATTTACTCGTCCTTCCAAGTATTAAACAAAAGCTCAGTTGGGCGGCCTAGTCGTATTGAGATTGAACGCGAGCGGTAGTGTACCGATGCTCTTGAGATTGCGCCCAGGCTCTTATCTTTACAAACAAGTACTAGATCCCTACCTGAACTGTTGTAGTTGGCCGTTTGTAGAATGTGCATGATTGATAGTATAGACTATATAAGTATATACTATCGCTTGATTACCCCGATTACAGATTCTGTTCCTGGAGTAGTAATGCTGGGGCTTCTTCGGTAAAGTGATACATAATGATAGGTGACGAAGGTATGTTGATTCAAGCTGTGCATCATCATGCTGCAACGGGGATAGGTCCTGTGAGTGCCCTCATGGAAGCTTTGGCTTTGCATTCACAGGGAGTACGTACATCCTCTGGCTGACAGCTATAATCCCTGTTACTTAAATAAGCAGCACTGCTGACAATAGCGGGAAAATGTCCTTCTCTGTTCCCCTTCAACTTCTCTCACAATGTCAGCTCATAATCGATGCAGACCCTACAGCACCAACGTCTTACCGGCTTCAAGCGTTTCCCTCATCATCGGATGCTTTGGGCGCCAGTCCACAAAACTTTGAGTCTGGATACCTTTCAACCAACATCCATGTCCGGTCAACGAGGTCCTCGAATGGCAAATTAATCCTTGAAATAACCGCTAGTAATGACTCTTCGCCGCTTGTGGGTGAGTGATTTTTTCGTACTTCACATGCAGCGTCTTGACGACGACGAATTGCAGCGACATCGGGCGACAGTATACCCGGCATTGCTGGTTTTCCACATCAACATCACCTAGCGGGTGACCAGCCCGCTTTCGATAACTTGTTCCTACCTAAAAGCCAAGAAGACGTTCTGATGAAAGAAAGTTCCTGTATGTGCTCAGCCACCTACCCTTTCTCGGCTGCTAATAATTATCCGTCCTGCGCAGATTCTTTCCCGCCAAGTATGATAGACGATCATTCGGCAGCATTTGCGGTAGACTCGTTCGAAGGAGGTGTCTTTCCAGATACCTACTGGGACAACATCCCTGCGCTCGCTGACACTGACAAGTCAGCACACCCTAATACGTTGAATCCATTCAGCACTATAGGCACTTCCATCGGCTCCTCCAGTACTTCAACCACTGTCCTGAATACAGGTTTAGCATCACCTCCGCTGAGTGAGCGCCTAGAACTCAGCGACACGCCGTTGTCTGCGGACAGCCCAACTTCCTGGAAAGCCGAGGGTGCGAGGACCCGGAAGAACCAGCGTTCTAGCCATCGGGCTCGCCCATTCCCTTGTACCCATCCACACTGTGACAGGTCATTTACCAGCAATTACACCCTTGAAACTCACATGTTGTCCCACAAGCCGAAAAAAAAGCAGTCATACCAATGCACTATTGGATGTGGCGCGTTATTTTCGCGTAAACATGACCGCCAAAGACACGAAGTTTCTCAGCACGGAAAGCCGACGAATTGGGTGTGTTCGCATTGTTCAAATTTCTTCTCTTCGGAGAAGACCCTCTCCTCGCACATGCATAATTGTCAGCACAGACGTAGAAGTAAAACTCCTATAGAGTAGATGATTAGTTTAACCGATAGGCCTTGATGGCTTTGTTTTTCCCTCTATTGTCAATGTATTGTATTGTAAGATAGAATGATGCTTTCAGGAAAATGATGTCGGAATTGGCGGGCCTAGCTATGTGCGAAGTCCGAGTTATCACCTCAATTTGAAGACACTCGGATTTGTGGCGACCTACTGCAGATGGTAAGTATACAAGCCTACAGATAATCACAGTGGAACCGAGTGTCACTCACCGAGTCTGAAGTGCACCGAGGGTAATACGTTACTTCTCCTGAAAGAAGTACATAGACACATTCCCGCATTCCTGAGCTGGTCACGATCATCAGCTGGGCCGGTTTAACGTGCCATGTACTTGGTTCTGGAGGATAATTGAGTTGGGACATCGCTTGATCATGAAGTTTGCACCCGGTCGATCCGTTGCGATACCCCCGATAACTCCAAGTATCTGATAAGTATGCTGGTTGAATAGGGCGCTTCCTCCGACGGTCAGCCTGAAACTGCCTCAAAGTATTTATTGCCGGCCAACCCGAATCGGGGTCGTTTCATTAACACAACCTCGTAGAGTTTAGTGTCTTGTCGAATTAGACTGAAAAGGATCTACATCACCTGTCCCGAGTGTTCGTGATCGGGAAAGCGCGTGTGCTCCCGTTTTCGCTGGTCGAAGATACGATGAACTGCAGCTTTTTCTTGCTCGTCTTGGCGTTTAGCAGAAAGTTCGGATGCCCTTTAAATTCCGCGCAATTTACATGAGTAAACCGAGCGTTGACCGACGGAGACCGTTGATTGTACGCGTACCGTCAGTGTCCTGAAGCCATTTGTCTTCTAGTGCTTGAAGCTTGCAATATGGCAATTGGTATGTAGACGAAGGACTTGGGTCAGACTCGAACACTCACTGTCAGAGAAATGAGGCCTTGAGGTTTGTCAGCATACTAGAGATTTCCCAGGATCAGCCCACTGCCAAGATCGGCGCGAAGCGGCTGAACAGTGATTCTGAACACCCTAATTACAACCCCATAATGCACATCGAACATATCCTTCTCTAATTCGACTGCGTACTCGAAGGCCATCGCCTCGGGAATTTCACGCAATGGGTACCGCGACAAACTGAGACTCTAAACCTCCTCCAAATAGCGGTGAATTCACTGAGCTTCTACCTTAGGGCTTCAGCTACATCCGAGTCAATCCTCGCTCTTAAGTTGAAAAGTCAAGCTTGGGAGAAATTGCAGGAAGTCTGAAGTGCATGGATTGTAGATATAGGTATGTTTTAACAGCTGTTCATCCTCACTCATGTCGCTGTAGCGTTTTTTCTTGGGTGACTTCGAAAATGATTCAACGGAGGGAACTGCGCTCGGATCATGCCATATAGCTTCATTTGGAAGATCGCTTTGTTTGGTGCTGAATTGGATAGTTGCTCACATAGCTGAGTGTACTGCTTCATTCCGTTTACATTGGTGTAACTGAAAGAGAAAATCTACATAAATACATCTCATAAATTTACTTCTGCTCAGCCTGTGCAAGTTGAAGGAATTGGCCGACAAGATCAAGAACTGCCTCCTCGTAACTCTTGAACTTGATACCCAAAACCTTCTCATCCTCCGAGGTATCAACAAGAGTCTTGTTCTTGGGCACATTTCCGCCGAGGGGGAATGCAGTCCCAGCGACGCCGGGGAACTTGGACTTGACGATGTCGATGGCATCGTTCCAAGTGAATGCGTCGGGGTTTGCGGCAGTGTTCACCACTGGGATAACGTTTCGTGCGGTGCCAGGGGCAACGTCGATGTCCAACGAACGGATGTGTGCGATTGCAGCATCGTCGATATGGGAGACGACAGAGTGGACAGGAGGGAAGGGAATACCGAGGAGAGGTGCAAGGGCAACGATGTTGGAGCCAGCCAGGAGCTCCTTAGACACGCTGGCGAGTTCGTTGCGGCCGATTGTAGTTCCGGGAAGGACGTTAATGACGGAGTAGTGGGGCTTGTTGGTGGCCACATAGTCGAGCACTGCCTGGGCAGAGAGGACCTTTGAGATCACGTAGGCGACTGGGCCAATAGCCTCTTCGGGTGGGGGGCTGACAAGGTCCTTTGCAATTG
Organism: Paramarasmius palmivorus; assembly: GCA_037176845.1. Lineage (NCBI taxonomy): Eukaryota > Fungi > Basidiomycota > Agaricomycetes > Agaricales > Marasmiaceae > Paramarasmius > Paramarasmius palmivorus. The sequence continues at coordinate 271,125 of JAYKXP010000053.1, read as the reverse complement.
GTGATTGCCCTGATGAAAAGAGAAAGTTTCAGTGAGTGTGTCTTGACGGTGCACGAAGCTAATGCTTACAGTTGTAAACGACATCAGAGTCACCCTGAATACCAGCGCCGGTGAAAAGGGTGGTGATGGAAGAAGTTATTACGACGCGCTTAACGGAAGGCGTCTTGGATGCGGCTTCCAAAATGTTTTTGGTGAATTTAATGGTCGGGGCGGAGAATTCAGCGACGTTGACGGGGACGTCGGTGGTTGTGAACTGGGGAGCTGCGACGTGGATGATGTAGGTGACTCCGTTGGTGTGGGCATCAAAGGCACCATCGGCGCCGAGGTCTGGAATGACGGCGAATTCGAGTTGATCAACGTAGGGCTGAACGGACTTGGTAGCCTTGATCTTGTCGGCCTGAGCGGCTTTGCGGACAACAGCACGCGCGCGGTAGCCAGCCTTGAGTGCCTCAGCGAGGACTCGGTAACCGATGTGTCCAGAGACACCAGTAATCTGAAACCATTAGCAGCTGAACCATTCGATAAAGCAGATAATGTTCTCACCAAAGCGAGTTCTCCTGCCATCGTAATCTTTTGGGTATTCGACTTTTGGGTATTCGAGAGTGTGAGTTATGGAAGATGTTGGAATGAAAAAAGGGTTACTCTCGCCTTTAAGTATGCATCGATCTCTCATCTGAATTGATGTGATGAGGATTCATACCATCATGCCGCACACAAGCAAAGCACTTACGACGTCTCAAGGCATCTGAGACATTTGACGTGATGTACGCAGTCTAATCCTTGTTTTCGATGAATAATCACCCTATACTGGCCATTGCTTATCGGGAATGCCCACAGCAATTGACAGAAAAGGCAGGAGATGGTGAGCGCCGCTACAACGCCGCTCAAGAAGAAGCACCAAGCAACACAAACCGCAAACCTAGGAACCAGGGACGATGATGATCGATGATTTCCGAAGAATTGTTGTCCCCGAATGGGACCGGAAATCCCCCAGTATCCATATGGAACTGCCTCGATGTCCAATAATTCGCCATCTTGTGTTCAATCTACGCTTCTGCATTGTATTCAGGGTTCCCCGTCACTACCCGGGTAATTTCTCGATGTTTCCTCATCGCCGGATTTTCGTCCCTGGCTCAGTTAATCTCTCTGGATCCTTGTGCATCTAACTCTCCCCGGCCTTCAAGCCCTGGCAAGTCGAAGGTTCCTTCTTGAACGCTTGAGCCCAAGTCAAGTTATCCGGCCAACGAGATTGAATTCTCAGACCTTTCATCTGCTTCGTCACTCGCCATATGTATCGTTGGTCTGGATTCCTTATATTAACTGAAATGAGTCTACAAACTGTATTACTTTAAGAAGTGTTCATGCCTTCCCTGCACGCTTCCCTTTGGGAACACGAGCAAGCCAGTAGAAGAATAATGTAGCGAAGAGGTTGAAGAATATATAAGCCCACATGATACCAAAGTTGCGCCAGGCGTCATCGTAAGAGGTATTGACGGAGGTAAGGAACATGGTCGTGTTCGTAATTGAACAGTACTCGCATTGAGACGTAGCGCTGGGGTCGGTGAGCTTACCACCTGCAACAGAGAGGTAATCTGAAAGGTATTCTCCACAAGTTGAATTGCTGGGTGGGTTGAAGATAGACACTTCGACGTCTGAGCAGTAGGCGGGGGCATCGGCGAGTGCGCTTGACATCATCGCGCTTGTCCAATATGTGAAAGGCGAAACTCTCCACATGAAATGCCTAAGGAGAAGGGAGTTTAATAGTTGCTTATCAGGGAATCACCGATGATACTGACCAGAAGCCAGGCATGTTTTGGGGTGGCACCAAGATCCTGAATGGCCAAAATCAGAAACCGTTATCAAGAGAAGATAGCGTTGTAGTTACCCGCAGAACGTAATGCAAAGTAGGTAAAGCAAATTCTGACCCCAGTCGTCAGTTAGATACAAAACTAAGGTATCTGAGAGACAACTTACCGCAATGTTACCGCCTGTTTCAGCAGTATCCACTCCGGCGATTGTCAAATGGGTAAACGTCGAAGAGAAGAGTAGGAAGCTGTTAAATCATGAGCGCCAGAAGAGTAGAATGGGAGGAACACTCACGTGAGGAGTAGCAGGAATACAAGTCCTCCACGTTCTACAACGGCGTCTGAATATTCCGCGTTTCTGTAGAACCCGATCGGATAATACCAGCAGAAGAATATCAAAACAGCCATCAGGGCATTCCATGGTAGCTCAGCAAATATATTGGCGAACAAGAAGGCCTGTTCAATGTTGGTTAGTGCGTCGGTATTAGGGTAGGTGTGACGAACCTTCCACGAGTATGTCTTGGATGGACGCTCCCGAGCTTCGTACAGTGAGCGTTGAGTCACAAAATGGGGCATGATCTGATTGGCCAAGTTGTTAAAGATCATCATGACAGTGAAGACACTAAACATCTGGTTTTGAAGACCCTGTAGGTTGTTTTCCGCGCGCCAAAACGAGAATCCGATGAAGAGAGACTGAAAAGGGTATAAGATGTGGCTCACCAGCCCAAGGGAAACACTTACTGTGAGAACGCAAAGGGCAGCCTTGGAGTAGATATAAGAGGGAGTACGCCAATATTGCTCCAACACACGAGTCCATACGAGGCGGGACTGCGTAGTGAATGGCGCTGCAAACTCGCCGTAACCATTTCGAGTGTCGGGTGTTGGCACAGGGCTCTTGCTTTCCCTCATCGTGGCTAGCTTCGTTTTGATTGCTTGATGTTCTTCACTGTTCTTCCAAGCCTCGGCAAAGTCCCTCTTAGCAACAGCGCCAGGTGCAGCACCAACAACGGAGAGCATCCATTCAGCTGGGTTAGCTTTCGGTGGGCAAGGGTCGGCACCGTTCCGCTCAAAGTAGTCGATCAACGTCCTCGAGTCCGGGCCGATATCTCCGAAGTACACAGTCCTGCCCCCGCGAGTAAGGAAGAGAAGGCGGTCGAACTCTTGGAAGAGCAAGGCAGAAGGCTGGTGGATGGTACAGAGAATAGCCTGACCGTTGTCGGCGAGCTTTCGGAGGAGTGTACAGATGGACCATGAAGTCTGACTGTCCAATCCGGATGTAGGCTCGTCGAGGAAAAGCAACAGCTCAGGCTTGGCAGCAAGCTCAACGCCGATGGTAAGCCGTTTACGCTGCTCGACGTTGAGACCTTCTCCGGGGACGCCAACAACAGCATCGGCGTATTTCTCCATGCCAAGGAGACGAATAACCTCGTCTACGTATTCGAGCTTTTCTCTGTCTGAGACATGAGAAGGCTGTCTAAGGCGCGCGCTAAAGACGAGAGCTTCGCGGACCGTGGAGGTTTGAAGATGAATATCCTGTTGCTGGACATATCCGGTTTTGCGCTGGAAAGATTCGTCTCTTTGATGACCGTCGATGAACATGTTCCCAGTGATCACGCCCTACTTGACCGTTAGCTACGCACTGACGATTTAAGGAGTTATGGCGCACCATAGTAACTCGGCTCGCAAGTACATCCAACAAGGTTGTTTTTCCTGCACCAGAAGCACCCTAGCGAAAGTTATGAGACAGGAGTTGAGATCAAACTATTAAATCTTACCATCAACGCGGTGAGTTTGCCAGGCTCGACCCAACCATTAACATGATCCAAAAGACGCCTCGGTTCTCCTTTGATCTTAATGTCGTAGCAGACATCTTCCCAATGAAAGATGGCAGTCTGTTTCTGAATCACGCCGATAGCATCGTCGTCATCTGGCAAGGAAGCCTTCTTGTCGCTGACGATGATCGTAGTAGCCTCTTCATCATCGGCCTCCTTTGGCTTTGGCGGGACATGACCTCGACGGAATACAAGGACCTCGCCTTTTGACTTGGCGGCACTGATGTATTCTGTGGCAGTAAGATAGGTACCGAGGAAGAAGCAGATGAAGCCGAGGATGATTCCAAGGTTTCTGCAAACGGTTAGCACAACCTTGCCTATGGTTGCGTCGAGGAAAAAGACGTACCTCCAGAGATGACTGCCATAGTACTCAAATGACGCGGCGAGGTAGTTTGATCCATTGACTACACTGCTACCGGCTTCAGCGCCGGTGGTCAGGCAAACTCTTTGGAAACCAGTGACGTTTTCGTAGCTTGCACCCGACGGAACGAAGCTGGTACAAGGGAACTCCCTTCCATCGAATTCGTTGACCATCAAGCTCTCGAAGACGTATGCGATGGGGTTGATATAATTAATCCACCTGAACCAAGGATGCATGTCTTTGGTAGGAATCGTGAAGCCGGTATATATCACCAACCCCAGTGTCATGACTAGACGGATATGTCATGGTAAGCATACGAATCGACTCGGAAATTTTGATGACATTACCTGCAGCTGGTAACATAGCCTATGGTCGACAAAGTTGAGTATAAATGGTGACAGTGAAATCATGTGTTGCACACCTGGGATATGGATCGTGACGAGGCCCCGATTGTGCGGAAGATCATGGACATTGCGAGAAGACAAGTGAATGAAAAGAGAAAGAATGTAAAGAACGCCGCGGGAGTTCGTCGAAGATTAGTCATGAAGTATAGAACGAGATTAAAGCTGGTCGCAGTAAGTATCTTGTTGGGTAAATCACATATCATGGAAGATATGGCTTCCGCCGATGGGTGATAAAAAGCCATACGAGAGTGTTTCTCAACGATGGGCCGTTGCTCGTACAAAGTCAGGATCTGAGACTCGTGTCAGTCCATGAAAACGGATGATATAGAGCTTTGCTCACTTCAAGCGCACTACCAAAAGCATTCGTGAGTACTGAATAGAAAAGAAGTGCTGAGCGACCATAGAAGCTGCTGGTATCTTGTGGTAAATCATAGAACACGCTAGAGATGATGAGAGCCATGATTAGATTGCCTATAAATCGGTTAACTTAGAGTCGATGAGGGAGAGGTTGATGTACTTACCTATAATCGTGGTTAACATCAAGCTCATGTCCCCTCGCAATCTCTGGAAACCTCGTTTGAGACACAAGCGAATTTGCATTGGGAAAGAGATGGTGTAAGGGGATTTCGCACGCCTACAGGGTTCATCAATGAAAAAGAGCCGGACAAAGATGATTCACGATACACTCACATTCCCTTGGCCTGAGACTGCTGTCTGCTAGCACGGAACTTGCTCAACTGCTCCCCTCCGATCGGGTACTCCTGATTAAATCTGTTAATTTCTTGCAAGAGCCTTTGTCGGTCCTCGCTCTTTTTCCATGCTTGAGCGAATTCATCAGGTGTTCGAGGGACTTTGTGTTCGTAGCCTGAGCGCGCCTGTCGCTCCGCTGGGTTGGTCAAGGACTGGAAAAGCATCTCTTAGAATCAAGGCCGCATCATTCGATACCTAGAACGTACCGTCAAGAAGTCCGCAGTCGTCTGGCGTTCTGGGCAAAGGAAGCCCATATTCATGAAATATGCCTTGGCATCGCCTGCACGACCAAAGTAAATTTGCCGTCCTTCATATAGCACAGTAACCTTATCGAAGACCTGGGGATACGGGTCAGATATGCAGGCAATCTAGGGAAGATTGGATCGTACATCGTAGATGTCTTGACTAGCTTGATAAATGGCAACAACGGCCGTGGAACCAGTGTACTCGGTCGACAGTCTGAGGGACCTGACAAACTCAAGAGCGGTGGCACTGTCCAACCCACGGGTACTGTTGTCCCAACACTGTAACGGGCTGCCACTCAAAGCGACCTCCGCGATACTAACACGTTTCCTTTCACCTCCACTGACACCTCGGACAAAATCGTTTCCGACCTTAGTGTTTTCTGTGTGGGTTAGACCAAAGACTGCCATGACGACATCCTTCATGTGATTCGCCCATCGTTCGCGGGTCACACCAGGGAACCTTGCACGGGGTGTGCGAGCTTTGGCAGCGAAAGAAAGTGTTTGCCCAACAGTGAGATTGGGAAAGTGAACGTCGTTCTCAGCGTTATAAACCACCTAAGTTAGAGCTAGATATTAGCGAAAGTAAACATGAGAAAATTAATATTAATTACCTCTCCACGGAAGTCTCTGTGCATTGTATCCCATGAGATACCTGATAAAAGGGCAAATCAGCGACATGAAGCGTGGAGATCCGGAAAGATCTATGCACCTTGATAATTGACCTTGGCGTTCTCATCAACGTGGAAACCGTGGGTTTCGCCGGATATGGTTTTCAAGAGGGTGCTACATCCACTGGTGGCGAGCAACATTTGTGAATATATAGTCCCTTAAAAAGTAAGGGTACTCACCTCCCAGGAGGTCCAAGAACAAGCAGCATTTCTCCATGTTCAACCAGCCCCTCAAAATCCCGCAAAATATCGATGCGCTGGTTCTTTTCCGCAAAAAGACCTCTGACAAACCCTGGCGCATCCAACAACAGATTACCGACCGTCTTTTGATGATCTGTGGGTGTTCCATAACCGTGGACATTAAGCCCAGTAAAGCTGATGCCTGCGGTACGGTTAGGATACCGTTCAGGGTCACGAGAGTGTATCGCAAGTATGGACCGAATCCAGCTTTCGTAGTCGAATTTCTCTGAGCGGGGGTCTAGGATAGGATTGACGTTGTCGGAAAAGGGAGACTCTAGGTTGGAGATGTTTGCGACTTCGCGGGCTAAATTTGTAACCTCTTCTTCAGGATCCGCCTGGTCGCTGAAGGCGGGGACACCATTTGTGCTTGGGGACGCATGTGCCCAACTGGGCATAACTTCTTGTATATCGGGCTTTTGCTGAAGAGGAAGGATGAAGGGGCCCGAGACGCTCATGGTGAGGGCTCGGGGGAAAAAGGGAACTAGTTGAACGTCAAGACAGTGAGCATTTCTTATAATTGAACAACGTGTGGCCTAGATATGCTAGATGACACAAAAAATGTGAGCTCATCGGCATCGCACCAAATAGAAGTAAGAACAGGCCTTACTCCATAGATACAGTATCAGAGATATCCCCTTTCTCTTCAGTCGATCTTTGGTTATGCTTGTCTACAATGGGAAGGGTACGCGTCGCCCCGGCAGAGATGCCCTGCGGCGCTGTACCATATACAACGAATCACAAAATGATAAATATGCATTCTACACGTTTATTTCTCCGAAAGAGCCCGGGAGGGGCCAGCGCTGATAGAAGCCAAGCTCAATTCACACTTGTAACAGCAAAGGAATTCAGGCACATACCTGGAATATGAATGGTGAACACCGGCCCTCCGAACACTGTCGAGAGTTTTCATTTCCATGCAAGCGACATCCAATTATCCGGAGCACGAACGACGTGGGATGGGAAATGAGGTCAAGGTAGCACTGAAGGCCCAAGGGGAACGCGCATGCGGAATTCCAGGATGCAGTTGCGATATGATGTTGTTTCCTTTGCTGGATCAGATCAAGCCAAACTCGTAGATAAACCGAGGGCGGAGATGTCCTGTCCTTGAAATTGAGGGGAGACTACGATATGGTATAGGCAGGACATACCGTGTAGTACTAGGCCATCAACGCCTTTGAGATTGTAGGCTTTCTTTGCGCTTTCCAGCTTTCAAATCCGTTTTTTTTCTCTGTGTTACGACTTCACATACCCGCGGACGATGTGTTGATGATGAAAAAACCGCCAGACGGATACGAATGTTGACAATGGCATTGAAGGAAAGACGTTTCTGTAATAGACGCGCATGCTCAGGGACCACGTGGTGTGAGGTTTGCTTGCCGTCGGCGTCACCATTTGCCCGAACACCACCGTGACCATCACCGATGCCAGAACAGCAAACAGCGTCCTACTTAAGCTAACCGGTACCACACCTCTGAATCAAAAGAAATTTCGAAGAGAAAGTAACACCGTCACCTGTTCGCATCGATTCACATTAGTATGAATTGACTATAGTAGACTGAGGTACGTGTGTAAATCAAGATTGATTTTTTCGACAACTAAATGCCCACCGTATCTCCTATAGGCTACTGCAGTAGCTCCAGCAGAGTGGATTTTGTGAGGGCGGGGTCTTCATCTTTCCCATCTAAAATCCAAGATACGCACCAAGTCATGATTCTGATAAATCTAATGAACAGCGGCGCAGAAGACGGACGGTGACGAACATGACATTGTTACCACCGCATATTCTAGCATCATCGCAAAAACTTGCTCATAATAATGGCAGGCCCTTCGTCAGAGTGACGGTAACATGCCTGTCAATCTTTTACCTGCTTTATCGCTCAGTTTAGCCGCTCTTGTGGCCGTGTTGGTCTACAAGGGATACGGCAAACGTTCTTCTAACGTCTTCCCCCCTGGCCCCATCGCTTTGCCACTTGTAGGAAATATTTTCAACTTCCCGACGGAGAGTCCTTGGGTCAAGTTCTTGGAATGGAGTCGGCAATATAGTACGTATATCCATTTACCGGCCCCATTTCGCACCTGAACGCCCAATCCGTAGATTCGGATGCAATTTCGCTCACCGTCCTGGGCAAACGTATCGTTATTCTCAACACAGCTGAGGCCGTTCAGGAACTTTTCGTTACACGTGGATTGAACTATTCATCAAGGTAAGACCTTCTTGTTGCCTAGGGCTCTCGAATACTCACAATTGTTCAGACCTAGAATTCCGCTCCTTGATATGTGAGGCTTTTCCTTCGAAGCCATTTTCCGTGTCTAATATATTGCAAAGTGTCGGGTCTCCGGTCGACTGGTTATTCCTCAACTACACACCAAATCGACTTTGGCGAGGTACGTCTTCCCATGCTATTCTTTGGGATGGATGAACTCACTCGAGATAAATATTTAGATCACCGCAAGCTTTACCGTCGCGAGTTTGACACACAGACCCTACTTCATAGACCCTACGAATTGGCCGCTACTCGCCGCCTCCTTGCCAAATTGCTCGTCGCTCCGGATGATTACCTCGATCACCTGCGAAGGTACCGTGCTTTACCACCCTCGATATGGACGTTTATTAACCTTTCTATAGCACCGCCAGCTCAGCCATTCTTGGAACGACCTTTGGTATACCTTTGCAATCGTCCGACGATCCTCTCATTGCTATGGTCAAGAGTTTCAGTGCTTCGCTTGACAAGGCTACTGGTGTTGGAGCATTAGGTTCGGCGTTCAGTGTCTCGTTTCGTGTCTCATCTAAACTCTCCTTCAAAGTCAACGTCTTCCCTGTTCTTCGTCATCTCCCTACATGGTTCCCTGGTGCAGGCTTCCACAAGACCGCCGACGAGTTGAGAAAGCGTGCGATAGATATGCTGCAGGTTCCATTGGCGAGGGTACAGCAACAAATGGTATGTCAGGTCGCTGGGGCTGAAAATCAGGAGGTTGCTGACAGATTGATAGTCTGAGGGATCGGCACACTCTTCGGTAGCGATGCGTGGTTTACAAGCTCTTGAGGAAGAGGACGGCGAAAAGCTCGAGCATGACATGAAGATCCTCAAGAATGTTCTGGCTGGTATTTATGCAGCTGGTGCTGACACCGTATGTCTTTCGGTTGATCTCTGCTCCAATTAGACTCAAAGCAAGGGTATAGACTCTTACGGCGATGCGGTGGTTCGTATTGGCGATGGTGAAATATCCTGAAATACAAGCGAAGGCCAGTGCGGCAATCCTCAAGCAAACCGAAGGCAAACGACTACCCGACTTTGCTACTGACTACGGCAACATACCATATCTCGACGCTCTCCTCAACGAGGTCCTTCGATTCTTCCCCGTTCTCCCGATTGGAATGCCTCACTGCGTGGAGGAAGACGACGTGTACAACGGCTACTACATGCCCAAAGGGACCATTGTCTTTGGGAACTCTTGGGCACTCATGCGTGATGCACGTCTCTATGGCGCGGATTCGGATGTTTTCCGACCAGAAAGATTTTTGAAGAGCGATGGTACCCTCAACTTGGAAATACCGCCACCTGATCAAGCATTTGGATATGGAAGGAGAGTATGCGCAGGAAAGAGTAAGCACTCGTTCTCTCAAGTGCGACAACCAAATTTTTAACATCTGATTTTCTAGATGTTGCACTTGAATTCCTTTGGATCATGATGGCGTCCATCCTTAGTGTCTTTGAGTTGGGCAAGACCATCGCGGAAGATGGGTCAATTGTCGAGCCTGACGGCAAGCATGCAGTCGGGGCTCTTGTCTGGTACGCAATTGTCACTATAGGATAAATGTCTCTTCTCATGGCACTTCACAGCTATCCGGTACCTTTCCGTTGCAAGATCTCGGCCAGGTCTCCTCAAGCGGAGCAGATGATCATAAGCGGCGCTCTCATTCAGTAGTTTTATAGTATAATACTATGGTTTTTTTTCTTAAGTCCTATTCTATAGCAATTCCTTGAATATATTGTGAAGTGTAGACAAAGCGTGTATCATCGGGCACAACAGCCCGCCACCCTGATCGAGACCTGTCGAGACCCTCTAAGGGACTTGAATGGTGACCTGACTCTGAGGCAGAAATTGACACCACTGCCAAGATGCATCATGCCACCCACTTGAAACGCCGCTCCGCCCGAATCTGAGGAAGGGTCGTCAAACGCCGCCTATTGCAAAGCTCGGGTTACTGAGCAGGATTGAGCGAATTGTTAACATGATGGTCGATGATACCGAGATCTAGTATCTCGGAATTCTCAGCCGTCCCGAGGATGGTGAAATGAATGAAACATTCTTGACATGATGCGCAGTTGGCTATCCTCACTCAAAGGAGTTCTATTCTATGGTATGGGTAAGTACGAAGCAAGTACGAAGTCTTCGAGTCTTCAAACTGCGAACTTGACATCCGAGTCGACTAGACGCCTTGTGCGCATCAGTTGGTTGTGGCGCGTCACTATGTATCAAGATCGCACGGGAAGCTGTCTGAGGATTTGGGTTTATCCATATGTATAAATTACTGAACCACTATATACATGATATTTAATCTTAAATGGCTCCACGCTTAGGACCCTTCTGTACCAATGCGTCCATTATAGCCTCTAGATGTTCATTGCCACCATGACGTGCGATTTCCTGGCGCATTTCGTCTTCAATCCTGTCCAGCACCTCAATCGAGTATTCGAAGGAACGGGTTCTGTGGCGGAGGTAGTCGATAGCTTCTAGTTTCAATGTTGGTGTCTTAGGTCGCTCAGTCAACACGTCTGGAGTAGTATGTTAGGACCAGTCTGGATAACGATAAATAAAAATGACTAACCGATAAGGAGTGTTTCTGATGGCTCGGCGTATATTCCGTGAATGACAGGGAAGGAATATTTGCCCTCGCTGAGATCTTCAGCGAGTCCTTTCATGTTGGTATACTGGAGGGCGTGAGTTTTTGTCTATGTTAAAAATTGAGTTCTTACTTCTCCGCTATTCAAATTCATGAGATCATCGCGAATCTGGAAGAAGACCCCGAACGCGTTGACAAGTGGGATGAAGTCGCTGAGAGGTGAAGGCATGAGTAGTTGGTAAGATGATAGAACCCGGAGTCTTACACATTCTGTTTCTGAGTTGCACATGCCATCATGAGGCGTACTGCTATTCGCAAAAGTCCGCTTGTTTCTGTGTTTTTTTTTTTTTCTGTCAGCGCCATGAAGTGATGGCAAGATATAGAACACGTACTCTTGTTCACCATGTCGACGTACTCTCCGACAGACGGACACTGATTGGTGTCCCGCCAGTAGATATCCAGTCCTTGGCCCCGGTGAAGGCTGATAAGCTCCGCTAACAAGAAAGTCAGTGAACTGTATCCATGTCGTTATGAAGACCGACTTACAAACTACGACGTCGACAGCATTATGGTTCTCTAGGCAGAATGATTGAAGGTAGGCCGCTTTCTGGACAGCGAGGAAGTAGACATAATTTCCAGCATTGATCGTTAAAGGTATGCCGAATACTTTGTGAGCAGCTGCAAGCGAAAAAAAAAATCATCAGCATCCGCGGGTATTCCTCATCAAGAGGACGACGAACCAGGCTTCCCTCTGCGCAAGTCGGAGTCATCTTCCACGTCGTCGATACTACCACGCCAGGAGCTTAGTCGAAAAATTATTGACAACGACAATGCAACTTACAGCAAGCTGGAGACGTGTAACATCGCCACAATTTCACGGATCACCTCCAGAGGTTCCTCGGGGACATGTAGCCAAAGGTTGAGAGCGTCAATAAAGCGACCTCTCATGTCCTTGCCAGGCGTAGTGGCGATATAGGTATAAGGCTCGATGATGGACTATCAAACGATGTCAGCTGACGCTTTCTACGACTCTGGAGACATGCTCACCCTTTCATCTCTTTGGTTCCAGCCATCGACGGCTGGCACCTGAATATGGAAGTCGGCGGATACGCAAGTCATCTTGAAAATCTGGAGAAAGATGGAACAACGAAGTCTCATTTAAGTGTCACCATGTCACCCCCCGCCCGTTCGCTTGGACCTGGACTTACTTGCCGATAAGAGTAGGAGAAACAAACACCGAAAAACCTCTCTCGCGCTGATGGGCGTATCATATGCGCCGCAGATATCCATGAATGATATCCGATTGATGCATTGGCCTGTCGCCCTCGCCGTCGATGGGTGTGCTAGCGGCGCCAGTGAGTAACTATCACTTCTATTAGTCAGCATCCCCAAACGATGATACTTGCCTGGTAGTACTGTTAGCTGCTACGCCGTGCGCAAAGCCGTAATAGCAAACATCTGAACAATGTCCTTGGTGCGTTGATCAGGACGGTGGTTATGGATATCATTGTCAATCATTGCGGAGATCATGACAATTCGTTCACCCGTCATACCTAAGTCGAACTTAGCACATCTAAGTCGAATAATGAAGCAGCGGAGCTCACCATATATTTAAAAGGTTTGCTCATTTGCCGGATTCAGCTACATACAGCCTCAGCTTACTCCTCCACCTTCACCATGGTTCAACAACTACACACCTCAATCGTTCTTCCTGACTTGAACGCCTTCGTTGGTATTCCGCCCAACTGCGGTGTCAATCCTCATCACGATGTCGCATGTGCGGAATCGCGAGAGTGGTTTGCCCAGTACAACAAAGCGATATTCGGCCCCAAAATGGCTGCCTTCCTCGAGAGCTGCAAATTTGAGCTCATCTGCTCCTACACGTACCCGCATGTGGATAAGGAGGGACTCAGGGCAACTATGGACTGGGTAAGACCTTGTCCACTTGCAACGAAAGACTCCTTACTCACGATATGGCAGCACAATATCCTATGGTTCTTCGATGAAGTGACGGATACCGAGACCGGTAAAGATGCCACTCACTCCGCAGAAGTCGTCATCCGCACACTCCGGGATCCCGAATACGAAGATGGTTCCTCTCTTTGCCGGATGATCAAGGAGTAAGTGTTCCTCGTGTGAAAACAGGTACCTGTTCATTGAGTTCGCTGATTTTCAGATTCCGTATCAACCATCTCGCACGGGCTGGTCCCGAATGTAGGCGGAGATTCCTTGAGCACTGCGATGTTGCTTTCCCGGCCGGCGCGAGGGAGGCAGAATTGCGCGAGCAAGGAAAGGTTCTTTCCATTGAAGGTTATCGCACTCTTCGCCGCGAGACCAGCGGGGCTCGCACGTGCTTTGACATGGGAGAGTACCTTGCGGGTATTGATCTTCCTCAAAGTGTGTACGACCTGGAAGATTTCCGGGTCGGCTACGATGCCGCTCTAGATCTAATTTTCTTGGCAAACGTGAGTGCTCGAATCTGAAGGTATAATACGCATGGACTGACCAGTTTCCGGCTAGGACATGTATTCGTACAACATGGAGCAAGCCAAAGGCCACCATGGTGCAAACATTGTGACGGTGGTGATGAAGGAGAAGAAATGTTCCATTCAAGATGCGATTGACTATATTGCGGAGATGTGCCAAGAGCGTCTGGACGAATACCAAAAGGCCAAGGCAAGTTTGGCAAGACGCGCTCGTAGCGAGAACGACAAAGTATATGCCAACGCTTTAAGGGACGGTGTTCAAGCCTTAGAAGAGTATGGCCACTGGGTTCGTGGTAACATCGAGTACGTCCTTCTCGTGAAATGAGTCAACTGGTGCTGACTGTTATGAAACACAGATGGAGTTTCAAGACAGAGCGATACTTCGGCAAGCAGAATAAGGCTGTTAAAGAGTCTCTTGTCGTTGTACTAGCCAACCCCAACAGTACAGACAGGAAGCTCGCCCAGTGAATACACCTGCAACGAGTTATGAGTAAACATTATATTTCATGTCATAATAATTCATAGATTAATTGAAACTCACTATCAAAGGCGATTGCCACGAACGATATGCAGACAATGACATGGGCAACAAACAACAGGAAAAGATTCGGTAGGATGGCATCAAACTTAACAAGGCTTTCCTCGGTCATACCTCATTCAAATACCAAGTTTAGAAGAATTGAGCTCTTTCGTTATAGTCATGACTATCTGATATACCTTCGCACAACTAGTGGTAATTGACTCCCCTGCGAAAATTTGCCCTTGATATACGGCCGAGTGAGAACCCTACCAAACATAGATTAGCCTGCCAAAGCGTTCGAAAGACAATCACTTACACGTTTGCTTTAATGATATTATCTTCCGTTGGCTTCAAGACAAAATTTGTGAGTAGGATGAAAATGAATGCCTTAATCTCAATCATCGAGAAGCGCATTCCTATACACGACTGTAATGTTTTGAGCTTATTGTTTCTAAGGGAGAGAAAGGAAAGCGTACTCTTGGGCCGGAGGAAAAAGTTAGGATATTGGAAAATAACCCTGGTTGTTCAGAAACTTTGTCCGGCAAGTTCTCCCATCGATCCGGACTAGAAAAGAATCAGAGCCGTTGCGAAAGAGCAGTCAAACCCACTTACTTGAACGCCCAAGCATCCTCTCCCCACACTCCTTTGTCCAGATTGAAGGCCTCGACAGATACATGCACAAAGCACCCTTTAGGAACGAAGACGTGGTGCCTATTGTCCTTCCCAACCGGGTACGCTGTGGGGACCAAATCGTCTTTTGTCGCGACACGGATACTCGAATGAACAGGAGGTATGAGCCTGAGTACTTCACGTACTACGTTATTGAGGTACGGCAGATTAGAAATCTGTTCGTAGATAGATTGGATTTCCTCCTCTGTCATCTCCACCTCCGACCTGGGTAAAAGAGGGAGCAGTTCATTGCGTAGACGGGACTGAACTTCAGGGTGTGTAGCAAGGAGATAGAGTAACCATGTGACGGTCAAAGAGGATGTATCCGACCCGGCAAACATGAAGGTATTGATGTTGTTCAGAAGGTCTTCGTCGTTGATACGATATTCCGGGTCCAGATCCTCGGCATCGTTCGATTTCACTGTACCCAATGAGTATCAACTAAAGCCACGAGTTTCGTATCACGTACGAAGCAAAGTCAGCAAATCTTTTCCCTCGTAAGCATAGCCGCTTGTAACACCTTCAGCAACCTTTCTCTTCTTTTCCTTGATAAGGTGCCCTGCAACGCGTTGTATGACTGATTGGCAACGTGCCACTGTTCGAGTGATTTTATCGGGCTCTTAGAATGTCAGCATGATCCTGGAGAACACGACAGTCGGTAGACTCACAAACAGCTTATTGAGGTATGGCACATATATCGTCATAAGAGTGCGGAGCATGTTGCTTTGCGATATCGCCACCTCGAACATCTCTTTGTATGCAACGAACAATTCATTTGTCTCGTCCTTGATGGCATTGAAGTTATAGTCAAAGCCTGGTAATGTACTATTAGTACGAGCCACAGTGTCTGAAAGAAAGCACACACACCGGCCAGACCAATAACGTCAAATGTTGCCCTGCTAATCCAATGGCAAACGTCCAGCGTCACTTCGTTCTCCTTTTCATCATCTAGCATTTCAAACCACCTGTCCCTGAGCTCCTCTCCCTTGCGGAAAACCAGAGGCACCAAGGCCCTCATGTTCTGAATCGAGAAAGCTGGTGTAGCGACGCGTCTTTGCCGTTTGTGCTTTTGACCCTCAGCTGAAAGCATGCCTTCTCCAATCAAAGAATTGATGAGTCTGCGCGACTGCCATGGCTTCTCGTAGATCTGTGTATTCTTGAGAACGTGTGACAAAGAGAGTGGGTCGAGAGTAAGGAGACGGTCGTCCCAAGGACCGACGCCTCGAATGCGAATGGATCGGCCGTACTTTTCGACAAACTTCTCATAAACCAAGGGCGAATGAGCTGGGCTGTGAAAGAAAACCCGTCAGACCATAGACTGGGCATTGAAGACTTTGCACTGACTCGAGTACGGCATAAAGATGATTGGCAAAGAGACTTTTCACCGGGGGACCGCCAAGATGTCGAAGAGGTGTGATGCGAGGAATAACCCATAGGTAGTAAACCAATACTACCAGCAGGGGTGTAGCTCCCAACAGTACTATGGAGGGCAGAGAAAGGAACATGATACAGTCATCTGGGAGTCCTTGAGACACCAGATTGATTTCACTCAATAACTCAACATCCGGTTCGACTCTCGCAAAAAAAATTATATGGGTCGGTTCAGTAGTATCTAAATATTGTTTCTAGCTAGCAATATGGAATATACGGTGGATTGAGGTAGAGAGGAATCGTCGAAATTGAGAGACACCCTGATGTCACGGTTTGATGGTCCTTGAGACAGTGTGACAGCACCTAATTTTGGCGCTGCTGTCTCATGATGCTGTCACGCTTCGGTCACTCTAAAACTATATCTATCGTCTCTCCTCCTCTATATTGATGGTAACACCTCCAAAATTATTGGAAATGCTTTAATTTATGTCAAATACTATATAGAATGTGTTCTGGTATCACATCCAAGCCGTTGGATTTTATAATCAGCCGAATAAAAGTTGCCGCGTCTCAAAACTGCTCAATTTTGATATATCTGTCTGGCTCCAGCATGCAATTTGCACTCTCTGCACTCAAGTACATAGGAGGACATATATTGAGACAGTAGGTATAATTTACACACTTTGAATCGAGGGAGCAGCCCATTTTGGGCGCAAAAAAAGCTACTGTCTCAAGGACTCCCAGTGTCTCACGGACTCCCAGATGACTGTAGTAAAGAGAAGAGGTCTGAATTCATTTCGTCGCCTGGCGTTGATGGGTTGAATAAAACAATAGACAGTCTAGCTCCATCCCTCTGCCATAATCAAATCAGGCTAGCGCTTTGGCAACAGTAGCAGCACCCTTCTTCCAATGCACAGATATCCTTGTATTCCAGCCGAGTTCAAGCGGGAGAACTGAAGTATTGCCTTGACTTGAACTTATGCTCAACGTTAGTGCTCTGACGCTCTCCTTGCCCGTGTAATGCCTCTTGCCAATTCAGCAACGCACATACTATACAACACATGTCCGATTCGAATAAGGATCAGAATACACGCGAATCGGTACCTAATACCCAGTCAAAACCAGCAATTTCAATCCAAGTTCTCCTTATCCCTCTTGCACATCTTCAAACTTGCACTCCTTCTCCCAGCATCAGATGTAACACCTGGGCTGTTATAGCTGCTCAGCCGCAGCCTCTTAGATCTCCTGAGTTGGGGTTTATCGTCCTCTTCAATCTCCTCGGCCGTGGCATCGCTTAGCCTCGCCCTCTTGCGCGTAGTTCGTACAGGCTCTCCGTCAAACTGTATGATCGAGACATCACCGAGAGACGACGACCGGCCTGCTCGTGTTGATTGAGAAGTGATGCGTAGTGCAGTCCCAGAGGCTTTTAGGCCTGCGGGATCCAGTGACACGGAAACCTGGGCTTTCGTTGGTGGATTGTTGTTGGACATGTCATGGACGACGTTGATGCATCGGTTTGGAGTGTCTGAATCGCCTGCAGGCGGGTCGCATCTGGTAGGAGCTGTAAGGAGAAACTGAAAGGAAGGGAGACCGGAGGATGCAAGGGAAGTAGACGGCGGTGAAGTTTCTTGACAACTAGAGGGAACGCCACCATCGTTTGTCGAGGAGTCAAAAGCATGTAATAACCTTTCCCAGTCGTCTAACGTAGAGAAAGTCGTCGATGAATCAAAATGAATGAACTCTGCGTGGTTTCCAGTAGGCGAGTCTGATAAACTCCATCCGTCGGTGGAGACTGCATGGTTGCTATCCCAAGATGGCACTGGACAAAGGGTAGATGAAAGATCGTAGCTCGGTGTGAACCCAAAGATAAGCTGAGAGACCGAATGCATAAGAGATGACCACGAGTCTTGATAGAGTGCACGGTGGAGGACGCTCATTCGTACTTGAGAATGACATCAGGCGAGGCACAAGAAAAGGTGTGGTTGAAGAACTTACATTGAAGTGCGAAGTCAGCACTTTGAGTGACTTTCACGTCCGAACTCTCAAAGAGTCGACGAACGGTGCTAAAAAGGGACGCGAGTTCACGAAGTTGGGCGAGGAGCCTGTAATCTTGCATGCTGCTTGTCGGGCGGTTGTATTTTGCGACGAAGTGATTGTGAAAAATGGCTATCGCCAGCTACTCTCCGAGTCCTGTGAGAAATACCAATATCGTCTGGGGCGGTATGTAGCTCACCCCGGTCACCTCTACCAACTGGAAACATTCATCAGCTCAAGACGCGTAGAGGGGCGGAATACACTCACCAGCGACCTTTCCTCTTCCGACAGTGAATTAATGCTAGTAATGGTCACCATTCGAGTCAATATTCTGCAGAGGTTCTGAAAGTTGGCTGCTGAGTTCCTGCCCGTCGGATTTTGGAGAACGCGTTGTAAACTGGACAAAGTTAGGCGATTGAGTGGCATTGGGGGGAGTTCGGCACTCCGCGAGATCCAGAGGCTAGCCAAAGATTCCATAGTATTCGTGTTCAACATAGCAATGTCTGGAGAGAAAGAACGTGAAAGGCTAAAGAGCAGCTTGTAGATAGTCTGTTAATGATGGCGGTAAGAAGTCAAGCGGGTTTACCTCGGAACGTCCATCGCTTGCTTGTCCCGCAACCACCATCTCCGATCATGGTATTCACAGCACCATTCCCGCCATACGATCCTACCGATAAATCTGGGTCAGTATCACGCTCATGTTACTTGTAGCTCTATCTGGAAACCCAAGCTCATGATGAATGACCGTAGATTTTCGTGCGTGGACGCCAAAACTTCCCGATTATCTGAAAGTTCAACAAATACAGATACGAGACTGTCGTTAAGCGATGGCCTATAATCCTTACTAGCATCGTTGACCAGCTCCATCGTGAAAACCATAATCTCCATCTGACATTGACGGGAGAGGCACCAAACCCGATCATCGAGAAGAAAGTGTCCGAAGGCAAAGATATCATCGAGAAAGTCAGCAAGCTTAAGTATGAAATGGCAAGGGATCATGCTCTGGTGTCAGTGCTTCTTTTTTTCACGCGTATCACTCTGTGCCCATGTTGTTTTCAGACCCATCCCACAAGATGGAGAACCATCGGTCGAGTTGTATAATTCGGAATTAGACAACCTGGCAAAGCAGTCGAAGAATACATGGTTTACTGCACCTTGGCTTTATGCAGAGTACGCACCTGTAGCTACACCTCGAGGCGGCCTATTAATCCCTTACTTGCTCGACAGATGCTATCTGTACGTGTTTTGTGCGATTGCCTTTCGCCAAACGTGATTAGCTAAAATTTCAGGCAGCTATCGGCTTCTCAGATCGTTCTTCAAGCAAACAGAACACTGGCGCGACTATGATCCTTTCTTCTCTCAAAAAGTGGATGTCTTTCAAAAATCCGGTCCTTCTATCTATCGTAAGTTTGTCGCGATCTCTTTCTTGCCTCTGTTGCTAAGCCTCATTAGGAATTGGAACTACGATGAACGAACTCGAGGCTGCAAAACAGTCCATAGAATCTGATCCCAATAACATTGCTGTTTTCTTCCAAGAGATGATTCAGATGTGCCTTTGGTACGTGGTTTTGCTGTTGCCGTTCCATAACTCACCTCTCGGTTTTCAGGGGCAATGCAACGGTATTCCATTCAACCACGCCCTGAAAAAAGCCACGCTGATTACCTACTGCTTTAGGATCTTTCTCTTCTCACTCATATGACTCTCTCTGATATCGAGAAGCTCCAGACTGTCGAAAAGGAAGCTCAATCTGCCCGAAAAGAGTTTATCCTCAAGGATGATCAGGACGCAGTGTGGGACCATGTCAAGCAGCTTAAGGATGGTAGAGTTGATTTCGTTCTAGATAATGGTACGTGTTCTACTTGTCTTGGGTCATGTTTAGAGATAGTGACACTCTCCCTATAGCTGGATTTGAGGTGTATACATTTGCGTTTTCCTTTCCATGGAACCTATTCTCATCCTGAATAGGTCTTCACTGATCTAGTCTTCGCCGATTTTCTCGTAACATACACCCCGCATGTCTCAAAGGTGGTGTTCCAGTAAGTGTTCAACGGACCAGTACCGAGGATTGCTGACGAGCCCTACAGCGGCAAACTTATCCCATGGTTCGTTTCCGACGTTACACCGCCCGATTTCAAGTATACCATAGCATCGTTACTGGACCCGGCCTACTTTGCTGCTGCTTCACCGACCGAAGAGCAGCGTCAACACTTGAAGGCAATGGCAAACCGCATCGCCCGATACGTGGAGGAAGGAGTGTTTGCATTTTCAGTGCCTATTGACACGCCTCTTGGCGGAAGTGGGAGCTCCACAACGGGAGCAGAGTTCTGGACGAATCCTCTACCATACTGGGATATGGAGACTTATGCACCCGAATTGTGGAAGACTCTTCGGGATAGCGACCTTGTCATCTTCAAGGTATGACCATGCGTTTGTAGGAGCCCCGATCCGTGTACTTATTCATTCTCAGGGAGATCTCAAGTGAGCATGTTACGCGGGCTATGGTAATTTGATTCTAACTTTTTCGCCTTCACAACTATTGCAGTTATCGAAAGTAAGATTAGAGACTCGCATTTTCTGGTCGCTAAAGTCCATTCTTCCAGGCTGACGGGAGACATCAAGTGGCCCTCGACAACATCATTCAAAGACGCCACAGGTCAGTACTTCAAGTGCGAAGTGTCGGATGTCCTACTGACTTGTGCTGTAGGTCCTCTCGCAGGCACATTCCCTTTGCTCAGCCTTAGAACAAACAAGGCAGATGTTGCGGTTGGCCTTACCAGCGAAGTCCTAGACGCGATTGAAAAGAAAGACGATAAATGGAGAGTCAACGGAAAGTGAGCACTGAAACATAGGTTTACTCTCCTTCGGGCTGAGCGCTAATCATTGGCGTTACTTGCAGATACGCCCTCATTTCATACCTACCCCGGAACAAGTAGATGTTGCCCAGCGTTATAGACTAATGAAAGGAGGACTGCCATTCTGTCAGCCTAACTGTACAACATAGAATGAAGCACACGCAAAGAATGTTACAACGGATCAGCTTAACTAGACAAACACTATCCCATGCCTAGAAATAGCCTGCTGGGGATTGGCTAGAGGGAGCCTGCTCCCTCCCAGCCGGATGAAACTGCCGTGGATTAGATGGCAAGCCGATCTTTTTCCCGCTCAAGGAACGGTTGACCGAGTGCCCAGGGGTGACAACGCCCTTTGCCTTTGAGGTGTTGGAAGACATTGAGAGACGGGAAACGAAAGACTTTGTTGATCCACTCCGTTTGTGATTACTGGTTGACTGTTCTTGTATTACCGATAACGGTTGGGAGAACGCGTCCCGCGCGAGAGGTGGGGTGGAAGACAGCTTGACGGTATCTCGAGCTGGATCCGAGAAGACAGATAAACGCGGCGCACTGACTGTATGAGCCACTTCTGGGCGTTGCACCATGGGAAGGGGTGAAGCTTTGGTGTATTCCTGGGTGAAGTCATCCTGGGACAATTGTGCCTTTTCTGGATCTCCATCGACGGGGAATAATTGAGCGATATACACAGGTGCAAAATCAGCCCCTTCTGGCGCTTCCTTTTGTGTCACTGAGGTTTCTGGTCAGTGTGACATTATTCGTCGCAAAATAGACTGACGCACAGAATTCTCGCAATCCCTTGCCGAAATGAATGCGGCACAGGATACCCAACACGAAGGTTGCGACGATGAGTATGTAGGACGTTACAGTCATCGTTGCAAATAGTGGCCACATATCGAAGATGAACCGATATACTGGAAACGTATTTCAGTTACGTAGGTGAAGCAGGAGAAGAGATGAAGGGAGATCCTTACGGTCGCTTGCGAAAACTGCCGACGACAACACCAAAAATACAGTCGATATCGCGAGGAAGATTATGAAAAAGCGGCGGTGCTCCCGTCGAACAGATATCCAGCCCTGGAAGCTTGGTCAATACGGCGGCACTTAGGAAAGGCTAGCAAACAACGTACAAATATCACCCACGGTAATATCAACTAGGAATTCACTTTTAGAGCCAAGAACTACGATGCCGTGTAGAAAAACGTACGATGACCATGACAATGAGAACTGTTTGATATGTCCGTAGATGATGCGCGGCGAATACGATGCTTCCCGTTGATGCTTTGTCGATCCACATAACAGTAGATGCAAGAGTGAAAAATCCAGCTAGCTGGAGACAAACTGACAGTACCAGTACAAGCTACTCTGCGTCAATAACACTGGCTCGCATAGAGTGAGTGTGAGCTTACCTTGTACACTCGGTTAATTTGAGAAGATGCACCAACGCGGTTGAACGATTGACGTGCATAAACTTTGTACAACCTCAGAGATAGAAGTGCGACACAGATGAGTACAACCGTGTTTAAAACTACAGTGGGAATCTACTAAAATAAGTTTGAAGGTCTGCACTGAAGAAAAAGGTCGTACCGTGTGTGAATTGCGAACATCCCACCAGCTCCCGAGGAAATCGGTGTTGTCGCAGGTTCCCTCCACGATGAGTGTCTTGTACAACTCTTGGACGTTGTCTGAATTTTCAACGCGGAACCCTGCCCAACCAGTAACCAAGGCATGTCCAGCCAAGCCAGCAACCAGATGGGGTAGCGATTCGTTGAGAATCTGATTGATGCGAGTATATTATGAGAGCCAAGCTTTCAATATGACTTTCATATTGAGAACTCACTGTTACGAAGGACAGCGCGAAAAGCCATATATGAAACACCAGAATGACGAGGTCTTCCCGCCGAGAGTCTCGCAGCCTGTTTTGTTGTCAATAGTCTTCTTTCAGAGCAAATTTAGGGACACTTGCGCATCGTTCAGCCAGAGTAATGATTGCACGCAGGGTGCAGAAAGGGTTTGGTTGTTGCCAATATCAACACCTTCCAGCATTCCATTCGAGTCGAACAATGGTTTCGCATGTTCACTTCGAGGCTGAAGAAAAGAAAAAACGGTAAGGCAAAGTGGTTACCCCACAAGATTGGCACATACTGTGAGCCTTCGAATCTCATTGCTCTCTGCTCGCCTCCACATCCCATCCGGATCAGCACCTTCGATGATGGAACAGTTGGAATCGCGAACATTGGGAAGGCCAGTACAGAATTCAAGATGATTGTCGACGTGAACCACCAATCCAGTAACGTTGGTGCACCCCAAAACACCGGAGACTATATCGCCTGCCTGGGCACTATCTTGAAACGCAACCCCTTGCAAAGCCACCAGAACGATGCAGTAGATCAAGGCAAGGAAAAAGTATAGCGTTGTGTACTTGGTAAGCGTGATCCTTGTGTACTGGCATCAACGAGACCGAAACAAAGGTAAGTAACAGTGGACCCGTCAAAAATAAAAAAGTTAGCTTACGATTAGCTTGACCCTAGTCCACACAAGCGCTTGCTTCAAGACGTTGCGAGCGCCTGGCTTGAACATGGCGAAATTCTGCGAGCCTGAAAAGAGCGAATAGACGTTCCAGCCGTATGAAAACAGTCAACCAGAAGAAAATGAGAGGAGAAAATGAGCCAGCTTGGCCCCACTAGGCGTCACAATGTCCCAGGAGGTGGTGGAAGAGGGAAAAAGGCCTGCTCTGGGCGCGATCGTCTGACCACGGATGAGCTCCACTACCTTTAGGCCTCCGAACTCGTAACCATGGCATCAAAAATGCTTCCATCAACAATATGCGAACACCAGGCATCTTGTCAGTATTTATAGATTCGGAACACGAGCCATCGCAGAAAGAGTTCGAACTTGATACTTCGTGGTGAAAACAAGTGTACTGAGCACTGAGTGCCAAGCATTACATGATATCAAATGTTCTCGACGCGATGTCGTTCTTGCCCCTTTTCTGACTGAGGGCGAAAGAAGGCGAAAGATCTGTCCTGACATGGACGCCGGAGTGTCACTCCGAGTTCTCGTATCTAACGGAAAAAATTGGATTTGCTACTACCGGTACGACTTCTACTGTATATTACCGATCCACCTCCCTGTAACCATGGTCAATGAACCCACACAATGCAATGGAGGAGACAGTTACTCACCCGAACACAAGATCCTGTTGGTGAGCGATATTTGAGCAACGACGACAGTGATAGGAGTGGATAGAAACACACCATAGTACCGATGATGGCGACGGCATCTGCAAGCATGTGCTGAAGAAGCTAATTCAGTGACCTTTCCTTGATATAAGAAGTATGTTCTCACATCTGCGGAAGAGTCGGTCAACCGTCAAACATAATGGAAGACAAGAATTGAATACATACGTCTCATGATGAAATCGGCACCTGCCAGATGCGCAAATCCTGGTGCACGAATGGAGCATCGGTATGGACGGTTGGTACCATCACTGGGAAAGTGATTTAGTGGACCGACATCTCCGCAAGGTTTTAAGGTTGAAAAAGACTCACGACACAAGATAGACTCCCATTTCGCCCTTGGGGGCTTCAATAGCACTATATGTCTCTCCCGGTGGCACTGAGTAGCCCTCGCTAAATATCTTAAAGTGGTGAATCAAGCTTTCCATGCTCTCCTTCATAGAAGCCCTCGGAGGCGGAACTAGCTTGTGGTCATCAACCTTGACGGCGCCTGTTGTGATCTTATTCAAACACTAAAAAGAGTATAAGAACCTATACCATTGCATATGATGTAGACCATACCTGGCTAATAATCCGGAGACTCTCGCGCATTTCTTGAACACGGCACAAGTATCGGTCGTAGCAATCACCATTTTGTCCAACGGGGATGTCGAATTCAACCTGAGTCCTCGTCAGAGAAGCCTTTCCAGGAATAACAAGTATACACACCTGGTCGTACATGTCGTATGGTTGTGTCTTTCTCAGATCCCAAGGTACACCGCTGCCTCTCAACATGACGCCACTAAAGCTATAGCTGAGAGCATCATCCTTGCTGACAACACCGACCCCGATAGTTCTTTCCTTCCAGATTCGGTTGCCAGTGACAACTTCCTCAATCTCATCTACTCGGGAGCCAAATTGAGTCGCCCATTTGAAAATGTCGTCGAGTAATCCATGAGGAAGGTCAAAGGCCACACCGCCAGGACGGACATAAGCAGCATGTAGCCGCGCCCCAGAGACTCGTTCATAGAACTCCATCAACTTTTCTCGTTCCTCAAAGCCCCAGAGGAAAGGTGTGAGGGCACCAACATCCATGGCATGTGTGAGAACAGCCATTAAGTCTGGGTATGATCATTACTATCAGAGAAACGAACAAAGTCCCGGGAGACTCACGGTTGAGAATACGAGTGATTTCACCAAACAAGGTACGTATCCATTTAGCACGGTCTGGAACCTCAATGTTGAGGAGCTTTTCGACAGCTCGGCTGTAGCAAAGCTCATTCGTCACTGGAAGAGGATATGACTACGCCGCGGCAAAACAAAAAAGACGATCCAACGTACTCATGGAGACGTAATCTAGTCGGTCGAAGTAAGGAAGTGCTTGAGTGTATGTCTTGTATTCAATCAACTTTTCAGTTCCTCTGTGAAGTAAACCAATGTGCTATAAACTCGCTAGTGAGCCCGGTACCCACACTGAGAGGTGAGACATACCGGATCTGCCCGCAGAATCTCTTCACCGTTTAACTCCAGAATTAGACGAAGCACACCGTGTGCAGCTGGATGTTGGGGTCTAGCAAGTCATGAATCTATATTCTATTCTGCGCGTTGAATGAGTAATACACACCCAAAGTTGACTGTGAATCAACCAACACATTAGCACTGAGCCTCAGCCATAAAAGAATCACGCTGCTCACCTGTGAAATGCCTCATTTTCGCGTCCGACCTTGTCCCAGTTTCCGCCAAAATATCAGTCGCACTCATGCCATGTAAATCCTCCACCGTGTGGTATTCAAAGACATTTTTCGCGCCTCGGGTCTGTGCGGAATCGGCGGCGGGATTAGGCTCAGCAAAACGTCGAGAAGTAGAACTGATGGAGCGGCTGAGAGTTCGAGAGATGGGTGTTGTACGAGAATTGCGTGCTGCTGAGCGCAGCAGTATGGACGCCATCGTCGTTCGGAATGGCAAGTAGCAGGTTTTGTGATGGTGTTCGGACCACAGCGTTACATGAATCCCTCGAATATGATTGGATACCCCATGTGACAGTAACACGATGTCACACCATATGCCAATTTTGGAATGGACCCTAGTCGACCTTGAACTCGATCGAGTTTGTCAATCTCGCCTCAGTAAGTTTTCAACGCTCTTATTTCCATTCACGTTTTTTATCGAGTTTTGGCGGGGAATCCTTTGGGTATCGCTAACAGACAATCCAGAACGTGCAACGGAACCAATCAAAGACGGGAGTTCGGTGCTGGCAGCTCCTGGAAACTCGTTTGTCGTGGCATCACTTGACTCTCCTTGCCGAACAACTTACTTCACTGGACCGAGACGAGCAGGGCGGGCCATCTGGAGTCTCTATATTCCTTGATGGGCAGCAACGAAATAGTCTTTTGAGACCGTTTGCTCCCAACCGGGCGGAAAGCGCTGATCGATGCAGGCCGCACCTTCCACATGTACACCCTCCCGAGAAGTGATTAAACACCCTGCCAGAAGGATACATGTTATCGGCTTTTTGATGAGGCACAACCAGCTATGCGGACAGTAGCGTCGTGCCTGGCTTCAAATGCCCAACTTCTAAATATCTTCACCGCCGAGGAGCCGATTGGATGGTACTGAGATATTATCCATTCTTGCAGTGTTGATCTGGTGTTGATGTTACATCTCATCAGCAACCCACTTTGAGCAAAGATGATGATCACCCACAAAACTCACCCTCCAAGACTACAACTCAACGTTTTAACCCTTTAAGTGGAATCACTAGCAGACCCCTTCTCCCTCTCTATCTCTATGGTGGACGCAGACGCATTCCTTGCCTCAAGTACGTCGTGGGACCTTCGCGTTGCCCGTGTTCTGATAATCCGATGCAATGAACAGACGACAGGGATCACTCGGAGCTGAGCCTCCTATACATATACGACGCACTCCAGGTCATAGGTTTCTCCCTCAACATCGCCATAGTCACCACAGTCTTCGCCTCCCGCACCATTAGGCGAACCCCAGTCTGGTATACTTTCATGTGCGCATGGATCCTCTGGTGCATTTCGTACTCGCTTCTCGTCGGTTACCAGTCAAAAACTCTGCCCCCCTTTGGGCTGTGTATCGCTCAGGCCGGTATGATATATGCCTTTCCCCCGTGGTACGCCTCTCTTTGTGCTGTCATTAATGCTAAGCATATCGGTTCTCTTAGTAATGCCATGTTAACTGTGGGCATACTGACTCAGGTCAGTGATCCTTCCAACCCGATCAAATAGCCTCTGAAAGAACAAAGCTTCACTTATCATTATCTGCAACTATTAAACAACGACGACCTCCTACTTGGGTAAATGGTGTAGTAAGTTTTGGCGGGCTTTCTACCAGCATGACACTGAGCAACACCACCAGATAATTAGCATTCCCGTCATGATCTATCTGTTAGTTTATATCGGGGTCTTGGTAGTAAGTTCTTGCTGTGCTGAACTGTAAATAAGGTATCTGAGATAAGGTTAATATAACAGGTCGGATTCTTAGATCGATCAGTAGTCGTCAGAGACGAAAGTCGAATGTACTGTCACCTTTCTGGCAGCATCTTGTTAGTATCACCCGTTTCTTGTGTTTCGAGCGTAGCTGATGGTAACTCAAAGCTCAGCCATTTCCGGCGGTCTTGTTGGGACGACCTCGATCGTGATGCTTATACTGGAAAGTAGGTGCACTTGATCTCTTAGTATATTATTTTCTAACTTTCGTTCACCAGTTGTGGTCTTTGTAACTTTGTACAAACACTGGACAGCCTTCAAGCGTATTCGTGCACTGCCCGGTAGTATGATTTCTACGACCATGATCATAAGAATCACCGTCTTTGCTTTTCTCCCCATGCTTGCTCTAGGGTATGCCACGTCACCAGTGTTCTTTTCCTTCCATCTGATCAGGATATTAACAGAATTTCCATCCACTCAGTCGTTTCTAAATCTCCGAATTCTTGGGAAAATATCGTACTTGCGGCCTGTAAGTGCGAACTCTCTATTCATACTGCAGCATTCTTAGAGGCACTTTCAGTACCTACCGCAGCGGCCCTTATATTTGGAACGCAAAAGGTGACTACAAACTCCATCGCTGCTCCGAAAGATTGCTAACCAGAGCAGGACGTACTCCGCTGTTGGGTATTTTGGCGTGCCGACAATTATGTAATGTCTGGACGGGGGCAACTTAAGGAGACTTATCCTATGGATCGTCTTAGGTCTTCATCGACGTCAGTACTACATAGATA
Source organism: Paramarasmius palmivorus (assembly GCA_037176845.1). Classification (NCBI taxonomy): domain Eukaryota; kingdom Fungi; phylum Basidiomycota; class Agaricomycetes; order Agaricales; family Marasmiaceae; genus Paramarasmius; species Paramarasmius palmivorus. Next base: position 242,583 of record JAYKXP010000053.1, on the reverse strand, counting down.
GTACAGCTATGGACGATTTCTTTTGCGATGTAGAGAAATCAGACAGTAATTTATTCGACTCAGTGTAACTTATAACTTGCAAGGATTAGTGGAGTTTCTGCTGAAATTTGAGCGTCATGCTGCTGTACTTTGTACATCTCTCCCGAAACTTGCTTGTGCTTTTATGAACTAAAATGACGATATCAATCCTGGGCGCTCCTGAGGTCTGAGCCTGCGCTGCTTGGTGTTTAAACATACTCACTTCGCATGAAAACCTAAAGCGAAACAAGATATTTCCAACACTCGTAAGTAACCAGTTGATCTATTAAGCCTACCAAGCGACATCTATCCCAATCTCCAGTGTCCAAGAAGTTATTATACAGCTCGATATTCGCGGGATGTTATGTGGGAGTGAGAGCTCAATGGGTAGTATCGCCAGCGGAGGCAAGAACGCGCGCAGCTTTGCCTTCCTTATTCTTGTAGAAGACAATGTCACCTTTATCCTCGATAAATTCACACTCGGTAAATGTGCGATATAAGGCTCGGAAAGTGTTCTGTTTGAAAAGAACATTAAACCGAGGAGCGAAGTGATTTGTTGCAAGACATCGTACCGTGGAATCATAGTTGTAGTCGTCTTTCAGAACCTCTTTGATCAATTTTGTGGCCAGAGGTTGATTGTCTATTTGGATCAGCATTTAGCGTCAATAGAAGATTGCAGCATTCTACTCACAAAATGGGATGTCAGAGAAGATATGATGTGACACCTTGACAGTGAGGTTAGTGTACAGCAGTGGAAGAGACAATATGCACGACAAACATGATTGTGTGAGACATGGTGGAAAAACACTTGACCTATACATCCAAGAAGAGGCCGATCGACAGTGGCAATAGCTCCCCTAAGAAATGTCCACTCGTTGCGACGATAGTAAGGTATGGTCGGGTCGGAATGATGAAGGTAAGTGAGCATCACGATCCAGTGGTTGGTCATCTATATGCGTGCAGAATCAGAATGAGAAGCCTGTTTAATGGATGAGCTTGCTGACCATCCAAGGAATCAAATACATCTTGATGAAAACATCGAACCCGACCTTTGTAATCCAGATACACAACAAAACTAACATCACCACCAAACCAATGTCACTCGCGATGATCCTGCTACGTTCCCGAGGCTTGAATAGCGCTGACATTGGATTGAAATGCTGAATCATGTTGAGCGAAGATACAGGACATTGGAACAGAAAGCTTACATTAGTTCCAGGAGGGTGCTGAGGAGATCCTCTTCGGTTAAAGACAAGGAAGAAGAACAGCCCGAAAACTTGCATCAGGAACATGCGATAAAATGTGTATATCGGCGTCTCTTCGAAGATCTCATGATAGTCACGCGACCGAGCTACATGTGGAGGAGGTAACCCGAAGCTTGAGCGTGTCCGAGGCATGTAATTGACGTCCCGTTCCACGGAAACGGTTGCCTTGTGATGGGCCCGATGCGAAGATTTCCACGCAAAATAAGGAACCAGAAGGAACTGGAACATGTGAGGACGGAACAGATCATCAGTGGAATGAACAATGTACCGTGTGCAGAATAAAGCCAACGCCATCATTAACCCAATTTTGAGGTGAGATGTTTCCGTGGCTTGCTTCGTGGGCCAGGCACCACAAGGAAGTAAGAAGGATGCCTTGGCTGAACCAGTAAAACACCCATGCCATACACCTCAGTGCTACGTGAAGCTCCGGGGAAGCGATGAACCATGCTAGCTTGTAAACCAGGACAGCCAGCAGCACATCGCGGACAACGTAAGACAAGCCCTTGACTGTGTTCTTTTCACGCAGGTCTTGAGGAACAGCGGCATGAACGTCCGAAAGTGTCACCTGAAAATATGCTAAGTTCGTTCATTATTCGGGCAGACACCACTCACCTTGGGGGGTACGAATGGCGTCTTCCTTCGATGTTCGTACTCAGGACCATCGTGAAATAATGAGGAAAACATGTCGATTGAGAGGTAGGAGGGTTCGCTGTTGAGGACATTGCTTTAGTGACCGCTCTTATACGTGTGACAAAGAGCTCGTAGCACAATATCCAACAACAGATCCGAGCCGAGCCGAGTCATTGGCGAGCTGATCAGAAAGGCTTTTGAAGCTTGAAGTTTGAAGGAAACAAATGGAAGTTGAGGCAATGAACCTTGCCGGCGCTCAACGATGTCAAGAGCTGTGTCAATGCCGTGATCCAAATTTAATCCGCACAAGGTACTGGACTCTATTTCTTGTGAATACCTAGAGCTCTCTAGCTTGTCTTCGGATTTCGTAGGTTCTCCATCCATAACAACCCCTTTCTGTTTTCATAACACAAAGACGCAAGCTGCTCGCTGCTGCTTGTGGGCAGACTTAGCGAAGTTCCCAGACTGCCGAGATCACCCGCACTGCTACCGCCTGAATCAACCTCTGCGATCGGGTCCATCTTTTGTGGGTCCAACATCACTTTCACGCATCAAGCTGGGGTCTTCGCTGTCAGAGTTCAGGCCTCAGGGCGCCGTCGCATCGGTTGCAATCCTTAGAGGTTCATCATGATTAAAAGACCCTTATACGTCGTTGATAGCCTGTCGCACCCCCTTCCTTCAATTTCCATAAGATGGGCGAGCTCCCAGGTAAGTTGATCCAATAAATGCGATTATACACAAGATTTCAAGTTAATATTCGTCAGCAGAGTCGCCGAGGCAGGACCTCCTTCTAGCCTACAATATCATTCAAGTAATCGGCTTCATTTCTAACATCCTGATCGTATTCGTCGCGACAGTCTCTCATCGAGTGAAAAGAACGACTACATGGTACATATTCATGTACGGATGGATATTGTGGTGCATCACGCACTTTCTCATCATCGGGCACCAAAATGAAAGTTTGCCACCATTCGGACTATGTATTGTCCAGGCTGCTTTCATCTATGCCTCCCCGCCATGGTATGCTCGATTCATTTGCCGTGCCATGAAACACACAATCTGACCTTTCAATAGCATGGCGCTCTATTCTTTGGGTATTCTTACACAGGTGACTTCAGGACATATACTCACCGTCGCGATGGACTAAGCCCAGACAACATGAAGTTATTTTGTGCTATGCGCGCCAGTGTAAGGCAACGTCGACCGCCAGATTGGATCAATCCCGTCGTTAGTGCCAATCCACGTCTTGTCAACGATTGAGCTAGATGAAGCTATTCATTGCAGATAATCGCCTTACCTCTCGCGATTTTTCTCTTGGTATTTCTCGAGGTCCTGGCGGTATGTTTGTCGTCGCGTCGAACTTGTCGCTAGCGTGCTGAAAGAAGCTCTAGGTTGGTCTTCACGATCGGAATAAGGTTGTTAGGGATTCAAGCGCAATGTACTGCAACATTTCTGATCAGATGTCGTTCGTGGTGCTCCCTTGACTCGATCTCGATCTACATAGCTCATTTCTACAATAGTGCAAAGATTACTGCTGCTTTGGTCGGGGTAACTTGTATCGCAATGCTTATCCTGGAAGGTATAGTCTTGGTATTATATCAGGAGTCTTTTCTGGCTTATACACACAGTTATGGTCATTCTCATGATGTACAAGCACTGGAGCGCGTTCAAGCGGTTTAGTGCCCTGCCTGGTAGCATCATGTCTGGAACCATGGCCTTCAGAATCAGTTTTTTTAGCTTTCTGCCAATGCTAGCTCTCGGGTATGTAAGAATGCTTCGATTACGTGTAATATTCCTGACATTCGGCAAGTCTTTCACTCCAGGCTGCAATTTCTAACATGAGCAGTTCAGAATCGCACATTGCAACCGCGATCTGTATGTAATGGCTGGTGCCGAAAGTCGCTTTCGACTCATTTTCATATACAGTGCCCGTCGCGGCAGCCGTAGTCTTCGGCACTCAAAAGGTATTCATACTATGCTTTGAACGATGGTCGGTCCAACTGAACGACCATAGGATATTTTATTGTGCTGTGTATCACGAAGCAAGGAAGAAAATCCCAAGGCCACTTCATTTGCGATACCTCCCATCGTCAGGCGAGAACAGGTGGTTAGCGAGGTTTAGGAATGAGGACTGTAGGAAGAACATTTTGCGTACACATGCTGGTCGTTACTGTTTGTTTATTACGTGTTTCCTAGTCGCTCGTTTATATTCTTTTGCCATCGATTCTGATGGTCTGCTTCGGTTAGCTAGTCTCTCTCCAACGCACGAGTTTTGACGCGAAGCCCTCTGAAAGCCTCGTCAATCTCAAGCGCTCGTCTACCTTCTAACCACAGCATAGCTTCCTGATACGTCTTTGGAACCACCTTTCTCGTTTCTTCACCGTGTTCTTTACACCATGTAAACCTGAAGTCGTTCGTGGTCTGTTCAGACCCTGTCTTGATGTTGACGACATTAGCCTTGACTCCGACATGCTGGTCATGGGTGAAGAATTGATATCAAATTAACGTCATTGTGGATATAGAGAAACATACCACTAGCATCGGATATTCTGAAGAAGTTGTAGAGTGGAGGATATGGGATGTCAATCGCAGGATGGAGCCAATTGGGACTGGTTTTGCGAATGAAATCCCATCCAACGACAGAAAACGAACGTGTCCTCTACTGAACATGCTTGCATTCGAAAAACCAAGCTGAGAACGTGTTTGGTATCGTGGCTATGCCTCGGAGATGACGGGCTCACCTCGTATGCCAACCTGATTGGATCCCCAGTCGTGAGTCACTAGACACGCCGCCTCAGATAGCCTGTGCTGGCCTACCTCATCAAATATCCTCCGAATATCTTCTGATGAACACTGACAGAAAGGTGAGCATGTCGCACAGGCAGATGGTGGGGACTCACTTTCTTTCTTGAGGGAACATGAGCATACATTTTTCCACTCTCGTATCGCTCATGTACACGAGATTAGGGTCTGTAATTCCATTCTGTTGGCCATATCGAAGGTAATAAGAGTGTAGAGCTTCAGCCTCCGACGAGCTCGGGGGAACGCGCGAGAGTGAGCGCTGAGCGTTAGTTTGTCGTTTCGTCTTCATCGCTGATGCATGATGAGCCAATGGTTGCCAAGTTGAGACCAACAAAGGGGGGGACGATTACATGCCTTCGCCCATCGAATATAATGCTTGTTCTTCGGATGTAGTTATCTTGAGAGGATTCACAGGCCTGGCGTTGTGTGTGTTTGCATCTCTGCAGACCATGGAGAACCGTCCTGAATGAGAGCTCAAGCGCTCAAGATCAATAATGGTGGCTCAGGCTCGATGTTACATACCGAGCATGATGGTTTCTTCATGTTCGCCCTGGTTTCCCGGCAACGTTTCCATCTTGACGAGAACTTCCATCGAGCTTCTTCCGGTGTAAATTACTTGTCCACTAAGGCGGAGATCGCGATGAGGATTCAATTGACCCAGCATATCGAGTCTACGCGTACAAGTCAGCCCAGTAACTGGGGTTCCAGCTCCCGAGGTATGTTTCGTACCTGTCTACTGATGCCGTGACAATGTAGAACCCCCGTTCGTGAATCTTTCCAAGCGTCTGTACCCCAGGCCCTAGCATATGTTTGTAGGATATAGAGCCAGCTAGGGAGTCTAGGTGTTCCATTAGTCTATGCGAATGGTTAAGTGACTCGTTGGAATAGGCCAGCTGTACGCAACACACTTTCCCGTTCTTATTCCGCCAGATGCATTTGTATATTGCTCTAGTAACTGGGCAGAAGAGCCAAAGGGTAAGATGAATTCTGTGTAGGAATCGTGCATGTTGCGTGGTGTGAGGTCTGCAGAAGATTCTGGGGGTGGTGTCTTCGACGCTTCGTTCTCTCTACCCGTTTCGGAGGTGAGTAGAACTTCGGACCACATCACGGGCGTTCGCATAGGCATGATTCTGCAGGTTTCTTCAGCGACCGACGCGTAAGGAGATGAAATAGGACCGACGAATGGTAGTCCGGGTTCGATCTTTGTCCTAGCAACGCGTCAAAAAGAATCTATATACATAGATAACGAGAGCTCCTCACTAACTGCTTTGAGTAAATGGTCCAACGACGAGACATCTTCAGTTTCCTCAGCGATTAGAGGGGATACAGTTCCAGAGAAGGGTCGCTGAGCCCTCCTATATGCTGTACACGCAAGGCTACGGGTGAAAGCCGAAGCCCTGAGCAGACCTAGACGAATCGTCCGTGACATTCTAGAGAATATCACAGCTCTCTTCGATGACAAGGAAAATTTTAAAATTTAAATATTATGTCATCCTCTTCCATCGCTTGCCGACGTCCGCGAGCGCCGGAACTGAAAGCGCTGCTTGAAGCTTGAAGTTGTGCCATGATCATGCATCATCGTTGCGCCCAGCTATTAGTATCCAGCCTCGAACGATCCATCTATAAGTTACCAAGGATTGCTATACTGCAAACACTAGCACATCAGCGTCTGGAGTGTCTGATCATCACTGTCATACCAGCGTTTTGGATGAAATCTTGCTTGATGTGACTTCAAAAAGAGATGTGATTGGTGCTCCGAGGGAAGGCCCTGGCTGTCATGTGTACGTACATTCCTCGGTTACATGGCATTCATTGGCTGATGATGCGGCTTATATAGTTGCTGTTCAGTGTCTACCATCCTTGGACTTTTCTCCTTCCTTTCCCCCTACTCATCGGCAGGTCACAAAAAGAGCGCGCCCAGTCGTACTCTTTGTGCTAGACCGGTGGCTTTCAATCATCTCTCTTTTTCTCGGGTTTAGATTCGTTCCCTTCAATTGAACCTCTCGACCATGTCGCGGAATGCAGGCACAAACCTCAAGGCGAAGGCAAGGGCAGTGGTGAGTTTTGTGTTACCTAGCTCAGGGCTCCCATGCTGACCGATACGTAGGTTGCACGCATCACCCGAAATCGACTCACTTTCGTGTTCTTCCTGTTCGGCTTCACCCATTGTTTTGCCCAAGGCATTATCCAATCTTTCTTGTTCACCATCGACTCTGAATACAGCGCCTTTTTCACCTCCATCACCAAGGCTGCAAATATCCCAAACGTCAATCATACCGACCTCATTGTATCAGGCCGGGACTACAGACTCGATATGTGTAATTACATACCTCACAACGATAATACGTGTTCGCACATTTTCGATTCGACTACGGATGTGGTGGAAGTGGTTGGTCCGGATCAAGTAAGGCTCTTCATATTCTTCAACTGTTCGCCCATATTTACGTATAATTCCAGAATGCGAAGTTGAGAGGAGCACTGGTACGCACCATATATATATTGATTGATTGATCTGCAAAGAGTCTAATGTACGTCTAGGTGAAAGAAATGCGAGCCAGACAAAATCTCACACTCCAGGCATTTCCGGAAGCTCAGAATCCCAACGATAACTCCGTCATACTGAATGCAACATATGGGGCTGTAGCTTTTAGTAAAAAGTGCACCAGTATCTTGCTCTATCCACAGCAGCAGTATGTCTGTCACCGAAGTCATCATAAAATACTGGACTCACTGGTCTTTCCTACAGCATGGAGAATTCTCGAAGGGAAGATCTTGCTTTTGTCCTCCTTCAGTTTTGGCTGTTCGGCATTTCAATCATGGCCATGATTTATGATTCTGTTCCCCATGTGTGAGTGTGGACAGGTTGCTGGCTATGAACACCTCTCTCATGCCGTAACAGGCTTGCAGGACTTGGTGCTCGTGTATTAATTACCGCCTGGTCATCATATGCACTGTGGCGGTCATACTGGCAGCAAAAGGTTTACTACGCAATGATAGAAAGCCCCAATTCCCCGTGCGCTGTAGAAATTTTTCCAGACTACTTCTCATCGCGCTTCAGATATGAGGTATGATTTTGATTCTGTTGTCGTCTCTCTTTTGACCCAACCGCATTGACCCCTAGATCATTGATTTAGTGCTCAATTGTACTGCGCTGACAATTTCATGCTATCTATCGTTCACGCTATTGAAGGTACGCGTCAATTTTGGCCTCCATACCAAAGCTAAGTACGGATACAGCTATACAACACGCAGTCCTTCAATTACATGGGTGCTCCGAAGAAGATTGTCCGGATTCAGCGAGTACGGTTGTGTTGTATTTCCAGAACGACGCTGACATCCAGCCTTCAAGTACTTCATGGCTGTCAAAGTTTGTTTACAGCTCGAAGTATTCGTGCTGCTCGTTGCTTCTGGGCTATGGGTCGATCAATTGTTCAATACCTATATCAGATACATCACTGATTGGTTCGAACTCTTCGTGGCAATTTTCATTTTCGTCACAATTGTGAGACTCATTTACTTTGATGAGGATTAAATACTGAACCTTCCGCAGGCGTTAGTACCATGGATGATCACGGTAATTGATATTCAATTTCTATTTCCACATTACTTATCCACCCCAGGGATGGTATGGTATACGGCATGAGCACCGCGTGGCTACGGGCGTTTTCATCGTACTGGGTTTCCTTTTCTTCTCGGGCTCTTGCATCATGTTCTATTCGCAAGTGTATCGGTGGTGAGTCATCATCGTTTCTGACGCCTTCTATTCATCGCTGACGTCTCTTGTTCTACTCGCAGGACTTACTACGCTTGGCCTAACATGGGATGTTTCACCACTGCGTCTATTTTGCTGTTCTTAGCGAGCTTTGTGCTTGGATTGCTCTGCCGTTTGAATTTTGGAAAGGGTCTGTCGCAGTATCGTGAGTCTCATCATGTCTTTTGAAGTTTCACGTTGTTGAATCTATCGATCATAGTCCACGCAGAAGCAGCGCTTGCATCCTCGAATTTCGCACCTGAAGTCTTTGAACATGACGTCGAAAAGGATAAGACGTATATGGAAGAGCTCACGCAGAGGCGCCCACAAGAACAACCACTTCCTACATACTACGCTGTGGCATTGCCCACGCTTTCGAGATGACCGCCCTGCTCCTTACTAGGTAGAACCTAACCACGGACCTTTTGTACAGTGTACACTTGTTGCTGCTTATACCAGGTAGAGGACTTTTGCAGTCCGCCGCATCACGTGTGGGTTCAGCGCTGAAACTGTTGTAATCAAGATGTTCAAAAAACACAACCACGTCTCACAAGATGCAAAGTCGAGCTCTGAAGATTCCCGCGTATACCTGTTGCTGAATTTTCCTCGGAGCCGGATTTTGGGAATGTGCTGTCGTATTCCAAATTGAGTCGTTCCGGGCCGCGCTGTCAGCTGAGCGCGGCGCGACATGAACAGAGTCAAGTCTATTTATAATTATTGGCTCCAGATATAACTAATACGAGTACTGTAGGCTATATAAATGAATGTATAGAAACAACTGTGTTGTGTCACTGGTACATATTTTCCTACGACGCTTCTTACGCATCCTTCACCGTTAACAATTGCGCGCACCAACCGTCTTCATAGACACAGACACAGGGTCTGAACTGTCGGTCCTCCAAAACATCCACGAATACATGATATCCTTTCCAGTTCGAGTGTCAATGAGACATGGATCCATAAAGGGCAAATAGTATTCACCTTTTGTGTACCAAAGATGAGCGCTGCTGCCGTAGGGACTAGATGATATCGTGTTAAAAGCGTCACAAATCCCATGAACAAAGATAGACGCTCACGAGTTGCAACGGCAACATGCGACTGAGAGCTATTATGAGACTCCGATAAAAACGATTGAACCGATAGTCTACATGCTCATATGTGGATAGAAGCCAAAGCAGGAAAGTGGCACATACCCTAAAGCCAGCATCGGTAGGAAAGCAAACACGGTGACCCTGACGATCATTGTTGTCGAGATCATACTGCCGGGAGATGCACGAAGACGTTTAAAAGCGGACCAGTGCTTCAACATGGTGAGAAACACCAAGACTATGCAGAGACAAGAAATTTAAGACGGTCTGCAGACCTTGAGTTGATAAACCCGACCTTCAAGTATAAGCATGGCTAATGAAGCCAGTCCAACGAGGGCGGCGCTAATTGAGGATCTTTAAACGCTCGTCGTTAGCGGAGGTCACTCGTAGATAAACCGTTAGAGCTCACGCTATACCGCCCGAAAGATTACAGTACATCCTACTTGTATCTCTGACGACCCTGTCTCGGTCGCTGAGGCCGAGCTGTGGCACCCTTGAGAACACGGTAACTTCAACACAGGAGGTAACTTACAGCCATGACCCCCACGAAAACCGACAGATAGACCACAATCGGAACAGCCAGTATCTGTGAAAGGTTTAATGAATACTTTCCGTACAGAAAATCATTTGCAGAGAGCACCGTTGCATTTATCCAGCTTGGGGGACGACGTTGCTTGATAGTCGCAGACAAGGAGATATAGAGCTAGAGTACAGAAAGTCATGTCAGTTAGAGTAATGAGTCAAATTGGGGGGGCTTACCTGTGCAAGTATCCCCAGTGTCAACAACGCATTACTGGGGGTGAATATTTTGAGAAAATGAATGCTTGATAACAAAGAAACATACCATGGCGGGGCTGCGTATATCGTCCCAGCCTGGAAAAGGCAAAGACTGAAAGGGGGACTACCTTCCAGCTGGTATCCAAGAAGAAGGGAATAGGAGATACACCATAGAACCCATGCTGACATAAAAGAGTACCAGACTGTCGTCCGCCTGACTTTCGTCGAGATGAAAGCGGTAATGACAATGACGGCGTTCAGGGCAAAGCCGATGAGTTGAAGTGCGTCGTAGGTATATAGGAGGCTCAGCCTCATGTTTTCCCCATCAGCTACAGATGTCAAGTCAGTATACGTCCAAAAGAGGGAACTAAAACGTGCCTCGTCGAGAGAAAAACGATGTCCCCTTGTTCAACATAGACTGACGAGGAGATCACCAGCGTTCCCCTCGTTGAAAAGGTGTAAAAAGGGTGCATTGTCGTTCCTTATGGCATGTTTATAATTCGCCCGTCAATCCAGATCATAACACATATGGAAGAAGGAACAAGTTAGCTTTTTTCGGTCTCATAGCTGTCGGTTCGCTTCGCCACCCGAACGAGGCAGTACTGATCGGCGTTCGTGATTTGACACCTACCGTCCCAGAAGGATGGGTTTGATGGAAGAGAAGATGAGCAGTGGCGATCTCGATGTTGAGCTATACTGTATCTTGTGCTGTTCGGCGAGATTTGTCAATAGCCTGACTGTGGGTCAAGTAGCTATCTTTACATGAGTATGATCGCGGCACATTGCAAAGTTGAGAAGCGTACCCAAGATGCAAAGAACCAGGAATGCATCAGCTGCGCCATCAGCTTATTCGCCACGATCCAGTGCAGTTTGGTTTGGTTCTACGTCTACTATGATCGTGTGGGTCCCGGCAGCTTTGGTAGTTATCGTCAAAGAACAAGGACGGGACCGCTCATGGTATTTTCGGTTTCCTCGGTTGATAAGTTGCTGAACAGCACTTTATGAAGATGGTTTGATAGGTACACGGACAAGGAGTCCCATTCCTAACCCGGCAGGCTCAAGCAACTGCCGGACTCTGTCTCACTTGAGTCACGTGGAATGAGGCGGAAACCTTATTTTTGCAACTGCACAGTTTGTGTTCGGCAAAAGCCTATTTCGTGCTCATCACCATTGCCAGTAATTTTGGCATCAAGAATCAAGACTCACCGACGATGGCCTCAAGACCCACCGTTAACGTTCGCTCAACCGCTGGCGGTATGCGACATTACTTCGCGATGTCGACCATAGGCTGATGTCGTTTTTACAGAGGCCTCTACCTCCCTTCCTCTTCCTGCAGTCCTCACTGCACCGATCAGGCTTGATGTCGTCGCTCAGGTGCATAGTGAGTACCTTGCAGCAAATTTGAATTTTTTAAATTCTGATGAAATCGTTTAGAAAGCATCGCTAAGAACAAAAGGCAGGCTTACGCTGTGAGCGAGAAGGCTGGCCATCAGACTTCTGCTGAATCTTGGGGTACTGGTCGTGCCGTCGCCCGTATTCCCCGTGTTGGAGGTGGAGGAACTCACCGCTCTGGTCAGGTGCGTGTTTGAGTGAACTGCTAAAAGAATCAATTTTTTTCTGACTTTTCTGGCATTTTAGGCTGCGTTCGGTAACATGTGCCGTGGCGGTCGTATGTTCGCCCCAACTAAGACCTGGCGTAAATGGCACGTCAAGGTGAACCAGAACCAGCGCCGCTTCGCCGTTGTTTCTGCCCTTGCCGCTTCTGCTCTTCCCTCCCTCGTCCTCGCTCGTGGTCATCGTATTGAGCAGATCGAGGAAGTCCCCTTGGTCATTTCCAACGAGGCCGAATCTTACAAGAAAACCAAGGAAGCTGTCGCTCTCCTCAAAGCTCTTCACGCATACGCCGACGTGGTCAAGGTCTCCAACTCTCGAAAACTGCGTGCCGGCAAAGGAAAGATGAGGAACCGCAGGCACCGTCAACGTCGTGGACCTCTGGTTGTTTACAACGAGGACAACGGTATTGTCAGGGCATTCCGCAACCTTCCTGGTGTCGAGCTCGTTAACGTCAGGAGACTCAACCTTCTCCAGCTTGCTCCTGGTGGTCACTTGGGTCGTTTCGTCATCTGGACGGAAGGCGCTTTCGGCCTCTTGGATGAGGTCTTTGGAACCTTTGACAAGGCTTCCACCCACAAGAAGGACTACATGTATGTTCTCTATATGACTACGTTCATGAAGACAGCTGACTCTCTGTTAGCCTTCCCACTGCCAAGATCTCTAACCCCGATGTCACCCGTCTCATCAACAGCACTGAGATCCAGTCCATCGTTCGCCCTGCAGGTCAGAAGACCCAGAAGCGTCCCTGGACACAAAAGAAGAACCCTCTCGTCAATAAGGCCGTTCTCTTCCGCCTCAACCCTTACGCCAAGACTATCAGGAGGCAGGAGCTCCGTGAGTTGTTATTAAAGCACCGTCGTAGTCTGATTATTCACTTCTCCTCCAGTCAAGCAGGAACGTCAGAAGAAGAAGGGTGCCAAGAAGGTCAAGCACGAATCTTCTGCTGGGGAGGCTTTCCTTTCTACTCTTCACGCTCCTTAAGAGATTTGTCGGTTGTTGTATGTCATCTATGCGCTGTATGTTTTCGCCAGTACTATCCATGCTGCTATAGTCTAAAAGCCGGTGTCGCTACATGCTTTTATGCCACGAATGATCACATTGCGCGACGATATCATACGTTCTTGTGTGTTGTCAATTGAGAGATTAATATTTACATAATACGTAAGCGACAGCTGCACACATGTGAAAGAGTGCGAAAAGCGTATTCTCTGCTGGTAAAGGTTGAAAGTGAAACGTTGAAGCTCGGCGCTTTCCGAGTGGGTATAGTCAAGCCTCTAGGGCCAGCTGGGGCTGCAGCTTAATTATGGTCTTGTACTAAGGCATCTCTCTCTCCAAGCAGCTGGAGTGCAGTTGATTGTCAACTAATTTCAATCTCGTTCTACATGAAGGAAAAGAATATATGACTGTACATTGAATTGAGCCTAAAACAATACAAGTACTGACTAAAGATGCATTCAAGCATGAGTATTTGAGGTAATATTACAAGACGTACAATAATACAGCTGAATGCGACCCAAAATATGGAGCGATAGACACAGTAGAACATGTCCCAAGAAGATGGTATACGTTACGAAGGAACTGAGGCATGAACAGCGGAGGTAGGGGCAGGTACACGGACGGGAAGAGGTCGAACAGCCGACAACGCATGATTGTCGATGGAGATACCTAGGAAGGTCTCAAACTTTGACTTCGTAGAAAGGTGAAACGAATCCTTACTTTGTGTAACATTTGCAGTTTTGTAAATTCCGATGAGTCTGTGGCTGAGCTCGAACATGTCGTTTCTACTCAAAGGTATTAGGGTGATGTCCGTTAATGCTTATTCCATAGACGCACCGAAGGGAGATGATGATAAATTGAGCGTTCTTCGTCCGATCCTTGATATAGTTCGCCACGATGGAGACATTTCGGAAGTCAAGAGCTGCGTCAATCTCATCCATGAAGTAAAGGGGTGTAGGCTTAGAAACGTTGATGAGAATGAAAATGGGCATTATCAAGAAAGCGTCGGATTACCTTGAAGACATGTAGCGCAAAGACCAATGCCAGCGAGCTGAGCGTCTGGTGTGGCAATGGATTTAGTGAACGACTCTCTGTAAGAGGAAAGTACCCCACCTTTTCTCCACCAGAAAGGTTGGAGATATTCTTCCAGCTTTTCTTTGGAGGCATGACACTGAATATGATGCCTTCAGAGAACGGATCCATGCTATCGACCAGTTCCAACTCAGCGTTTCCGCCCAGGGTTATCATCTATAGGCTGATCAGTGAATGCCATAAGGTTAAGAAGTGATTGACGTACCTGGTACATCTCCTTCAATTTCAAAGATATCGTGTTGAATCCGGTCATGAACTCGTCAAGGCGCTGTTTCCGGAGATCATCGTGTTTCTTCTTGGCAGCATCACGTTTCTCAGTGACTTTCTCAACCTCATTATGCCGACTGAACCATTCCTCTTCCCGCTTCTTGTACTCCTCCAGGACGTTGAGGTTCGGTTTGGCACGTTTGAGCCGATCTGAGCACGGATGAGGCAAGAAGCAGAAGCAGAATGCTAAGATTTATATTCACCTTCCAAATTTTCCATGTCGGCAACCAAATCTCGTTGTTTGTGTCGCCTAAGCTCCTCGTCGCTGAAGTATTTGAGACCGTTCTTTGTCCGCGCGGTCTTCTTTGTGGGCTTGGGGGGTTGTTCTGGGTCTGCTTTCACACCACCCTCACCATCGTCATCTTGAGCCATGCGCTCGTCATCTTTACTACCTTCCGCATCACTGTCACTCTCGTCGTCATCTTCATCATCATCGCTTGGAAGAGATCAGTAAGGATGAAATAAGGCCATTTTGTGGGATCTTACTCTATTTCCTCTAGCTTGAGTTCCTCGATTGCTTCGGTCCAATGCTGTATCTTGGAATCATTATCGCGCTGCTCTCTCTGGACCTCATCGAGGGTGGCCCGAATTTTAGCCTGCACAGGTTTTAGAAACGAGTTAAACGAGCTTGTTTTGCCACCACTCACCTCTTTCTTTCTGAATTCTTCAACCTCCTCGGTCTTGGCGTCTAGTTGAGCCTTTAGATCGGCTAAATCCTCACGAGAAGTCTCCTCTGCTGCCTCGGCTTCCTCTACCCGTGCACGCAGCCCTGTCATGTACTCGGTCACCTCCTTGAGTTTACCTTCTATGTCCGCAGTCTCTGCTTTGGCCTCTTCAAGACTGGCTTCGTTACTTTTGACCGAAGACGCATATTTCTTGACATCTTTTTCAGCCTTGGTCTTCGCGACTTCAGCTTTGGTAATCTCATCGTTGGTCATATCAATATGATTTCTGAGCCCTTCAATCTTGGTCTTCTGCGCGAGTAACTTGGATCCACCGATCTTGAGGATCTTTTCCTCGATCTCTTTGAGGGAAGCCTCTATCTTTGCCGCCTTGCTGGAGAGGTGTTCGAGTTCGGCCTGGGCACTGGCTATCTCTTGTTCCAGTCTTGATATACGGGCCAAATCACCGTCATCGGGCTTCGTCTGAGACCTGACAACGGGAATAAGCTCAATCAAGAAACAGGTAAATCGATTTGGCATACCTCAAAGCATGTACACGTTTTTCTGCTTCAATGATACGGGTCTTGCCGGTCTCGATGTCGAGAACCAGTTTTTCGTATGCTAAATCAATGGTGGGACCAGACTTGATAATTCGGTCAAGCTCTTCTTGAGCATTCCGCAGTTCGTTCTGAGCGGCTTGGAGTTGTCGGTCTGCGTCTTCACTCTCTTTCTCGTAGTTGCGAAGGACTTCGGGACGAACGGTGTCCGCAGCAAATTTCGAGCTCATTGCTCCTCTGCTTGTTTGATTGCCGCCACCGGACATAGTTCCAGAGATGTCGATCAATTGCCCTTGAAGGGTTACAACTTTCCATCGTTTAGCGCCGTATGCGATACGATTAGCTTGATCTATGTCTTTGGCGACGAGAGTGTTGGAGACTGCCTGATAGAAGACAGGAGCGAAGCGCGGTTCTCTGGGAGTGATAAGGTCGAAGAGGCGGGGAACACCTTCGGGCGTTTCGATTCTCTGTAACTGCTCGGGGCGGAAGTTGATTTTCTCGATGACCATGAAGGTGGCTCGTCCAAGCTTCTGATCCCTGAGATAGTTCAGGCACTGTTGACCTTGCTCCACCTTATCGACAACCATGTTATTCAACTGGGCGGCGCAGGCGGTGGAGATAGCGACGTCGTATTGTTCTGGAATAGTCCCCAGACTACCCAATCGACCCTTCGGACACTAGTCAGCAAGTAGAACACTCTCAATGAGATAAAACATACATGAAATCCGTCGATCCGTCCCGAATCCTTTAAACGCGTCAAACCATCAAGGACCCTACCTTGGGACCGATTTTCGGCTTGAGAAGCTTTCGCATCATGAACTCTTTGATGGCATGAAGTTGCCTTTTGCCTCCAATGGTTCACTTGATTTTGCGTATCCTTCGTCAAGTTCAGTTTTGTTTGTAACCGAGCGTTGAAGTGGCGACTCACCTGAACCTGCCTTTCAGCCGCCTCTTTATTTCGTTTGAAATCAGCTTTGTCTGCTTTCAACTGAGCTTGTTGTTGGGTCTATACCGCATCGTCAACGTAGTTCCTTAAACACAGCGAAGATGTATACCTTAGATTCTTGGTCGGACTTGAGCTTCTCTAGCGCATCTTCTGCCTCTTCACAGGCAGCCTTAGCATCTTGCGCCTTCTTTACCAGTGCATCCCGTTCACTCGTAGCGATATCGATCTCGGATTGTTTAGCGTTGATCTTGGTATTCCATGGTTGAAGCTCCTTCTGCAAGACTTCTTTCTGATCATAGTAGACTTGTGTTTTGTCTTTGAGGGTGAATTAGCGCATAGACATGGTCACGAGGACGAACAACAAACCTTTCAAGCTATCTTGTATCTCGCCCAGAACCTTTTCTTCTCGAGTTAGGTTCTCCTCGTGCTGCACCAGCTTTGTTCTCCCTTTCTCAATCTTCTCTTCGCTGTCTTGGATGGTCTGGCGAGCGGTTCTGAGGGTGTTTGTTTCCTATCGTTTTGGAATCATTACCAAGCAGAAGAAAAAGGAGACTTCTTCCTTACATCGGTGACAAGCTTGCCAAACTTCTTCACCTTACCCGACGCGTGCTTCTGACGTTCCTTCAGACCGACCTCAATCTTCTGATTATCGACGAGATCCTTCTGAGCGGCCTTTGCAGCCTTTTGAACTTCCTAGATCGCAGTTTCGCGTCAGCTTGACTTGATAGTATGAATTTGTAACCTACCTTGTACGCGTCCTCGCGGTCTGCATAGTGCCTTTTCAGCGCTTGGAGGTGATCAACGTCATCTTTGTTCTTCTCCGTCTCTTGGTCGAGATCACTTTGGAGTTTAGCCTAGACAAATATAAGTAGTACGATTTACAGTGAAAGAAACTGGACTCACAGCTTGTTTTTCCAGTTTACTCGCCTGCTGGAGCGATGCCATGACATACCACTGCCAAAGCAAAGATTGCGCCCGGACATGCTGATTCGTTAGTTTAAGGAAGTCTACTGCCTCTTGCCTCTTGCTCTCCAGAGAATTTTTCTCCTTTTCTACCAATCGAAGACGATTCATCTTCTCTTGCCGGAGTTCATTTAGAGTCTCTGTAGCTGTAGATGCCTCCTCGATGGGTTCTTTGTACTTTGATGTTCCGATGATGTCCTCGAGATACTCGAGCAGTCCCTCGTCGTGTTCTGTACCCTTTGGCTTCATCTGTGCAATGGACTCGACTTCTCCCTAGCTGACATTCAGTTCATGTAGCAAAGGAAAGGATGGGATACAAACCTGGAGAATTAGGAAACGCTTATGATCCAAGTCAATGCCTCGCGCTTTCAGCAGCGTTTGAACCTCTGTGAATGAGCTCTGTCTACCATTTATGGTATACTTGCTGCTGTTGTTCTTGTAGGCAGTACGTGCAACAACCATGTCGGAACCTTCGACAATCTCGAAATCATCCGGACCGTCCTAAAAGGCCGTCAATATGAGTTGTACATCGAAATACATGCACTCACAAGGTCAATGATTTCGCGGAAATAAATCTCAACACTACAGTCGTCGAGGTCAGGGTAGCGTGCAGAATTGTGGATTAGCTCCGACAATTTGCCTTGTCGCATCTTGGTCGCCCGGTATCCAAACACAAAGAGCAAAGCGTCAATGGTATTGGACTTCCCAGATCCGTTGGGGCCCACAATGGACGAGAAAGACTGCGCATTTGATCAACACTGAGAACAGCAAGCGCAAACTAATCCATACCTTGTGGAATGGTCCGATCTCCTGCCTTCCGGCATAGCTCTTGAAGTTCACTAGAGCTAGTTTGTGGATGACCAGACGCTTTTGTGGACCTTTTGGCTCCTCTGGAATTGAGGTGGCCTGCGGTTGAGAAGGCTTGGGCTCAGCTGGTGGGTCAAAGAGAGACACTGGTTCTTCTTGCTCCTCCTCTTCCTGGATTTGCTCCATGGATGTGTCCTTGGAGGCACGGCTCGCGGTTTGCGTCGAAGTTGACACGCGTGGGGCTTCTACTTCGCTGTCCGAGATCTCGACAGGTGGCTTTCGAGACTTTCTACCAGCTGACCCGCGAGCAGAGGACACTGAAGTTTTTCTGCTGGCTGAAGCTCGTTTGGGCTGACGAGTTTTCTTGACAGGGGCTTCCTCAAAGTCTTCATCCATAGCATCTTCAAAGTCATCTCCCGATGTTCTCCGTCCCTTCGATACGAGCTCTGGTTCCCCATCCGACTCCTCCTCCACATCCGACTCGATTATGACCTGTTTGGGCTTTGCTGAACCAACTCTTGACTTGGAAGTTGGTGCACGGCTGCGTTGCGTACGGGTGCTCCTTATCGCCCTACGATTGTATCTCGCTTTCTCTTCTTCCTCTTCCATACCACTTTCATCCCCCGACTTGCTGACCTCCTCTTCCCCGTCATCTACCTCAGCTTCCAACGAAGGTCGTTTCTTCTTGGCGGGTGGTGGACTATCTTCGTTCTCGTCATCAGTCTCGGGTACCTCGTCCAATGCAGCAGATCGATTGCGGGTAGAGGCCCTGGATCTGGCACTGGGGCCGGCGCTGGAGCGACTCGAAGAGCTTCTCCTCGCTTTCGAAGGTGGTTTCTCCACATTTTCCTTCTCCTGCACTACATCTACGGAGACTGATTGAGCCCTCTTGCGTTTTCCTGGGTTTGAACCGACCGATTCTGGTTCTACGGATGCCCGTGTACGCGACGACCGGCGTGGAGGCATGGTTGTTGAGAACAAAACGAAACGAATGGTTTCAACAAAGCGTGACTGTGACGCGACGCGTGCTTAGAGTCCACGTGATTCGTGAGAAACCTGTATTTGTCATCATGGCAGTGTCACTTTTAAATTTGAAGTTGTCCCACCTCCATTCAATCCGGTCCTCATATCAACCGAATTCACCTCATTGTGCGATGGACACGATATTTTTCTAGATACACCCCTGTGGGTGAATATGGTGCAGGCACGTAATCAAATAAGTCTAGCGGCTTGACAATTAACAGTACTTTCCTGTAGTTGACCGACTCGCTGCGGTGTAGGTGGAATTGCTAGTGCGTTGAAATATCGATGCAAAAAGAACAGGTCTGTTCTCTTTGCGTCGATATTTCGATGCCCCAGCATAACCCTTATGCGATTCTCTCTACCTTTACTGGGCTTTCCAGGCTATCTATTTCCCGGCCTGCTGTTGTCATTACACGTGCGTTGCTGCAAGTTTCATTGTGCTAGTTTGCCGCTAACACCTCCCTATCCGTAGTATCACTCTGGGCACCAGCTCAAAGTACATTGTTGCACATCGCTGAACATGGTCCGCCTAACTCTTCTAATGCTTGAAACTGCCAACCGAATCATACGCTGGTTTCCGGTCATTGATGAGGCCCCGCTAATGCTGGTGCTGATACATCAGGGCCTGTTGTGAAGAATGATTCAACAGATCATCATCTTTTGTTGCTAGAAGTTGTCAGGCTCGGTGATAGCAGACTATCCTGGGGTATTCCCTGACACCGGTGAAGCATAGGTCAGTGCGGGGTGATGGATGAAATCAAAAGTCCTTCTGCCGAAAGTGGAAACATAGGTCGGCAATGTTGCCCATCCAAGTTCCAAATCGGATTTGCAGATCTGTTCACATTCATTCCGTATATAAATCCAGGAAACCAGTATCATTTCTTCTTGCACTTTCGACCAGGACACCAGCGAGTATCTCAAGTGATGGCGATTTACGATTCAGAGAGGGAGGAGTATGTTATCGTCCATCAAGATGTATCTTCAATGACGACTGATTTGTTTGTAGCTCCCTCAGCAACTACTGGCACTTAGTCGCGATGAGTTGCGTGAAGGTCGTTCTCTTTGCGCCGTTGACCGACATCAACTATAGGTATCTTATTCTGGGATCACCTCCTTACCCTGCGTTTGTATTCAAATTAGCTGATATCAGCTGCGAAGGCACTGACTGGTGTCAATAGAGGTCGAGGTAAAATTTCTATGGAAGCGGCCTTCGAACATTAGTGGATACCTGTTTTTTTTGCATCGATACTACAACATGCTGGCCATGATAATCGTTCTTTGGTCAATCTATACCCGAGGGCTAGAATCTAGGTAAAGGACATGCTTTCTGAAGCGACCGCTCTCTAACATCATGTCCTGTAGTTGTCATCTTCTGGTCAACGTCCGGGAGGGCTTGCTTATTTTCACTCAGCTCGTCGTTGTCTGTGGGTCCTACCTCATTGATCGCGATGTGTCTTTTCAAATGATCTTCCTAGATATCTTAACCCTGCGCGTTTATGCGTTATATGGATGTAACAGGCGTGTCTTGTACATTCTAATATTTATAGTCACCTGTCTCCTTACAACCGTTGCCACCGTGAGCTACTCTCATTCATCCCGGAAAACTTTCTTAGCATGAGCCAGGTTGCTACTTTCTACAAGCACAATGAACAAAGAGAGTCCGTATCTGGACACTGTCGTACTCAGTTGGACTTCGACTCGTGAGTTTTCCACCAATTAGCTACCCCTACTTGAATCTTTCTGACCTTCAAAAAGAGCAGTCCGTGAGCTATATTGAGCGCTTCAACTGACATCCGGCTCATCTGAGTTCTCAGGACAAGCGGTAGCCTGGGAAATTCTTTTTGCCTACGACGCCATTTTGTTTGCTTTGGCTGTGTACAATGCCTTTAAGACAAGAGAAGAGCTGCGTATCCTAAGTCGCAATAGGATATCGCTCAAAGTGATTCTTCTACGTGACGGTGATTGCTGAATCTACGCTATTTACCCTAATTGCAGTGTTAATGATTATTCAGGTGCACTGTACTTCGGGTAATTGACACCTCCGCCGCACTATTGTACCGCTAATCATAAATTCAGTGCCATGGGTCTCGCAAACCTGATAAATATATGCACCTACTATGTGAGTGTTCAAGTTCACATATGAGGGACAGCGCTAAAGAGTATTGTCTTTCCGGGGCTCAGTTTGCTCAGGTATGTCGTATGGCGATACGTCTACGCCGTTTTATTGAGAAAGAGCTTAGGGCTCTATGAGGGGTGGTTTGGCACCGGCTGCTAGCAGGTTGGAATCATCGTGAAATCATCGCTCGTTCTTGCTGACTGTCTTCTTTAAGCCTTTCCGTGACACTGGTCTCCCGACTAATGCTCAACCTTCACGCTGCCATGGAAAACGGCATAACATCCACCAGTTCACTGTCAATGGGTATTTGACTCGTGAGCACATCATCGAATCGCGAATGAGAATCAGCGCCTCTCTGTTGATCCAGATAAATTATTATTTCATGAAATTTGTGTAAAGTCCTTATAGGTAGATGCTGTGCATTCATTTGGAGGGCCTGGCTGCTTCTGCGATGAGAGTATCGTTCCTGAATCCAAGTACTTAAGCGAACCTTCGTCGGAGTTTGACGCGACGCGCACCGAGTAACGTGACTGCCTCCAAAAGTTTTCGTCGAGCACTGACTCGATCGATGAAAGATTGATAGAGTGTGCTTCCCCGCTATTTTTCCGCCAAAATTTCCCTTCTCCTTCATCTCAGGCTCCTGCCAAAACCTTGTACATTAGTTTTCATCCCCTCAAACCTTCGCCGAATGTCCCAAACCCTAGAGTTGGCTCAGGTGCGCTTTCATCCTGCGTCCTCACACAGGCATTCAACATCGATTTTTATCTTCAGACCGGCAAGCGGGACCATCTCAGGACCCTGGAAAAGAAGTATCAAGAGCGATGGCAGGCCGACCGTCTTTTCGAAGTCAACGCACCT
The DNA here is from genome assembly GCA_037176845.1 of Paramarasmius palmivorus. Classification (NCBI taxonomy): domain Eukaryota; kingdom Fungi; phylum Basidiomycota; class Agaricomycetes; order Agaricales; family Marasmiaceae; genus Paramarasmius; species Paramarasmius palmivorus. The sequence goes on along the minus strand of JAYKXP010000053.1, from coordinate 220,351 downwards.
ACTCCGGCTGAACTCGAGGGGTTGTCAAAGGCAGAAGTCCGAGAGAAATACCCCAAGTGGTTTGGAAACTTTCCATACCCTTACATGAACGGAAGTCTTCATTTGGGACATGCTTTCACCATCTCCAAGATAGAGTTCACTGCAGGATATCAACGGATGTTGGGAAAGAGGGTTCTCTTCCCTCATGGATTCCATGTAACGGGCATGCCGATCAAGGTGCGCAAACCAGTTTTCAAGAGTTTTGAACTAGCTCTGACCACCGTTGTTACAAAGGCATCTTCTGACAAAATCATTCGAGAAATGGAACTTTTCGGACCTGACTTCGAAAATTACGAGAAAGTGCAGGCGGAGTTGCAGGCGCAAGCTGAGGCTGAAGAGAAGGCCGCAAGTGTAGCTAGCGATGGTGCACAGGCAGACAAATCTAAGGCAAAGAAGGGAAAGCTCGCTGCAAAGTCCACTGGACACACGTACCAATTCCAGATCATGGAGTCCATTGGTGTACCTCGGAGTGAAATCAAGAAGTTCGCCGACCCCTTCTACTGGCTCGACTACTTCCCACCCATTGCCATTGTGCGTGACATTCATAAAACATATACGATCTATTGACAGAAAGCGTAGGCTGACCATACCTCCCTCGGTTCACGTATCGACTGGCGCCGAAAATTCCTCACCACCAAAGCAAATCCATACTACGATGCATTCGTCCGCTGGCAGGTCAACAAGCTTTACAAAATGAACAAGATCAAGTTTGGCGAGCGTTACACCATCTACAGTCCTAAGGATGGCCAGCCGTGTATGGACCACGATCGTCAGGACGGCGAAGGTGTTGGACCACAGGAATACACTGCCATCAAGGCAGAAGTAGTCGAGTGGAGTCCTGCGGCCAAGGCTGAGATTGAAGGAAAGCTCGGAGGTCGAAAAGTGTTCTTTGTCGCAGCTACTTTGAGGCCCGAAACTATGTACGTCTTCTACACGATGATTTCTTTGAGGATACTCAGCAGGACACAGGTACGGTCAAACTAACTGTTTCGTTGGAACTCAAATCAAGTACGGCGTGTTCGCAATGAACGACAAAGAGGCATTCGTTTGCACCCACCGTGCCGCTCGTAATATGGCGTTCCAGGGCATCACCAGCACCCGAGGTGCCATTGACCAATTGGTTGCAATCGACGGCACGAAACTCGTCGGGACCAAGATCAAGGCCCCCTTCGCTATCCACCCCGAGGTATATGTATTGCCCATGGAGAACGTTTTGCCAACTAAGGTCTGTGGTAACCCATCCATCTCATGTCCATTATTCACTCGTGCATTATTAGGGCACTGGTGTCGTCACCTCAGTACCATCCGACTCTCCCGACGACTTCCAAACCTTGACCGACCTCAAGAAGAAACCTGAATTTTACAAAATCGATCCATCCTGGGTAGCTCTCGACCCAGTCCCTGTTCTCACAACCCCAACCTATGGTGACTTGACTGCTCCTGCCATCGTCAAGCAGCTGAAAATCCAGTCGCAAAAGGACACCAAACAGCTGGCTGAGGCAAAGGAGATTGCGTACAAGGAAGGTTTCTATAGCGGAACGATGTTGGTTGGACAGTTCAAGGGCGAGTCTGTACAAGAGGCCAAGCCCAAAGTCCGAGAAAGCATGATTGAAGCTGGTTTGGCCTTTGCCTATGCTGAACCTGAAGGTCTCGTTATCTCACGAAGTGCTGACGAATGTGTTGTCGCTCTTATGGACCAATGGTACCTCGACTACGGAGAACCATCATGGAGAGCTGAAGTTGAGCGGTAAGCATTTAGCTAACTTTTGCTAGGAAGATGACTCATTTGGTGTATGCCTCTAGTCACCTCGCCTCTATGGAACTCTATGGTACTGAAACTCGCAATGCTTTCGAGAAGACCTTGGCGTGGCTGAACAAATGGGCTTGTGCGAGGACCTATGGTTTGGGTTCTGACCTCCCATGGGACCCCCAATTCTTGGTCGAATCCCTCAGCGACTCTACCATCTACATGGCATACTACACCGTTGCTCAGCTCTTGCACGGTAAGTTGACCAAAACCTCAACATGTTTGTCACCCTAACATCTCATTTCAGAGAGCAGCATCGACGGCTCCAACCCTGGACCTCTGGGAATCACACCCGACCAAATGACCGACGAAGTCTGGGAATACGTCTTGGCTGGAGGTCCATGGCCCGACGCCGCACCGCTACCCAAAGAGAAAGCCGACGCTTTGAAGCACGAATTTGAATACTTCTACCCATTCGACATTCGTTCCTCAGGCAAAGACCTTATCAACAACCACTTGACCTTTGCCTTGTACAACCATATCGCCATCTTCCCCGAGGACAAATGGCCAATTAGCATGCGTACCAATGGACATCTGCTCTTGAACGGAGCCAAGATGTCAAAGAGTACCGGAAACTCTTTGACTCTCCGTGATGCAGTTGACAAGTTTGGTGCAGATGCTACTCGTTTGGCTTTGGCAGATGCTGGTGATGGTATTGAAGATGCCAACTTTGATGAGAAGAACGCCAATGCTAATATTTTGCGTGTGCATACTCTGCTTGGTTGGTGTGAGGTCAGTCGCATCAAATGTTTTCAATAATACTCATGCTGAATATTCGCTTCAGGATGTTCTCAAAGATCAAAGCAGCATGCGAACAGGTCCAAAAGACTCTTATCATGATAAGGTGTTTGAGAACGAAGTGAATGACTTGATCAACATCACCAAGTCACATTACGACGCGTATGTCCCATTCCCTCACTCATGGCTGCACAAACTTACTTTGAAATACATAGTCTAAACTTCAAAGATGCCCTCAAGTACGGATTCTACGAACTCCAAAGCGCTCGTGATTGGTACCGCGAAGTCACCTCCAACATTGGCATGCACGCCGACCTCGTCACCTATTGGATCCGATCCGCCGCTCTACTAGCCGCACCCATCGCACCTCACTTTGCAGAACACATCTGGACCACTCTTCTAAAAGAACCCCAATCAATCCAACTCGCACGTTGGCCAACACCATCTCAGTCCGTTGATGCAACCATCATCGAGGCAGGGCAGTACATGCGGGGGACGATCAAGATGATTCGGGATGCTGAGATTGCTTTGCTCAAGATGTTGAATAAGAGCAAAGGTAAAGGAAAGAAGGACGGGGATGCACCGTTTGACCCGAAGAAGCCCAAAGCTGTGAGAATTTATGTGGCGACAAAGTTCCCGGAGTGGCAGGATACTTGTGTTCAGATCGTCAAGGAGTCGTATGATGCCGAAACTGACAAGGTCGACGACGTCAAAGTTCGTGCCTTGTTGGCTGAGAAGGGTCTCATCAAGGACAAGTATGCGATGCCCTTCATCCAGATGTTCAAGGTATAAAGGTTCTACCGATCAGTTCGCATTCACGGGCGCTGATATTTTCCACTTCTACTTAGAAACGAATGGCCCAGTTTGGTGCACAGACGGCATTCCGTCGTGCTTTGCCCTTCTCGGAGCGAGATGTTCTGCAGGAGATCTTGCCGTACTTGAAAAAGTCTTTGAACCTCGAAGATGCCGAAGTCATGTTGGCTGATGAAGCTCGGGCCAAAGACGAGCCAGGATACACCAAGAGCATCATTGACTCTTCAGAACCAGGCAATCCTGCTTTCGAATATCGTAACGTTTAGAGACTGGTCTAGACGGGATTTCTGTATGTTTTTAGTTGGTACACGTCGTAGTTGAATATACACTCTTGTAATCAATGCTTCACTGCTCGCTTTCCCGTACTTTGTCCGTCCAAAGATGTCCTATTGGTGAATCTATCCCATTCAGCAACGGTTCAACATGTCTCCAGATATCAGCCGTAACCTGCTCGCGATCCTTGCCAGCATCAATTACCTCCCACTTTCCGCCGTCTTGTGAGGTTTCAGTCCTAGTCTTGAGAACAACTCTCTGACTTTTCGCTGCATTTCTTCCTTCTCGTAGCGTTCTTCACCGTAACCTCCTCGTTCCCTAGCCTTTTCCGGCGTAATGTCAAGGAAAAGTGTGAGATCGGGGGACGGAAGAGATACATCAGGTCCCCGACACCATTCGTAAGAGAGACCTTTCGATGCTGAGAAAGCTATTCCAGAAAACGCGTATCGATCACATAGTACAATCGTCCCCGATTGAAGGTGTGATTCGATTTGGGAGCTATGTACGCGATATGAGTCCAGGAAAATACGATTCGGTATTGATTCCTACGCGAGCTCCCAGCGATTTGCAGAGAATAGAAGATGGATTGCGTGATCGTCTAGTTCCGACTGGGATTTGAGATACGAATCAATCATCTTTCCGATGGGTGTAGTACGATCTAGTAGAAAGATCAGAAGAGAGAAAATCCCGGTATGTAAGTATATCGTGCCTGGAAACTTGGTCAATACGACGCGTTTTCCTGAGTCTTCCAGCTTTGAGCATAATGTGGCAGTCTGTGTTGTCTTTCCGGACCTATCCAGACCTTCTACGACGATGAACGGGGCTCTCTGAGGCATATTGAACACGGTTTGAAGGATATGGGAAAGAGCAAGTCGTGATGCCTGCCGGCGGTGCGCGTCAATTGGCCACGTCGTCTTTCCCGTTACCACCACCATGTACTGGCCAACTCTGCTGCTCCTAGCGGTTGCTTCAACTGCACAAGCAGCTGTATTCACTCTTCAATCTTCAAAATTCTCAGTTTCTTCAGATGCAATTCAAAGTCGTTCTGAATCGTATGTTTCTGCTTTGGTTCTTGCAGGATACACGCACTGACTAGTAAACAAGCTTTTCACTCACTGAAAAAGCTTCTACTCCCGTTAATCTCACCCAAAGAGACGTTTTGAAGATCTCTTTTACCGTACAAGACAAGGATTCTGGCAAAGGTGTTCAACCACAGCAGACTTTTCTGCGATTCTATGACCCTGTTTCTGGAGAAGAAGGCATTCAACCACTTCGCGTTGCACCTTCAGGAAAGGTTAAATTTGAGCTGGTGCGTGTATCTGTCACTGCATACACCACAAATTGACTGACAACATACTAGAACATGGCCAAACCACCTTCGTCTCTCCCGCCAACACCTAACCCCAACAATCCTCTTCAAACCACTCTCCTTATTGGCGCACCGTCCTACTCACCGCTTCGCGTAGAACTCTTTGACCTCTATGTCCCACAATCACACCCGGCACCAGTTCACCCAGACGAAGCCTCTTTCCATGTCCGACCAGAGATCCAGCATACTTTCCGCCCAGATCCCAAAACCCCGCCTCAAGCAGTCAGTGCTGCATTTGCCGGTGCCGTTATTGCCGCCCCTTGGCTCCTGCTTCTTGGACTGGTAAGTGACTTGTTTTTGCTACAGTATTTATACTGACACGTTCAACTTGCAGTGGTCCCAAATCTCCTTCAAACCAACCTCCCGTCTCTTCTCCCCTCACATCCTTCCTTTCATCGCTACTTTGGGAGCATTCGAGGTCCTATTATACAAATATTGGGTAGAGTTGAGGCTGGGACAGGTATTGGCTTACGGTGCAGTTCTGGGTGTTGTAACGGTATTTACTGGGAGGCATGCCTTGTCGAATATTGCTAGCAAGCGGAAGTAAAATGGTTGTATGTGGTGGTTTATCAGCCAATAAATCCATGTTCTCTAGAATACAATCCAATTTCAAGTCGTGCATCTATTGTTTTGTGAATAATTTTGTACCAGTTCCACCTGTGGAAACAAAGCGTAGCGGAAATTTGAGTCTTACCTCCGGATGTTGCAGAACTCTTCCTCCTTCCATGATCAGCGCGCTCGCAGCGCGTCGGGCAAAACGTCCTCCTTCGCCTACGCCTTCTTCGCCTTCACCTTCACCTCCTCCTATCTCCGCACCAGCGACACCAAAAAACAAAGCGCCAAATTCCAAGCGAAAGCGCGACAGCGAAGATAAAAATAAGCAGAAAAAGAAGAGACGAAAAAAGCAGGAGAAAGACAAGGAAAAGGGCAGATACTATGCTCAGGAACCCGAACTGGAACCAGATGAAGACGAAAACGACCACATCATCCTCGTCGATGACGAAGAAGATGAAGAAATCGAAGGAGATACCCCCGACACTACGACTGAACCTCCACAATCCCGAGCTTACTCACCTAGCGCACCTATAGGACACCAACCCCCAAAGGAAGGCCCAGCACAATTATCAGCATCGTATCATCCGATACTCAACCAAAACCTCTTCCAAATCCCTTCCAGCAGCACCGAGACCGACCCCAAATCGGTTCTCATATCCCTAAAAATCGACGACACACTCGCGTTAGTGGGTACATACACCCTTCGTGTCGTCCAAGGTTCCGTATCTCTCTGTGGTACCACTCTACATGCATCTTCTGGTACACACAAGATTTTCGCAATACAATCGGCGCCGATACCTGTTATAACTGCTGTGGAATCCGAGTCTATCGAGGAGGCACCGGAGGAGTTTAAGAGTCTAGTCGGGGAGAGCGATGACACGCTCATTGTGGTGTCGGAACTTCGCACAGGAATTGAAGGACTAGGAAGAGTGTGTAGGATATTTGACGTCGCGTTTCGGCCACCGTTGAATGCTTCGTCGACGCTTGAGTTGCGAGGTGTATATCTGGTATGAACTAATCTATTTTTTCTACTTCGAAAGATTGACTTCGACCACAGGTCACCCCAGAAACATCGAAAAAGGGACTACATCCTTTTGTGTTACCTGTATCCTGGGATCTCGCTTTGCCGTCCTTCGCTTCGTCCGAAAAAAACGAACCAGGGGTGTATCTAGTAAAGGGACCCAAAAAGTCGGGAAAATCTACATTTGCACGTACTCTGGCTAACCGTTTACTCGAGAGGCAAGTCTTTTCATTATGGACGCGTCATTTTACCTCTAACGAAGTTGTAGATATCCTCACGTCGTATACCTCGAAACAGACCTCGGCCAAAGCGAGTTCACACCTCCAGGGATTGTGTCTCTCACCGTACTTTCCCGTCCAGTTTTTGGTCTGTCTCACGTTCTGCTTTGCTTTCAACCCGCTGATAAAATATGTTTGTAGGTCCCCCATGGACACACCCCACACTATCACACCCCAATCATGCGCATTTCATAGGCTCACTAACACCAAAATCATCACCAGCACATTACCTATCAGCAATCCAATCCCTCATCGAGACATTCCGCCTAGATCTCCAATACTCAGGCACAGCAGACCACACAGGCATCCCACTTGTCGTGAACACTATGGGATGGACAAAAGGCCTCGGAGGCGACCTGATCAAGAGAATCGAAGAACTCACAGATCCGACACACATATTCGAGTTCGAAGGCCCAGCGAACGAGTTCGGTGGCTGGAATCCGCAACCACAACCACAACCACAACCACCAGCGAAGGCTAAAACGTACACTCTCGAGCCGATATTGGATATACCAACAAATTACACGCCAGCGGATAACCGGACGATATCGATTCTCTCATACTTCTTCTCTTCGTTCCCTTCACCACCACCCTCGACTCCGACTCAAACGATACCAACGCCATTCAGGGAAGGATGGGACACCACACTCCCTTTACTTGCGCGTTATCCATTCCAAGTCGACATCAAAACCGCATTCGACAAGATCATTCTAACCGGCGCCGGTAGTGAAGACGTCGTCCCTGACGAACTACCATCCGTTCTAAATGGTTCAATCGTCGGGCTCGTCTCTTCCTCTTCCTCTGAAGACCCCGACGCGCTATACAAACAAGCTCAAGTATACCCTTCACCACAGACATCACATTTACTCGGTCTTACTTTCATACGCGGCGTTAGTGCGTCTGGGGACAAGGTTCACATTTTGACGCCAGTCCCGCCTGGGATGTTGGGTAACGCGAGAGTGTTGGTGAAGGGTGAGATGGAGATGCCTGTCTGGGGGTGGTTAGATTATCGGTTACCTGATGGGGAGGAAGCTGAGAAGGGAAAGCCGTACCTCCAGTGGGGTAAAGGTTCAGGGATTGGTGGTGAACGTAGAAGGGTGAGGAGGAACTTGATGCGTAGGGGTCAGGCCTAGGCTTTTTCGCGACCAGGATCCTTTAGTCGACAGGTATTCATTGATTATTTGCACGCGACTGTAATAGCTAGAACCCACTCGCTAGAACCTGAGTCTTGTGGTTGTACTCAATTTGTAGTCACTGGAGACAGATTAAGATTCTGCTACACACGCCCGTCGCTGTGTCAACCCTTCGCTTAGCACTTCAAAACCGGCAAAACAGCCGGCAAACCGCCCTCAAAATTCTTTCACTTTCCCCATATCGTTCACGGCAGTGTTCAGTTTTACGGTCATCTCCATAACAAGGGTCTATCCGACGGACCGACTTTAATTCTCAAAAACACGATGCAGATGCTTGTCGCTAGGCCTCGGTAGTCATTTTTTAAAACAAAAGACGCGCCAAACAAAACGTGTACGTCTTACATTAAACTTTGGTTGAAAACTTCACCAAGCCACAAAAAAAAGGTAGGGAATTGGGTCCTCTATAATACTATATTTGCTTGACTCACGAATAGTTTTTTAGAAGCAAAAATCGACTAGATATCCCGCGTTTAGGTTCAGGGTTCAGGATGTCAAACTCCAGCTATCAACTCCCAGACTTACTCTCTCTCACACGACCCTTTGACCTCCGGACGAACAAAAGTTGTCGAGCAGTCGGCATTGAATCCGAACAGTGGCTCGCGGATTTGGGTAGTGAGCTCGACTACGACGAGACGACGTTGAAGGCTGCCGAACTAGAACTCGTTCCGAAATTGAAGATCGGCCTGTTAGCGAGTTTGTGCTTTCCAACTTGTGATGCACCCCAGTTGAGGCTGGCTGCGGACTTTTGGGCGTTGATTATCATTGCGAATGAGAGGATTAAGGCGGGGGTTGGCGAAAGGGGAGGACATGGATGGAATGAGGTTCCAGAGGGTGCCATTTCGAATAATGGATTTACTGAACTTCTGAACACCCATGATCTGTTCAAACAGTACGTTAGCCGTTTACTCCTGCATTAGCATTGGCTAATACGTGACTTTTTTCTAGTCTCGGTCCACGTATAGCACGTTTAGAACCAATCACGACACCCCGTTGGAAAAAGCAATTCACAACTTCCATTCGCGCGTACAAGGAAGCACAACTAGCTGCAATCAAGTACAGGCGTAACGGTACCGAACCTGCACTTGACGACTATGTCGACTTTTGTCGCGACCTCAATGGTCTAAGGATGATCTTCGACCTAGTCGAATCAGCCGAAGGCCTCAACCTCGATATCACAGAGATGAGGTTAGACGATGGAGATGACTTGAGGATGCTAAGAAGGTTTGCTGCCGAGTTTATCTCGTTATCATTCGTGAGTACCCCGCCTTTTTATCAGGTACCATTGAATTCAAACTATATCACTCGTCAGGACATATTCTCGTACAACAACGACCAGGCTGCCGGCTACAAACTCAACCTTGTCGACGTCATGATGTCCCAGCGAGACCTCTCCATTCAAGGAGCCGTCAATCAAAGCGGCAGCCTTATCAAAGACAAATTTGACGGCTTTAAAGCACTCGAAACAGCGCTGTGGTCTCGACACCCACGGGAGGATGCTCACCCTGCCTCGCCTCCTGCAGAGCCATCTGCAGGTACCAGTCTCGGATCTACACTAACAGCTTGGGTCCGTAGCCCACTTTCCCGCTCAAACTCGAGAACGAACCTCCGAGCACTGTTCTCTGCTAGCGAAGCCACAAAATGGGATAGGAATACGATAAACGATGTTTCATTATTCTTTCAGGGTTTGAAAGATTGTATGGGTGGTTGTTTGAATTGGGCATACGATAGCCAGATATTCTTTGGCACAAAAGGAGACGCCGTCAGGAACTTTGGATGGGTTTTCTTGACTCAAAAGGAGCAGTGAACAGTGTACGCGTATTTGTAATAAAATTTGAATAGACTCAGATTCTTGAAAGTCTGCAATGTAAATAAGTGTACAGTCTTGATCTAGAATTCGCCTCCAAGATCATCTTCGTCCAGGTCGCCTTCCTGGATTTCTTTTGCGAGTTCCTTCTCTCTTTCTCGTGCACCTTCAGCAGCAGCAAGTTCTTTGCGGTGGGCGTTGAGAGGGTACCGCATAGCCTGAGAGACACAAAAGTCAGTAAGACGGCTTTCCATATGCAAGACAACAATGCTCACCTTTACGCTCTGGTTGTGAAGTTCGAGACAGTAGCCAATTCTCTTCTGGAATGCCTCCGCCACGTTGTTTCCGTATGCGTTCTGGCCTTTAGCACCACCAGCACCTTTACACGCCATCCAACCTTGCTCATGCACCATTCGCCCCTCAATAACACCATCACGAATGGCTTTTCCGACGATGTACTCTGCATCCTCCTCGGAATCGAGGTGGAGCTTGACGCAGATGTCCTTAAGAGAGATCAGGGAGTAAGACAGCGAAAGCTGTCGGATACCAGTCTTGATAACATTCTGGCGAAGTCGTACAATGAGGGTATGCGTGTGATCGGCTTGGAAGGTCGCCGAGTGTTTTGCGACAGTGCTCAAGAACTGTGAGAGTGATCCAGTGCGCACAGCTGCAGACAAAGCTATGCTCAGTATTCCGCCCGCCAAAACGTGATATGACTCTTACCCTTGACGAGCTCAAAGTAGCCAACAAGGGCTTTCTCGAGCACTTTATGTCTGAAGATGCTTCGATCCGGAATATCACCCATTAGTAACTCCACCACAATGTTGAGTTTGTGAACGGCCTGGAAGAAACCAGGCGCCATTGTTGGAGGCGGAGCTCTCCTGATGGCTTGCTGTAGGTTCATGTGCGCATCGGAGTAGTTCAACTGAACAGCTTTGATACGACCGAGGTAGTAGTGATACCGCGCAAAATGGTTGTTGGGGGCAGAAGTGGGGAAGGTCGTTTTGGATACAAGCTTGTCGGCTTGATCGTAGAGTGAGTAGGTGATGTAAGAACGAAGGAGACAATTGAGTAGAGCGGCCTCGGTCGTTGAATCGTGACGAAGAGCAGCAGTGCGCTGTGCTGCAAGGAATATTCTGTAATTCCGTCAGAGTTGTTCATTGGATAGTGGGATAGAACATAGTCGCCACTTACATACGAGCTTCGGCTAGTTCACCACGCAACTCGTACACTCGTTCGACAGCCATCCAGATCTTGGCCGCTATAGGATCCATACTTCTCCGATTCAGCCTGTGCATTTTGTCCACCGTTTCATTTGCTAGCTCTTTAGCTTTCCCGTATGAGCTTTCCGTCTTGAGCAGTTGGTATAGAATGAGCAGCCGGAGGTAGATATCGACCTCTGGAACGGGGTCGGAGGTCGGAGGTGCTGATGGTGCAGCTTCTGTTGAGTCAACCTCCATGCTTCCACCTGCTACATCTGGTACCCAAGATAGCAGTGTCGCCTTGACTGATGAATCTAAAAGACATTCAGCATTCAGTTTTAATATTTTCGAGGCTATATCAACGCACCTTTCGGATACAACTGCTCAATCGCACTCTTAATAATCGATTCGTCGATCTTTTTCCTAAGCGCAGTCAACGTCCTCAGTACTCGATGCGTGAATCTGGGTTCCAAAGTCGAAACTGCACGGTCGATGAGTGTAGCATTGGACTTGATTTCTGCCAAAGGAGTTTTAGGCTCTTCCTTCTTCGTCTCTTCCTTCTTGTCCTCTTCCTTCTTCTCTTCCTTGGTATCCTTTGAGGAATCTGCAGGCTTCATTTCGACGTCGGGCATGGTGGTAAGCGTTGAGATGGATTCTGGCTCAATCGGATGACGCGTCCGACGCGTGCAGAAGCGACCGTGAGAGCTAATTGCCATACTCGTGCAACCTAGATTTTTTCTTTCTCTGGGCCAGAGCTTTATTTCTTTGGGCATAATAAGCGTCCCCCTATTGTTCCAGAGCCGACTATAAAAGCCCTTGCCGGCGCCGATTCTGTCTTTCACGATGACCATGGGGAGAACGAGTACGTCGTCCAGTGGCCAAGAGAAGTAAACCCGACTAATTCACACCCATAGAACCAAAACGTGCTACGGTACCAGTCAAGTCCAGTGAGCATCCAGAAATCTGTCTAGACTCTTGCTAACCGTAGCACAGAACTCAAGAAAGATCCTGGAATTCCTAAATTACCAGATCTCAAAGCTAGGAATGAGGTTAAGCAGCGGGCACATGCAGTATGTTATCGTGGATTGCCTCGTGTTGCAATATTTAATCGATTTTTGTGCAGACTCCCAAACCACAAGTCTCCAAGGATGGAGACGCTTACATGGCATCAGAGCCAACTCTCTCATCGTTAGCACGACTTGCCTCTGAAGCAGAAGCCGCATCTTCTCGCTACCGCCCAGAGGATGAAGACCCCTCATCCTCAGCAGGACCCTCGACTTCTGGGAAGACCAGAGAGCAGTTACGCAAGTACTATCTCAAGGCACTTCACAAAGTTATCGACGAAAGCGACATCATTATGCTCGTCCTAGATGCACGAGACCCAGAAGGCTGCAGAAGCCGTCTAGTGGAAGAGGAAGTTCGGAGAAGGGAAAGCGAGGGCAAGAAATTGGTATTTGTTCTCAATAAAGTTGGTGAGTGCATTCCCGCACCTCTGTCCGGAAAAAAGGATGTTGAATCGTCATAGACCTAATCCCAAAAGCCAATGCACAAGCATGGTTAAAATACCTCCGACATTCCACGCCTACACTACCGTTCCTTTCACCCTCAGCATCTCAACATCAACGGTCAAACATCACATCTTCCACTGCACCTGCTCTCATAAAGCTACTCAAGGCATACAAACCAAAGACCGGCAGTGTAACCATAGGTGTTGTAGGATATCCTAATGTCGGAAAAAGTAGTTTGATAAACAGCTTGAAGCGTACTAAGGTTAGACACTGCCCCATCTATTTCTGTCTGTGTCTCATCTTCGATTGTTACAAGGTCTGCGCTGTAGCTGCACAAGCAGGTTTTACCAAGGAAGTACAATCGATTCAGCTCGAGCGCGGAATGCGCATCATAGATTCACCCGGGGTCGTCTTTGACGATGACGACGAAGAAGTGAAAGGTCAAAAGAAGGGTAGCGTCCTCCTACGGAATGTTGTCAGAGTGGAAGACGTTGATGACCCCATTGCCGTCGGTAAGTGGTCTTTGTACCCTAATTTCCCAACACGTATTCATATAAGTCCCACAACAGTTGAAGAGATCTTAACTCGAACGGCAAAAGAGACTATACAAAAGATTTATAACCTGCCAGACTTTTCAGCAACGCTAGAATTTTTAACAATGCTCGCACTGACCAGCGGCCGGTTACTCAAGGTGAGTAAAGTGATTTACTCATACAAGGCCATTTTCTCACCAAGCCTATTCATAGGGTGGAACTCCCGACGTTACATCCGCTGCCAGGCAAGTGATCACAGACTGGAATCACCAAAAGATACCCTATTGCTCCGAGCCACCTGCTATTCATCCATCTTTGATGCCCTCTACCGGTAAGTTCTATCCTCGACCTTATACTACCAACTTATAGGTTAATCCCTTCCAAGTCCAAACCCAGGATTCCGAAGTGATGATCGCACCTGGTGCAGAGAACGTCGGGCAAGCTCAAATCGTCACCCAGTTCTCCAAGCCCTTCGAACTGGAAGGCCTCTTCGGTGCCGCCGACGCAGGTGCGTTTGGTGGCGGCTCCGGCGATGTAGAGATGGATGCAACTGCTGACGAATCCGATAATGAAATGTTCTTCGATGCGAATGAAACTCTTGGGGATGATATGGACGAGGATTCGTGAGTAATTTTCACCTGGCTTTTCATTCTATTGCTTGCTTACCATTCCAAAGAGGCATGCAGGGCGAAGACCCTTCACGTAGAATATCCCTTGGCAAGCGACCTCGTTCAACATCCCCACAGCCCTCGATACCAGAACAGCCGGACATCCCGTTCCAGCGACAACCCAAGCGGCAACGCAAGAACAAGGAAGTACCCTCGTACGATGAATTGCCGGACGAGCATGTCCTCAGGAATATGGGCCGCAGTAATCCGTTGAATAGGAGGAATCTGAAGAAGGAACGGAAAAGAGAGCGGAAATTAATGGCACAGAGGTCGAAAGCTGCTGGAGAAGGGATGGAAGTGGATGATTCGGGGGGGTTGGCGACTACGTTCATGGCGTAAAGGACTGTATGTGTTCGTGTTCTTGATAGGCAACGCTGGTTTTCACTGCAGAGCGGGGATTTATTCATTCACAAAATGTACATTCTAGCTATACCAACAAAGCAAGACGAAAACAAGTACATAGATGACAACAACAAGGTGATAGGTACATCCTACTCAATGCGACTCGCTGCTCTCTCCCTTGGTTTCCGAACACGCGGCGGTCTTCTTCATGTGTCGAGTGAGATCTGACTTGGTAACAAATCCTTTCTCACACTTCGGACATACATTATCCTTGATCCCATAGTGGGATTTCATATGGTCTAGGTCAAACCTACTGAGTAGGAAGGAAATGGGGTAGAGGGTCACTCAACTATGCCAGTTGTGTTTTTCGGTAAATCCCTCCGATTTACAGCCCTCGACCGTACACCAGTACTCGGCCTTCTTCTTTCGGAGCGACATCGAAGCCCGGGCAGCTGCACGCGAGCCACCTACGTTCAGGCGAAAGTCTGACGTGGGTGGGGCACTGAAGGAACTGGTGGTTGGATGAGTTTCGACACCACCATACGGGTAGTGGCCACCGGTGGATGATGAATAAGTGCTTGTATGCATAGATATATCCTGGAAGGGCATGAAGCCTATTTGAGGAATATTGTCGTTGGATGTACTGGCCTCCGCATGGTCGTGTGCTAGGTTCAGTTGCTGGTTCGGGTACAAGAGATGGGTGTCGCGAAAATCATAGCTGCTTAAATTCGGGCTGGAAATAGTGGCTTAAATATCAAGGTCTAAAGTGTAAAAGAAAGGCTGGCTGCGAACCTCGACTGAAACTGTGCCACGGTTCCGCCACTACCTAAAGGTGAATAGTCTCGCCGGGTCCCACAAAGTTCCAGAGCGATTGTCGTATGAAAGTGGTCTATTCCATCCCAGTGAGTAGGTGGCTGTGGAAATATAGTATCTCGCTTACCAATTTCAGTACCACTAGATTGATCTACGCTTGACACGGTTGTTGAAGGGAGGCCCGGGGCGTTTTGTTCTGCTCGTTGCCTAAAAGTTGTAGAATGAATGAGCGGGACTCACACGGGATGAAGAGAACAGGGAACGAACATCGTAAAAAGTGATTGGATGAGTTGGACTCCGACGCCTCAGTATAAATGGAAACTGAGAATTGCTGTAGGACCCAAATCGGCATCTCACGCTTACGATGGCCATTTCCCTCCGCGTTGTATGACAGCACGCAAATAGCATCGACGAGATTGATTCAGGGTAAGATAAATGAGTATCGAGACGGCTTCCTTTGGTCGCGTTTCCGTTGCTGTTACAAGCTGCGGCTGTTAAGCTTCTTCCAGCTTCCCTCGGACAAACTGGCTCGGGGAAAGCAAGGTACACATTGGTTGACTCAATGGGGGAATTATTAGAGATCCCATGCTTTGGATGTTACTGTGCCAATTATGTATTGGTACCACTTGCCCAAATACATGTCGTGTTTTGTCGACTCCAATAATCATTTAGGCGGGCGCCTCAGAGGAACCGTTGCTGACCGAATACCCCGTTGGTACAACTAAAAACGTTCGTGAAGTCTGTGGAACAGCAGAGTCGAGATAGTATGTTCTTTCGAGTCCAATCTCCCCGGAAATCAAGTCCGAGCATAATCGGTATATTTGACTCTGGGTCAAAATCAATGAAATTCAACCCGGGAGCGGGGCAATTAGCATCTAGAAGCGTGCATGATATTGGGGTATTGGGGGGGGACATACGCGTTCTTTGATCGAAGACGTACATAACCTTGAATAGCACTGACTGTCATAATGATACTGTCATGGAAATCACCTTCCAGCCGCCATTTGCGGAATACCGTGACATGTAGCAATCTTCCACCGCAATCTTCCGCGCGCTGGCCGAGACATCTTCCAACTGAACGTAGCCGATGTCAGAGGCTTACTACGCGATCCACATATCGGGCCAAGAGGCCTTGGAAGTGAATCAACGCTTTTCAGGTTCAGACAGCGAACACGAGATACATCACCGGCGGAGAAGTTTGGGGTATCTATTATTCGATTCCATGTAGCGTGTTTGGAAGGGTAAATCCCGACGACGATGCGACATACAGTGTCATTTCCACGTAGAAGAAACCCTATAATATTATCACTATGACTTCCGGTCGCAAACGATGTCGAAAGGATAAGCATGCCTATACAGGTCTACAGTTCATGATACTATTTTCGATAGCAAGAATTCTGGAAGACTTGAGATTCGCTTGAAGGGCCACGGCAGTCACTATAGAACAAAAAGGGACTGATGAATGTTGGGAGGATGTCTTCGCAAGTGGCCGCTTCCGTTGACACTCGTGCCTTATCTGGATGGAGAATAGTCGACCCTCAAAAAAAATTTCGTGTGGTAAGTCCGTCCGGAAATTCTGGGCTAATGAATAGCGAACCGAGCTCACTCACGACATGCGGGCAGAGATCGGGGATTGGAACGAACACAAAGGCTGTAAATGCCTCCGGTGAGCTTCGAGCTTGATGCGAGCCACGGCCTTGTGATAATTTGAAATATACATTTCTATGGACCCCACGATGCAAAGCAAGCTTAACTGAGGTCAATCAAAGCTCTCCACTTCGTGACCGGGAATCTCCATCAGGTCCGACAGGGTCCAACAGGGTCCAGCACGTTATAGATTGAATCAGCTGAATGGTCTTACTATGATAAATTTGTATTCGTCGCCCTTTCCAATGGAAGGTGGTACGCCAGTGGTACACACGAAACTCCCTCGCGTTTATATCCTCGACGATCCCGGTCTCAAGGACGTCCAAGGTCGAGAAAGGCGTATGTAATTGAATTTTCGAAACAGCTCTGGGCTTGAACGAAAGATACTTTGTCGATGTCGTCTACCTGTTCAGTAGCAGGATCTTAATGTGATAGGTAACCCAGGCGCGCAAGGGTCTCATTAAATCGACCGACCACCTAGCTGGGACGCAGCTTGCTTGGATGTCCGATGTGTGAAGGCCATTTTGCCACAGCAGGTAAAATGCAATTCAGGGAGAAGCTGTAACCGCATAGGTGATGACTCGAATGTGTCTTGATACACAACATTAGCACCCAAAAATATTGATTAACATCAACTGACCCACTGGCAGGACCTCGACAGCGAGAGTGAAATATGGGTGATGCATAGCCGGAGCCGATGACTATGATCGTGAGGAGATGGCCATAACCTTGATCAAGATGTTGAGCGCGCCCCTCAGGTAATATCTGATATTTTTGTAAGAGAAAATCTCAAAATCTCTAGGTCCAACTTACTTAGACTGTACACCCGATTGTAGTGTTGGAAAATGGACGTGGCCGAGTCAGCACTGTGACAGAAGGGTGAAAGAACGCTGGAGTGTAAGAAACCCGAAGATGGTGGTGAACGACGATGGTGGAGAGTCACGACATCGCTGACTAAACGTTTCTGCGAAGCCCGGCCCGAGAGCCGTGTCTTAACGTTGAACGAGAATGTTGAACAGACAGCAAGAGTCAAGAGCTACCTGTGTTTCTCTCAAGACTGCGGTGACTCATTCATTACTTTACTCAAAATACATTGACTGATTTTTGTGCAGCTCCAATCACAAGTTTTCGAAAGATGGAGACCCTTACATGGCATCAGAACCGACTCTCTTCGTGAACGACCTGCCAAGCGACTTGCCTCTGAAGTAAAAGCCGCATCTTCTTACCACCGTCCAGCGGATAAAGATGCTTTATTCTCAGCAAGCCCTTGATTCCTGGAAAGACCAGAGAGCAGTTACACGAGTCTTATCTCAAGGCACTTCACAAAGTTATCGACGAAAGCGGCATCATTATGCTTGTCTTCGATGGACGAGACCCCAAAGGCTGCAGAAGTCGACTAGTAGAAGAGGGTGTTCCGAGAAGCGAAAGTGGAAGGGAAAAATTTGTTCTCGATAAGATTGGTGAGTCAATTGCGCACCTCTATTAACCTCTATTCCTATAAGAGGTTTTTTTATCGTCCTAGACCGCATCCCAGAGGTCAATGCACAAGCGTGGTCGAAATGCCCCCGACATTCTGCGCCTACATTATTGCTCATTACCGCTCCTTTCGCCTTCTGCTCAACATCAGCGGTCCAATATCACGTCTTCGACAAGGTATACAAACTAGTCACCGGCAGTATAACAATAGACCCCGTGGATGTCCCAATGCTGGAAAAAGTAGTTTGATAAACAGTCTAAACGCTTAAAGCGTAATAAGGTTAGATATTGCGATTTTCGTCGATTCTCATCTTCGATTGTTTTAAGGTCTGCGATGGGTTTACCAAGGAGGTTCACACTGTCCAGCTCGAATGCAGATAGTCACCAGTAGGTCTTATGAACTATCGCTGAATCAGGTAACGAAACGTTCTACGATTCGAATGAGATTCTTGGCAATGATATGGACGAGGATTTGTGAGTGAATATCTGGCTTTCCTTGCTCTATGGTTATTTACTATTCCAAATGGCAAACAGGCATGCAATGTGAAGATTCTTCACGTGGTTTTTCTTGACGAACAACCTCGCTCGATATGACCACAGCCTTCGATACCGCAATAGGTGAGGTGGGATCTCAAGAAACGAAAAAGAGAGCAGAAGTTGATGGTACGGAGGGCCAAAGCCGCGGGTGAGGACATGGCGGTAGACAGTTTGGCGACTACGCGACGTGTTAATGGCATAACCGATTGTATGTATCCATATTTCCCGGATAACATGCGTTTTGCCGACACACTTCGTTGCAGACTCTAGAGCGATTTACTCGATTCGATAATAGAGTGTATTTGGAGTCGTCCATACAAGCGTTTGGACAAGCGATTTGGCCCTGTCAAAATCCGTCCAAACGTTGTCTATACGTCTACAAATACACTCTAATACAAGTGCAAGTACACAAATAATGCACAACAAGGTTTATTCTACTCAGCGTGATTTGCTACATTCTGCCCCGCTCTTCGAACACGCTGTGATCCTCTTCTTGTGCCGATTGAGGTCTGACTTGGTCACAAAGCTTTTCTTGCATTCTGGACAAACATTGTCCTTCCTCCCGTAGTGCGCATTCATATGATCTAGGTCAAAACCACTGAGTAGGAAAGCAACAAGGTAGGTGAAAACGCAACTATTTAGGTTATGTTTTTCCGTGAAACCGTCTGAGTTACACCCCGGGATATCACAGAAGTACTTAGCTTCCTTCTTTCGGTGTGACTTCGAAACCCTGGCGGCTGCACGCGAGCCACCGACGGTCAAGCGAAAATCTGGTGTCGTTTGAGTACTAGGAGAATTGGCGTTTAAATGGTTGTCGACACTTGGATATGGGTAGTGGCTCTCGCTAGTAGACGGTGAATAATTAGAACTGGTAGGTATGGGCGCATAGGAAGGTGCGAAGCCCGGGCCTGGTTGATGACCATTGCCAGCATTAGGTGTAATGGGTTCAATAATGTGTTCAAGTTGGGCGTAAATGTGAGAGCCTGACTCGGACTCGGACTGCTGGTTCAGGTTTGAGTGTCGATTGTCAGCATGAACATAGCCACTCAAATACGGGCTGAAATTGAATGTTAATGTTTTAAGGCGCAAAAAAAAGGCCAGCCACGCACTTGTACTGCAACGGAGCCACCGTGTTCCCACAGCTCAAGATTAGCGGGCAGTCCCGCCTCCCACATGCTCCCAAGTAACCTCCTTTGCAACAATGGCAGTCTAGATTGCCCTTCTAGTTAGCTAATCGAAATATTTACGGACAGTGCTCGCTCACCGTTGCTGCCGCCAGATCTGTAAGGCTGATCCATGCTCGCCGGCGTCGCGGCCGTTGATGGCAGATCAGACATATCCTGTTCTGCCTGAGTATGCATCGTAGAGCGTAAATATTCGGGATGAAGATGGTGGGAGGAAGACATGGGAGTGGTTCTTTGTGACACTTTCGCTTCTAGTCAGAGTATAAATGAAAACTGGAGAAATATGCTGTTGGATGCAGCGCTTCCACGTCCCCTTTGGAAGTTATGACAGCATATTTTCCGAGGCTGTGGCGAGGAGGATTTGATGAGATGATGAACCTTCAGGTGGCCAGGCAATCCCGGCTTCGACTTTCCATATCGGATTGAAATATTAAATCTCTTTGGTCAGAGACATCCCCGAGTGGATCTGCCGAAGGAAACTGGATTACCAGTAACTAACGAGAACGGACTGACACTCCGTCGCTGCCTCGAGGCTCGGAAAGATCAATGTAATTTTCAGAGATTAAATATTTATTAAGCGATCCATAGGATTGCCATCGAATTTCCGTTGCTAGCCGATGAGCCCGCGGAAATTTTGAGACGACTGAAGGGTCCTGACAATACAGGGTATTCGAACTTTTGAAGGCGGCCTTGACTTTGTGGCAAACCCCTTCAGGATGCATAGAACGCCGATGGACGCGTTACCGGTGATTTGGAGAGCATCCATCATGATAGAATCCGCTGTATAAGGTCACCAACATCTGATCACATAGTCGGTGCCGAACGCAAAAATCTGGGGACGCGTCTGTGCCTCTGGTACAAGCGATTAGCTTTGTGTTCGTACAGGGAAAAGAAACATGATGAATTCTCATTCCAACACAACCGACATCCTGAGTAGGTGCTTTTGAGGCTCTCGGATATATGAAAACTTCGGTCGGAAGCGAAACCAATCCAAAAAGTGATCACCATGTCATTCACAAACAGCCCTGTCAGGTAGATAAGAGAACCAATTATGTTACGAAACTGTTGCCGACGTCTTAAAGTCCTGCGGAAGACTTAGACGGCAATCGCTATAGAGAACAAAAGAACGCCATGCCAGGTTTGGAAGCATTCGCTCGCTAGTATCGCCAGCTTGGTTTCGATGGTGTCGTCCAATAACGATATACAGCTGCTTATCCGCGGAGACTGCACGGAGATGGAAAAGCACAGCCAGCTGGATGTTGTTAACTCTGGGAACTCTTACTCCGAAACTGTGCTCCATATCATTGTGGCTGTGGACAATGTCAGACCATTTCGAAATAGACAATTACATGAGGCTCACGATACAAAGCAAGTTATCTCGTCTTCGTCCCGATTAAAGCCCTCTGCTCTGCGGACTTCCAACACTCTCCGCCATCTGAGCAATTGAATGGTCTTGTCGCTGCGTTCGCGGATGAATCATGATGCATGTCGAAATTCGTCGTAAGGGCGTGTAGGGGGCGAACACTAGTTGACCACTGGATAAGTGTCTCATTGATAATGGAAAAGGAGGAACGCGCACGAGCTTTCGTATACAACACTATCACTCCGAATGCAGCCTCTTCGAAACATCTGCGCTTTTCCCTTTCGATGTATTTTCGATATGAATGGCCTATGGATTGGGCAGATATATTGGTGCATGTTTCCCCCCAGTTTCAAAGACGAGAAAGTAGGAGACATCAGGTGTTACATGTGCAGACACGCGTTGGGCCAAGTGTACGAAAGTCTCTTGGAGAACGTGGTGCTCGATGTGATCTGAGGAAGTTCTCTACATCAGTAAATCTTGACTACTCGATGTGTCAACACAATGGGTAAGCTGCAGTCTGAAGAT
Organism: Paramarasmius palmivorus; assembly: GCA_037176845.1. NCBI lineage: Eukaryota > Fungi > Basidiomycota > Agaricomycetes > Agaricales > Marasmiaceae > Paramarasmius > Paramarasmius palmivorus. The sequence goes on along the minus strand of JAYKXP010000053.1, from coordinate 198,663 downwards.
GAACGTAGTAGACAAAGCTGATGGTGTCTTTAAAACGCAAAAGCCAGGAACCCCATGGAATTGAGCGGGAGCTTAACTCACCTTTTAGCCGACCGGGTGCACCATGCTAGCACGATGAGATAGGTTATAACTTATGCAGAATCAGCAGACAGAAGAGGGATGTTTTTGTAGTACAGTTGAACGGAGTTGAACGTTCGATGTGAGGTGGGTGCTGGCGAGTGTTGACCTGAAGCTGACTAAACAGGCCGCCATTTCCGTAGGTTCCGCACCAGATACGGCATTCGGAAGAACGTCCGACTTTGAACGGAGCCAAGAGCCGCCGAGTCGACTTGCACTTCAAGTTGTTGCATTTTGCACACGACCGTGAAGGATATACTGCGACTGGACTGCAAGCTCAACTTAATATTTGTAGAAGCAGTCTAGGCCCCTCACTGAATTCAATCTGTTTTCCAAATCCCTGTCATAACCAGTCAAAATTGTCACAACACTTCAGAGACCATATAAACTAGAACCCTCAGGCTTCCCGACCTATACTACGCTACCACCATCAATTCCCGTGCAGCACCTATGGTACAGGGACGTCACCTTGGTGTCTATGTTGACAGTGATGTGCATGCGCGGAAAGTGTCTTTTCCGAAGAGAAAAAATTTGAACAGTACGAACACGTCCATGGTGTCGGTTTCGCATGCTGAGAGACCTCGTGTCTCTGGCGGTCGTGTTTACGCGAAAACAAGGCGCCACATCCAATAGTGCATTGGTACGACTGCCTTTTCTTCGGCTGGTGGGACAACATATGCGTTTCGAGGGTGTATTTGCTGGTGAATGACCTGCCACAAAGCGGGTGGCTACAGGGAAAGGGACGAGCGCGGCTCTGATCAGAACCATTCGGGTCGGTCTGGGCACTCGAGTCCTCGACCTCCCAAGAAGCCGGGCTACCCGCAAACAACGTAGAGTCACCCCATGATGACAGTGATTCCACAGTTTCGCTGGCCAGGTGCAACTCTGGCACTGCGGACTGAGTGCTTCCAGAAGCCATAATACTCGAAGAGCTCGACAAATATGTAGTTGACGGCTCTTCAAGCCCAAAAATGCTGTCCCATTGGGCAGAAATGGCAACCCTGTTGTACGAGTCCGCAGTTGGCAATGTCGTCAAGTATTCGTCCAACGTGTTTGATGGGGGAAAATCTAGGTAAATAGAACGTTCAGTTGGCGGGAGTGTACATAAGTCAAATACTCACGAACGCTTTCTCGGGTAGCACTATTTGAAATATTCTCTTGATCAAAGGCGGCAAGCCCAGGGACCTCTGTATCGTGCGCCGACCCTGTAAACGCGGCGTGATTAAGCCTGCAGCGAAAAAGTGCGAGAACGTTACTCACTCACAAGTGCCATGGAATCACCATTGGCAGTCACTTCAAGAATTAGCTTGCCGTTCGACAGAGTAGATCGAAGATCGATGTTGGTTGAGATGTGTCCAGACCCTACGCTTCGGGGGTTGTTGTCAACAGTCCCGGACGAAGGAACTGCTTGAAGCCGGTAAGATGCTTGCGCTGTGGGGTCGGGGTCAATAATAAGTTGGCATTGCGAGAGAAGATGAAGGGGAACAGAGAAGGACATTTTTTCAAACTGTTCTCGTTAGTACTTCGTTGCTTTTTAACAAGAAGCCCAACCTGCTGCATCTTTCCGAGGGTCTGAAATTGTAGCCGTCTGGAGGACAATCCGAGGACTTATGTTGGCCAGAACTTGGTCTTGGGCTGGTGCGTCTGCGTGTTACTACCCCTGTAATACACTGATGCTTAACATTAGCGCTAAGTAGACATCGAGGCTAAATATGGACTCTTGTACTCACCAAGTGGACCAATGCCTCGGTGTCTGCATGAGAGTAGGTCAGTACTGGCACTTCGCAGTGCGCTTGGACGTGTACGGCCTGCAACGGAAAACGGAGGTGAGAGGTCTAGTGGGAATCCGGCAACTGAGATTATAAAATGTGGACCTGCGGACTACGGTCCATACAGGCCCCGAAGCCAAGATTACTCGAAAGATTGCGTGAGGTCGGTCTGAGGACTGCTGATTCAGAGATGAACCTACGGTAAAACCATTACTGGATTAGCCATTCAATCAACAAATGAGTACAATACGCATCATCACAAAGTCATTGTGGAAATTCACTACTGGCGATCAGATCGAAGTGACTCCGCGAAGGATGGGGGATCAATACACTGGGATTTGAATCTGGTAACCTGACAAGCCAACGATTAATTTCAATAGCACCGACGCCATTTGATTCAACGAGTCGGACAATTATCGAGCTATAGACACGTTATGGAGCAGCGGACCTTTGGCCCATCGGGTCCCATTCCAATCCATTAACTGGGGTGCCATGAAAAGCTAAGGAAGAGATAAGGCCACGATGGTGACTAGTAATAGCTCGAGACGCACCAGTCTGCAGCGCAAAGGCTGCCTCGTATATGAGTAGAACCAGAGCTACTGAAGGAACGCCTCATGCCAATGGATGCACCTAACCGAACTCTGAGCCATTACACCTCTGGCTGCGCTCTAGAACTTGTCCTCAAAGGCTCGAGTCAGTCGAGGGTAATGACGGTTTGCGATCGAGAGAGGCTTTGATATGCGCTTGGGGCTGTATTCCGCATTCATCGAAGACAATATGTTTGGCACGTCCAACGATAATCACAAAGTTTGAGTCGGAGGTTGGGCATGAATATGGGAAGTTTTACGAGAAGAAACGTATCACAGCCCTCACATCGACATAGAGCCTATATCAGAAGTACTTGCGGATAGGCACGGACTGGAACCACGGATCTGTCGTACTGGTACACTGTTACCGTACAGTGTTAGTGGGTTCCAAACAAGACGTAATTGTAGATACGTGCCTTCTCATACTACACGGTCTTTACAATACTCGAATCGATTTCATGCAGCGGGGACGAAGACGGGAAACCGAGTATATATTTCTTGCCGGGCCTTCAGTGCATTCTAGCCTTCTGCAAAATTGGTTGACAAGAACTGGACCGACAAAACTCTTGTGCTGGTTGGATGATGAGCATCTCAACAGAAGGGATTGGAACACCCACGAAAACTGGGACTTTAGCATTGTCAAATCCTTCATTCTCTGGTCACACCCGGCCTGTTTCGCTGAAGTTTTTGCACCGGAAACAGCGGGTTCTCTATCAGAGAGCAACCGCAGTGTACTCAACCGTCGATGTCGGTGCACTTGCAGCTTCACTGTGATCCTTTGTCAGTCCTATTATTTATCAGTATGAGGGCAACCGCATAACGAGTATCTGCACCCACTGAGCTGCTCAAAAACTGGACCTTTTCATGCCAGCAATCGGTCTCCTTGCTTGCGGATTTTGCCGTTGAAGGAATTGGACAATGAGAAAACCGGCTGCGTTTGAAGGAACTGGTGAATGGTGCGGTATAGCGATGTACAGTAGTAGGGAAGCGTTCGAGTAGTGGTGATTCCGATCAGGCAGGAAACTTGCGGGATCTCGGAGCCGTATCTATCTACCTAGCGACGAGTAGCTCAGATCCCGAATAATCAAAGTATACAAGCGACACCCTTCCACGGAGGGATCAAGTAACATCGGACAGCATTGGGATAACATCTACATCTTCTGTCAGAGCAGGCTAGAGTGTGCTTGCTCTCACGCTCCCTTCCTTAATTCCCTTCCCAGCACCATCCCCGGCCGCATCACTGTTCTATCTCCGTCAAGCGGAACATCAGGAAAAAGTGAAATGATGTGTAGCCTCAGCAGGCCTCAGCCTGTCGAAATGTAGGATCTGTATTATATCGACATCTGTGTACAGTGTGGTGAAAGATGTGGAGTAAGAGTATCCGAGTGTATACCACGTACCTGTGGCTAGGCTCTCTGTACACTGTGTATAGGTATGTATATCCAAGGCAACGCGTCCATATCGAACGTATCCTCAGCTCGACACGTCCATATTCGCTGTACGGTTCGTAGCCCCCAAGGGAGCGTGAATGTAGTCAACGTATTTGAACATGTCTGTTGGCTTGTTTGGGGTGAAAAGTAATGAGGACTAGTCTAAAATGAGAGGAGAAATACTCACAGTAAAAACGTTAGAGGCCTAGGTGTGCTAAAACACGCAATGGGACGTCCTCGAGTCCCCGACGAGGAACATTGGAAAACGTGGAGTGGAGCACCTTACGTGACACGCTCCAATTGCCCCACCTTCCAATTCCGTCGCGTTTCAAACTCCGAAACGTCTAAAGCATTTCAGGGGAGCGTTGTGATGCGACACTTTCCCACATTCTTGCTTCTCTCCTTCACCAATCCGTCGTGCCCGAGAGTACCTTCTTCCATAGTAAACCTTCAAGACACGCGTCAAGACTACCCGAAACTACCGGGATCGCCTCAAACAACCACCTTATCTTCCGTGATCCACCTTCTGTACGTGCCACGTCCTTTGCGTCCCCAATTACGTGTTCCGAGACTGTTGAACGACGACATGGAAAGCGCTGAGGCATATAAGGTTAGTGGCGATACTACTTCTGAATCTCGCTCGTTATTAACCTATGTCCATGTAGTTCCGATGCAGTAACAGCAATCGCTCTCCTAGCTCATAACTTGCCTCAACTTGCCTCCCAACAACATATTTCCCCCATATTCCATTAGTTGCCTCACTATTCGATAGTCATGTATTTCGAATCTCTTGAATAAATATCATATACCAATCTTACGATTCGCTTGCGATATTATGGACGTCGAATAACAGTACGAGGGCAATCGAATCCGGATCGCTTTATGGTACTATCGCTACTCTAATAGGACACGGTGGTACGCATGTGAACATATCAATACGGGACTGGTACGTTGTTGATATGTGGTATAAGCGAGGGTATACATTTGATACAGGCTTGTACAGAGGTGTACAGAGCTCTACAAACCGCTCAGTGGAGTCTACACAGGGTACATATAGGGGGGGTTTTAAATTCCTGTACAAAAGCTACATAGGCTACATTACAGTACGTTCAACTTTCAGTTTTTCCTGATGAAGATTAAGCCTGAGCCACTGAGTTGGGAGGCATATAATCAAAGCGGTTTGAGGCTTTGTCAAGGTATGCTCATGCGCATTTTTTCCTTTGCCATATTTAACTGAAATTGTCTCATTCCCTTAGAATAAGCTAGATGAGATACATGGTACACTATTCATCGCCGTATCATTGGGTCGACTCCATACCTATCGAGATTCGAAACCGGCGTACTCTTGTCACAACGTCCAGGCGTACATACATACATACCATTCAATTTCAACATCAAGTTTTCCCGTACTTAGTGAACGCTGTATGCCAGAAATTGCGGGAGAAAATTTTACCGGTATAACCAGCAATTGTCCATTTGGTACAACATGCAAAATTGCTTTGTTTCGTGTTCGTACTACGTAACCTACATGTACACTTTATTCAGTCTCAGGAATTCAGGACTCGACAATTAGCCAGCTAGGGAAGCAGCGCTACACGGGTTTACCCTCTTCTTGTGTCGTTCGAGGTCGGACTTGGTTCCAAAGCCTTTGGAGCATCTCGGGCATACAAAGCCCTTACGTCCATAGTGTGCGTTCATATGATCTGGAAATCATCAGGTATATCAGCGATAGAAGAAGCGGGCATGAAGAAATGGTCACTCAACGATCAAGATTGTGCTTTTCGGTAAATCCCTCCGAGTTACATCCCGGAACTTCACAAAAGTAAGCAGCCGGCTTCTTTTGCAGCGACACTGAAGCCTTGGCTGCTGCGCGGGAACCTCCCACCTGTCACCGAAATCCTGTCGGCGAGATGGTATCCTGAAGCTGAGTTGGGTCTATGCCATTGGGAACGTCGCCAGGCGAAATAATGTCTGGATAGCCGGGGGTCCCAACCATACCGTAATTGTAGTATTCGCCGACGCCCGAAGCCGGGCTGCGTAGTGATGCAGTGCTAGGTGTTGTTGTATATGGGAAACCTGATGTGCCGTTCATACCAATGCCCGCTTGCAGACTGGGAATGCTGAGGGGGGTGAGGTTAGGAGGATGGCGGGGTTGATGATGGCCCGAGGTCTTGCTTAGGCTTTGTCTATGTATCGAAAAAAACATCAGCGTTCTCTAATCAAAGAATTCGCCACTGACCCTGGGCGCAGCGCAGTGGCACGATCTATTGTGCAGTCACCCCTTCCACAACCATGCGGGTAGTTCTTCCAGCAGTTATAACAACCTATACCACGGACATTGATCACTGGCGCTCCGCAAAGACAACGAATGCGCCTACCTGCATTGCTTTGTGCATTGTAGCGCGGGTCGGCGCCTGGAGCACTCAAAGCTGAGGGATCGATGGTGTCTTGGTACCTAATGAGGTGGAGTAAGAAAACGCACAGGAGCTTTAAAGAGCGAATGTCATACATTGGGATGGGGAATCAGAGGGTTTTGTCCAGTAAAACGACTTCCTATGCAGTAGGCGACAAATCCCAACCACACGCCTGTGTAGAGGACCAAGAAGTTAGTGGCTAGCAGAGGCAGAAGCGATTAAGGATTATGATGAGTGTATACGTACCGCGACCTTAGTGACACTGAGAGGCTATGTAATCATCTGAGCGCACTGGTTTAGTGTCTTTATATGAAAGCTCACCATCTATAAGTTTTAACGTGCAGTGGATAGGTTACAGTAATCCGAAAGGCCTGAGATGTGATTCAACAATGCCATTTGCGATCGCTGGATATTGTATCTGTTGTATTTGCGACCTTCGCTGTGTAGAGCCATCACTTGACACCCTCGTTGGTAGTGATATCAACCATATGTGAGCTTCGGACGCGTTTCGAAGGAATGAAGATCACTAGTTTGATGTTTTTCCTATGCGCATCATTCACAAATCATTCATTAAGCCTCCCGAGAAACGATGGATTTATATCAAGACTTTTACCTCAATTTTCATGATACGTTTTCCCGAGTCAACTGCACTTGAAGGAGTTCGTGGTAGGAATTGGATAGGGAACCAAGCTGAGTCGAGGCTGGGCGTCGAAGGTTTGAACAATTACGGAGCGGTCTTTCACAATTACGTAGGCTTTGGCCTGCCCTAAACTTTCCCGCGCCACTAATCAAACGCTCATCAGACACGCTCTCATCAACACGCTCTTCAAGTTATCACCCCAATCCCACGAAGTGATCGATTTATGGACTCAAGACCGCCGACTCGTCGAACATGTATAACACAACGCCGCGAGTCCTTCCCCCGCTCCATCAGTGACATAGGTACTGTAAGTATCTCTTGCTTTGAAGGTACCATACATGACGAATTTGATCCCCTTGCTTTACCCTCCATAGAGCCAATGACTTGTGTCAGATTTAGCAACGATAATGACAACAGAGATATTACGGCGTTGGCCATTGGGTAGCAGCAGGGCGAGGCCACGGAACAGCGGGCACCTAGCGGTGTGTACCCAAGCTACTTGCAAATGTTAAATCAAATCAACTTGATTTTCCTGTCAGTGTCAATGATATAGATCCCGAATAATCAAAGTATACATACAAGCGACACCCTTCCACGGAGGGATCAAGTAACATCGGACAGCATTGGGATAGCATCTACATCTTCTGTCAGAGCAGGCTAGAGTGTGCTTGCTCTCACGCTCCCTTCCTTAATTCCCTTCCCAGCACCATCCCCGGCCGCATCACTGTTCTATCTCCGTCAAGCGGAAGATTAAGCCTGAGCCACTGAGTTGGGAGGCATATAATCAAAGCGGTTTGAGGCTTTGTCAAGGTATGCTCATGCGCATTTTTTCCTTTGCCATATTTAACTGAAATTGTCTCATTCTCGCTCGATGAACCGTAGAATAAGCTAGATGAGATACATGGTACACTATTCATCGCCGTATCATTGGGTCGACTCCATACCTATCGAGATTCGAAACCGGCGTACTCTTGTCATAACGTCCAGGCGTACTTACATACATACCATTCAATTTCAACAGCAAGTTTTCCCGTACTTAGTGAACGCTGTATGCCAGAAATTGCGGGAGAAAATTCTAACGGTACTTATAGTCAGTAATTGTCTATTTGGTACAACTTACAAAATTGCTTCGTTTCGTGTATGTGCTACGTAACCTACATGTACACTTTATTCAGTCTCAGGACTTGACAATTAGCCGGCCGGGGAAGCAGGGCTACACGGGGTTACCCTCTTCTTGTGTCGTTCGAGGTCAGACTTGGTTCCAAATCCTTTGGAGCATTTCGGGCATATAAAGTCTTTTAGTCCGTAATGTGCGTTCATATGATCTGGAAATCATCAGGTATATCAGCGATAGAAGAAGCGGGCACAAAGAAATGGTCACTCAACGAACAAGGTTGTGGTTTTCGGTAAATCCCTCCGAATTGCACCCCGGAATCTTACAAAAGTAAGCGGGTTTCTTCTTTCGCAGCGACACTGAAGCCTTGGCTGCCGCGCGGGAACCTCCCACCTGCCACCGAAATCCTGTCGGCGAGATGGTATCCTGAAGCTGAGTTGGGTCTATGCCATTGGGAACGTCGCCAGGCGAAATAATGTCTGGATAGCCGGGGGTCCCAACCATACCGTAATTGTAGTATTCGCCGACGCCCGAAGCCGGGGTGCGCAGTGACGCAGTGCTAGGTGTTGATGTATATGGGAAACCTGGTGTGTCGTTCATACCAATGCCCGCTTGCAGACTGGGAATGCTGAGGGGGGTGAGGTTAGGATGGTGGCGGCTCTGGTAGCCCGAGGACCGACGACCATAGTCGTTGCTTAGGCTTTGTCTATGTATCAAAAAAAACATCAGCGTTCTCTAATCAAAGAGAAGAGTCCGCCACTGACCCTGAGCGTAGCACAGTGGTACGATCTACTGTGCAGTCATCCCTTCCACAACCATGCGGGTAGTTCTTCCAGCAGTTATAACAACCTATACCACGTCCCATTGATCACTGGCGCTCCGCAAAGACAATGAATGCGCCTACCTGCATTGCTTTGTACATTGTAGCGCGGGTCGGCGCCTGCAGCGCTCAAAGCTGAGGGATTGATGGTATTTTGGTACCTAATGAGGTAGAGTAAGAAAAACGTTCAGGGCATTGGAAGATGAAACGTACATTTCCTCTGTGAGGACTAGGGATCCCTTCGACGGAATTTAAGGTCGAGGTGGAGGTGCTGTACTCTCAAGGTGCTGTCAAGTGAAGGATTGGGCGACGAGCGGCACGTTCCACAGCAACCTCCTGTACCAACAGGCAAATGAGGGCACCAAGAGCACGATTTTCCATGAAGAACATGCCGACTGTCTGACTTTGCTACAACAGCGTACGGATCCCAGCGCAGCAGGGTAAATCGCACTTGAACAATTGGAAATTCATACTGTGGTTCCCGCCACAACCTAGAATAAGGATGTAAATTCCGACTCTCCTCCATAGTGGCGGATCGAACGATACCATGTGTTTGTCATGTCACAGGCCGAAGTAGATCGCTGTAGACTGGGAATTACCCAGGATACCGATAGTAAACGAGCAAACCGGAAGGGAAAGGTGAGAAGTGGTGAATTATTGTAGTAGAAACGGAACCCAAAGTAGCTATATTCGCTGTGGTTTGCATGTGGGACGCAAAATTCAGCCAACAAGCTGTCAATATGCCAAGGAGCTGTTCAGTACAGGGTGGTTCGTGGAAAAAGAGCAGCACATACCGTTAGTTAAAATGGGTGAATAGCGTGCCCGAAAGAACGGTGGAAGCTAATAGCAAATACAGCCGGACATCCTCGGTGAGCATTCCTGCTGCAGGCTATCTCGGAGTTCCTGACAGGCACTTGTCAATGGTGCTTCCATGAAAACGAGACACAAATCTTCTTCGATTCTCCGCGTGGTTGGTACCCCCAAGATCAACATCGGTAAGATTAAACAAGAATACCCAAACGCCCAAAGCACTCACATGTCATAGGACAGCTCCAAAACAGCCATCAAAGAACAGACAGAAACCCCGACCGCACTGAGGTCAGAGCTGAAAGGTGTCCACACAAGGGTCGCGGCTCCGACGTTTGCGGAAGATCCCCAATATTAATTGAACCCAGATTTGACCCAGATCCCGGCGACTCCACAGAAGGATCTGCTCACCATGACGATGAACCTTGATGGATATGGATTTAAATTCCCCCAATCACGATGAATGAGTGGATGCATTCGAGCAGTCAGGAAACCGCAGTGTCGCGATCCTCAAGGTACCGTCTCTCACAATGTTGCGGTGGAGCGAGTTTACCGCAATCACCACTTTCGACAGCGGAGAAGAACTACCGTGCATAACGTCGTTTATGATTGGAAGAGTTCTTGGAATTCTAGGGTGTCGTTTCTACTACATTATTCCTGTACTGGCTGTGGTCAGGTACAATCAGCAGAGAGTAGGGAGGAACGTACTAGATACCCTTATACACCCTTGGCCTATTTCCTCTCGATTGCAGGATTCCTATCATTTGCACTCGCAGACATCATTGGTCGTCTAGGTTGATGTGACTCCTCCGGAGTAGGCAAGGTTAGAAGGCGACCCAGAGGCTTCTTGAAGGTACACCAAGTTTGCCTATCGTTCATGCTTCGTGTATGATTTCAGACTCTCGGCCAAGTATAGAACAGAAGTTTCAACCATTGGCTCGCAATATGAGCGATGATTCCCCAGCAAACTGGTCTCCTAGGCCAGGAATGTACCACTCTTTGAATGTTGGATGCAATTGCTTTCGCTCCATGACGGGAAAGTCGCCGAAAAAACCTTCGCCATTCCTGTTTAAGGAATATATCCAGTGGTGACAAGCAAAAACGTACTCAATCCCTTTTCCGGATTCCGCCTATGTCGTCGCTCCATGAAACATGTCAGACTATTCTGCTTTTTCTCGGATACGTCTAATGGTTCGCTGTTGAAGTTGCATATGTCCAAGCTAGGGTTTTGCGGTTGAGGTGTTATTAGTCACTGGCGTCGTCGAACGTTGATTTCGAATGCTGTAGATGGAGGATTCCTGAGCTTGCGAAAACACGAGAAATGGCGGCAAAATGGGTTGAAGATGGTGGAAGGTGGGAAGATGCGAGTACTGCAGCTGTGACGATCTGCGCTGGTACATTCCCGCTACCGTTAGGTAGAGGGTCTTATAGGTGCAACTGATTTTTCTACGGACCGGCACTTTTGGCTGTAAAATTCACTTTTTCTAAAAATAGAAACCGTTGCCGAAAATAGAAAGTGTCGATGCTACACGTGACCTCCAGTATCGGTCAACATCACGTGATATTTCTAGAACGTTCGGAACTCGGTGACCCCGTCTTTCGCGTTCTCTTAGGGAGATGCTCCTGCTCCTACTTTTACTTTACATCTTGTATTTAAACGCAGTTGTTGGCCACCCCTTCGAGTCTCTCTCTACCATGGCATCCAACTTCGGGCCAACTCCTCTCCAGATATCTCCCCACGACGCGTACTTTTTGATTTGTAAGTGTGTGTTCTGCACTTCAGATGTTCCACCGCTGTAGGAGATGGGAAGTATCGGTCGTCGAAGAAGAATGGATGATACCAAACACACACGTCAAACCTACCGTGAGGCTTCTTTACCATGAAGAGAAACGCGTAATTTTGTCAATTCAAAAGCCTTTCGGTACCGTGTATAATAATGCTCCAATCAGTGCTCGTTTTCAAGCTTTCAGAGTAAGAGTTCTGTTTACTTGGTACATGGATTTACTCAGACAGGTTTCAGCACCTCAGCCTCGTCAATGCCTGGACGATGTCAACCTGAAGAATCACTCCGCAATGAATTGATGCATCTCAATCTCGATGTTACAGTTCCAGCCAAATGCAAAGCAGAGGACGATCTACCGTCGTGCTACTTTCACAGGCATGAAGTTGTTATTGGATTGGCAAACAATCTTGCCTTGGACGGACGAGGATTATCAGAGATTCCGATACGGATAGGGCGTCCGACGGTCTCCATGACATACAACTTGAACTATAGGTTGGGCGGCTCTGACACACTCTTGGCTTCGGATAGTACATGCAGATCGTGAATTCGATGGAGGAAATGGTGATCAAGGGCTTAGGTACGTTCAAAGCTAAAGACTCAGTCTTTTACCTCAGTTCAACACTCAAGTGTATGTCATGCATATAGCAGCTTTTCAATGATGGTGACCTCGACAAGATTACGATCTTCGGACAGATTGTAGGTCTTAACGTACTTTGATATCATCTTTTGCACTGTTTTCTCATCCTTCATTAGTTTCGCTCCGCCATCACCTGAGTATTTGAGGACACCATCTTGATGTTGGGCACATTCCCGACATGTGGTATCTATATCCAAGAACAAGCCGCTAGATGTCAGATGGTATCCTCGCTGCCTGTACTTATCAGTCTAGTACCCTCTGCGGCAATGGAAGCATACTTAGGAGAGGAACCAGCTACTTATTGTCCAGTGACCCACGGGAAAGCTAGATCATCGGAATGGGAAGCTCATGGTAATGGACTGTAAACGCGAGTTAGGCTTTTATGAACAGCACCGCTACTGCGCTCTCATCCCGAGCATTCCAAGCTCATGTCTCTTACTCCTGTAGATGAAGGCATCATCTATGAACACCAGTTTGCGTGATTTCTTTCCTCAAATTCACGTTATTGACATTTGAAGACAAGGCAACGGAAGCATTGCGATACTACAATGACTACAGGAGCTTTATCGCAACGCGGCCATTATCTCGTTATACAAATCACTAATGTGACCTTCATGGGTACATCGACGTGGCGAGTGCTCATCCCGACGCTGATGTCAATCATTGGAACCGTCACGCCACTCGAAAACACTCGAAGGGGGCACGCATACCACTCAATGATGGATTACCTGCTCGCCTGGTAAAGGCCTGGTTTGTTATCATTGATTCAAATCCAGGTCTTGCCAGCGCTGTCTACAACGGCCTTTCAGATCGTTTCTTTTCTATTCTCAATACATCACATCCAACGTGCTGTGAGGAGCCGGCCGAAGGCCGGGCGACGAACAGCACCGCTACTACGTACTTCATAGTCATTTCTAGCACGAACACTTCGTAACTTACTTCTCGGTCAGTCACGGTAGCGGGCTTTGCCGTGTACCGGCCCTATCATGTATTATACTGTAGTGCTGTTGCAGTGCTGTAATCCATAACTATGGTGTATTCGTGTAGTATACATATTATCGAATCTCGACGGCTCAATTCCCTTTACATATGTCCGACCTCCGCCAGAAACTTGACAATGACTTTGCAGTAGTTATTTATCCGATACTACTAGAGTCGGCGAATAACATCTCCGACTTGGCATACATAAATGATGAGTACTTTACACTGACAGTAATGCACCTTGCAAATGTCGTGACTCAACTCAACCATGGATCTTCTAGTAGCTCCTTCGCGCTCGGTCTGTTCACAGGATCAAGTCTCAAACATCTACGCATAAACCTCACGATCTCCTTTGCGTCTTCAATCCCAACGTCACCATTACTATGCTTCCATGACGTACTTCTCAGTCGGAAACGAATACATGGGCGGTCTTTTCTTCAACCAACCTAGGAAGACAAATATTAGATCAGGGCAAATCGAGGGCGTAAGGCGTGCTTACAATCAAAGTCAAAAAATTCCCCAGCAACCCTACTAACAGTGAGCCGTCATCTCATACAATATCCCCTCGGCAGTGTCGAGCTCCACACCTTCGATTAACAGTGGCTTATTTGTGAAGAGGGGAATCCCGACTGCAACTTCGTATACCTAGAAAGGGGAGTACCAATGAATTCGAGGTATTCATCACATGGAAGTATCATATCAGGCATCCAAATGACCATATATCGACTTTCTCATCCCAGGGACCGTGTAAGAAAATCTCGGGAGCACGCAGAGCAGGGGGGGTGATAATACTCGTTGTGCGTTGTTCTGAATCGATTGGCTGAGCTGAGCTGAGTATTAGCAAACCCTTTGAGAATGACTCGGCACGACTTACCGCTGCCCATATCCCCTAGAACTAATCGACGAGTGGCAAAATCATGTAGTGCTGGCATCGGGAGAGGTTGCGATACTGCCGCCTGAACAGCACCGTCCCAAGAAGCTTCAGCTTCATGCCTTTTAGGAGGATTTTCAGAGAGGGTGTGTTCGATTTCTGTACTCGTCAAGATGTTCTCGAAGAACACATGGTCGGATTTCAGGTCAGTGTGGATCATGCCACGCTCATGCATACTGGCTAGAGCCCGGAGGACATGCCGCAGAATACGCTTTGCGGTTGGAGAGGATAACGAAGTAGTTTCTGTGTGCGAGCGTAATTCTTGATGTCACCTCCCAAAAGGTCTGTAACTAGACAAAGATGAAACCCAGCAGTCCCTTTCCCAGAGGTAACGAAGTGTTCGACAAGCTGAAGGCAATGAGTGTCGAGTTGTGACTTGACTCGTTCAAGTGCACGCAGTTCCCAGGTACGTTTCTTCTCGGATAGCTCTGTGTAGTGGCCGCTCAGCGCTTTCAAAGCGAATTGTTGATGAGTGCTTCCAAACGCGAAATCAGCCTGTGTAAGAAGTCGAACGAAGATTGCTTACCTATTGTCCTTCACGAGCCAAGTACTTGAGGTTATACCCCATCCTAACTTACGTAGGACTGTATAGGTAGATTTTCCATGTAAAACTTGACCAAAATCGAACTGAGCAAAACCTAAACCAAGTTTTACTGGCATTCCCAAAGGCTCCTCGACAATTTCAAAGTCTACAACTTTTTTGCCAGTTTCTGGGCCAATTTACCAGTGTTGGTTGCGAGTAAGGGGATTGGGGATTCATCTGTTCCGGATCGAGGATCCTTCGTCCAGTGGAAAGGTTCTGGTGCATCCGAGGCCGACATAATGGATGCCAGTGAGCGAGTAGATGCAGGGGAGTTCTTTCTGAGAGATGAAGTAATGAATCGGAAAAAAGGACATCCCACCTAGTCGTTGATCAAGCTTTTGGAAGCGAAGTGGTAGTATATGAACCCTTGAATCGTTCTATAACTGCCCAGATTAACCAGATGAATGCAAGACAAAAACCCAATGCTTTCAAACCATACCTTATTGTGGGCACATCCTAATATGCCTAGCAAAGAAAGTAGTTCGAATAGTCAGGCCAAGTCTGAGGTCAAACCATGGTGGTTGAGGACGAAGTTTGAAATTGGCGCCCATATAGGAAAACGTTTCTTCTTTCACTGGTGCAAACCTCAAGGGATGGACCAGCGAATATCTTACTCACAGTACACACACATCATTGCAAGAGGACAGGGGACCCGTGATCGTACTGAATGCCAGACCAGTCTCGAGACCAAGAGGCTTATCTGTCTCTCTTATCTTGAACCAAAATGCATCTCCTCCCACGAGAGGCAGAAAAGCTACTTCTTCATCATGCCGGTTCTCTTGCTCAGAAGCGACTTGCTCGAGGCTGTAAGCTCAATGCGATCGAGGCAACTTCATTGATTGCCTCTGTACTTCAAGAGAGAATTCGGGATGGGATACACAGCGTCGCGGAGCTCATGCAGCACGGAAAACAAATTTTGGGGCGGAGGCATGTATTACCTAGCGTGCCTTCTATGATTGAAATGATTCAGGTTGAGGGAACATTCGAGGATGGGTGAGTAGAATAGGCATCTCAGACATTCCGCGCGGTCTAAACATTTCGCAGAGTATTCCTCGTTACAGTACACGATCCAATCTGTACTGACGAAGGCAACATTCAATTCGCCTTGTATGGGTCTTTCTTTCCCATTCCTTCCGATAACCTCTTCCCACCTTCGCCTCCATCTTCATATGCACCCGAAGCACTCCCTGGTGCCGTCGTTCTCTCCCAATCCCACGGTAACACCATCAAAATCAATGTCAACCGTCAACGTATCAAACTCAAGGTCACTAATAACGGTGACCGCCCTATCCAAGTTGGCTCCCATTACCATTTCATCGAGACGAATCCATACCTAAGCTTTGATCGTTTGCGAGCTTATGGTAAACGCCTCGATATCCCTTCAGGAACCGCTGTTCGTTTCGAACCAGGTGACTCAAAGACAGTTACTTTGGTCAACATTGCTGGGAACCGCGTTATTTCAGGTGGAAACAACCTAGCATCCGGGGTTGTCACGGATCTGTTGAGCGGAAAGCAGGATGAAATTCTGCTTAGGATTCAAGCTGGTGGATTTGCTCACGTCGAAGAACCGGGTGCTCTGGAAGTTGGCGAGGACACTGAGATCGGCAGGGAAACCTACGTTGCGATGTATGGTCCGACCGTAGGTGACAGAGTCCGACTTGGAGACACCGAACTGTGGATTCAGGTGGAATACGATAAGGTGCGTAACCTTATTCTGCGTGTCAATAGTAGCTTATCATCCTGCAGACTGTATATGGCGACGAAGTCAAATTCGGCGGCGGAAAAACTATCCGTGAAGGCATGGGGCAAGCTACTAACCGTTCCTCCGCCTCTGCGCTTGACGTCGTCATCGTTAACGCCCTCATCCTCGACCACTCCGGTATCTATAAAGCAGACATTGGTATCAAAAATGGTCTCATACACGCTATCGGCAAAGCTGGTAACCCGGATACCCAAGAAGGAGTACACCCCGATCTCGTTATAGGCAATTCAACGGATGTCATCTCAGCTGGTGGCATGATAGTCACTGCTGGTGGAATCGACGCGCATGTACATTTCATCTGTCCGCAGTTGATTGATGAGGCATTGGCGAGTGGTGTTACAACTTTGATTGGAGGTGGAAATGGGCCTAGTGCTGGGACGAGTGCGACGACGTGCTCGCCTGGTATAAGAGGTATTGAGGAGATGATCGCGGCCAGTGAAGGATGGGCTGTGAATGTCGGTTTCACGGGCAAAGGCAATGATGCTGGAGGTGGCGCCGAGGGTGGTTTGGCTAAAGCTGTAGAGGAATCCGTTTTGGCAGGCGCTATTGGTCTCAAGTTGCATGAAGATTGGGGTACAACACCTGCTGCGATTGAGAGATGCTTGGATGTGGCAGATAAGTATGATGTCCAAGTGGCAATCCACACGGATACGTTGAATGAGAGTGGATTCGTTGAGAGTACGTTTTCTTGTTTCCCCATCTCTTCACTTGGGTACTGACGGGGTCGCCAGGCACAATCAAGGCCTTTGGGAACCGAACGATTCACACGTATCACTCTGAAGGTGCTGGCGGTGGACATGCACCTGATATCATCATCGTATGTGGACAGGAAAACGTCTTACCCAGTTCAACAAACCCCACGCGCCCATACGCTAAAAACACATTGGACGAACACTTGGACGTAAGTAGTTTCGCTTTTCATCCCTTCCGTTCAAAAGCTCAACCCACATTCAGATGCTTATGGTTTGCCATCACCTCTCGCCTTCCATCCCTGAAGACGTCTCCTTTGCTGAATCTCGTATACGCGCCGAAACTATCGCAGCAGAAGATATTCTCCAGGACATTGGCGCCCTATCAATGATCTCCTCCGACTCTCAAGCTATGGGTCGTATCGGGGAAGTTGTCTCGCGAACGTGGCGAACCGCAAGTCGCATGAAAGAAGTTCGAGGGCCTCTCTTGGACCTCGGTGATACGACCTCCTTTGATAATGCCCGCGCCAAACGATACGTATCCAAGTACACTATAAATCCCGCTATCACACACGGGATCTCACATCTCGTGGGAGACATTGCTCCCACAAAACTTGCCGACCTCGTTCTATGGCGACCAGCACAGTTCGGATCGAAACCGGAGATGGTGTTGAAGAGTGGTGTGATTATCTATTCACAGATGGGGGAGGCTAATGCCTCAATACCTACTATTCAACCGGTGTATATGAAACCTATGTTCGGGTATATGGAGGCGCTGGCTAGGAAAAACTCCGTCACGTTCGTCAGTGCCGTCTCAGCGGCAGGAGCGGGTGGCGTGTATGGTGCTGTTGCAGGGCTGCGCAACAGAGGAAGAAGGGTGGAGGCTGTGAAAGGCTGTAGAAGCGTGAAAAAGGGTGATATGCAGTGGAATGGGCTGTGTCCGAAGGTGGTGGTTGACCCAGAGAGGTATGAAGTGAAGGTAGATGGTGTGGTGGTAAGTGGGAAGGATGAGAAAGGAAGGATGGCAGAAAAGGTTCCGCTTGGAAGAGCATATAATCTATTTTGATAAACCCAACCTGTTGATTGAGGGGAGGAGGATT
The DNA here is from genome assembly GCA_037176845.1 of Paramarasmius palmivorus. Lineage (NCBI taxonomy): Eukaryota > Fungi > Basidiomycota > Agaricomycetes > Agaricales > Marasmiaceae > Paramarasmius > Paramarasmius palmivorus. Next base: position 180,498 of record JAYKXP010000053.1, on the reverse strand, counting down.
GATGTACGATATTAGTGAAGGTCATTTAAAAGACCCAGAAAAGTTGTTGCGTATGTAAGCCACCTTGATAAGAGGTCCGGCGCTTAAAGCCAACAAGGCTTTATCTTTCTCCTTCATCACCAAAGTAAGATCAACGTTCAAATCTCACGTTTCGCATTGTTACATGACAACGATCTCTTCAAGGACAAGAAACGAGAACCTCGTCCATTTTTGTCATATGCCGGTTGGGTGCATCAATACAGCAGATCGCAGTTAAAGGAAGACTGCGTGAGAACTGCTGGAGATTATTGTACTATTGTTATTGACCTTCAGCCTGAATCGTCGTACAATTTCCTGAAGGGTAGTCAAGCTATTGTTTCCTGGATCCTTGCGACTACCATCGCACTGGTGAGTGATAATCAATTATAACTCAGACACTAACCCTTTACCGCAAAGAGCTGTAGAGTGACCGGCGCTCTTAACACCTTTTTGCAAGGCAATATCCTATAAGCTTTGTTCGACTTGTATCTCTTTCTGCAGGAATTGATTGTGGCGTTGTCAGAGTGGCCCGGGCAGTACTCCGCGTTTCCATCCTATGCCTGCCGACCCTGATGCGCTCATTCAACTCCCTAATTGGCCAAAGCTAGCGAACGTGCTAGCCACTCCCGCACAAATAGATAGCCTTTATAAAGCTGTCATTTACCTCTCGCGCTTCTCCAAATACTCTCCTTCTGATTATTCGCATGTTCGAGAAAGACGAGGTTGCTACTGCCAGGACTCAGCTGGCCCAGACATCCACTAGCGGTGCTATCCTAGACCAGCGCAGACGAGCGGCTTTGGCTGAAGTTGACAACGCCAAGTTTTCGTATGTCGACCTTAATATTCGTCGTCGATCTCTTGGCCTCTAACAATGCTTTCAGCTGGTTCCATGTCAAAGTATGTGCCGTTGCTGGTGTCGGCTTCTTCACGGATGTAAGTTCATCGTTGGTCTGTGACCATCCGGTTTGTCCTGAGCAGCATCCAGGCGTACGACATTTTTGCCATCAATATTGCTTCAGTGATGTTGGGTTACGTGTATGGTACTGGAGAGCCAGGTTCGTTTTTTTTGTAGCCCCATGCCGGACTTTGCACTTATTGGAGCGTTCTATAGGTGCAGAAAAACTTGGTCCGGACCAGGAACTTGGTGTCAAAGTCGCTACTCCAGTCGGAACTCTTGTTGGCCAGGTCCTCTTTGGTTGGCTAGCCGATATGGTGGGCCGTAAAAAGATGTGTGCGTGATGCATTTTCCACTCAGCTGTTCCACCGTTCTGATCGTGTTCCCAGATGGTGTCGAGCTGATGATCATCATTATCACTACCTTTGCGCAAGCATTATCAGGTAATGGTCATGCCGTTGGTATCATTGGTGTACTTGTTGTTTGGCGTTTCCTCGTAAGTTCCGCCGCACTATTTGATGGTATACATTAACCATTCCTCTGCTTTAGCTGGGAGTGGGAATTGGGGGCGATTATCCTTTGTCCGCCGTCATCTCCTCAGAGTTTGCATCTACCAGAATTCGTGGAAGAATGATGAATGCGGTTTTCGCGTCGCAGGGCTGGGGCAATTTTGGTGCGTCCGTTTAGAATACACGCTCCTGCTGGACTAATTGCCTGATAGCTGCCGCCCTTGTCGCACTCATCATCACTGCTGCTTACAAGGATTCCATCCTCGCCGACTCAGACGCAAGTCGTTGGAATTCGGTCGACTTCATGTGGCGCATCCTGATTGGATTAGGGTGTGTTCCGGGAGTCGTTGCTCTGTATTTCCGGTTGACTATCCCCGAGACTCCTCGTTTTACTATGGACATTGAGCGTAACATTGCCCAGGCCTCCAAGGATATTGAAGGCATCCTCACCTCAGGAAAATCCTCCGTCGACCCGGATGCTGTCGTACAAAAGGCTGAAGCTCCTCGCGCGAGCTGGGCGGACTTTTCTGCCCATTTCTCCAAATGGGAGAACTTCAAAGTCCTGTTTGGTTGTGGATATTCTTGGTTCGCTCTCGATGTACGCCTTTGCTTTGATCAAGTCGTCTTCCATACGCTGATTTTATGGTAGATCGCATTTTACGGTCTTGGTTTAAATTCGAGTGTTATACTGCAAGCTATTGGTTTCGGTACACCTTTCACCAGTGGTCCTCGCGGCGTGTTCGAGAACCTGAAGAATATCTGCGTCGGGAACCTCATCCTTTCGGCAGCTGGTCTCATTCCCGGCTACTGGGTTTGCTTCCTCTTCATTGATTCATGGGGCAGAAAACCCATCCAACTTATGGGCTTCGCCGTACTCACTGTCCTCTTTATTATAATGGGCGAGTTGTTCCACAATGTCAGAGCACTGATTCCGATCTGACTTGTGTACAAGGTTTCGGTTATGACGCACTGAACGCGACCAGCGGTGCAAAGAAAGCCTTTGTCTTCCTCTACTGCCTCGCCAACTTCTTCCAGAACTTTGGTCCCAACACGACTACCTTCGTTAGTCACAGTGTGATCGATATAGCTGATTGGTAACTAACCGTCTACGATAACAGATTGTACCTGGAGAAGCATTTCCGACCCGTTACCGATCCACAGCGCATGGTATCTCCGCTGGTAGTGGCAAACTTGGCGCCATTATTGCACAAGTCGGTTTCGCCCAGCTCAAGGATATTGGCGGGAAAGACCAGTTTATTAAACATATGTATGTCTCTGTGTCTTTATAACTTTAAGTTTCAAGGTCTCTGACCTTCCTTCAGTCTGGAGATATTCGCTCTTTTCATGCTGACGGGTATCTTCTCGACCCTCCTCATCCCGGAAACCAAGGGCAAATCCCTCGAAGAACTCTCAGGTGAGGAACAAGAAGGATTTTACACAGGTGTTGCCGGACGGCTAGAGGTAGTGGACAGCGCTGGATCTAGCAGCACTCGACACTAATGCTTCTGACGATGATGGATGCGGACCCTTCACGTTTTCTTCTTTACTACCGAACGGACCCATGTATTCTGGCGTATTTTTGTATCGATGGTCGTAATCTTATTAGCGTTGTAATTCAATCGAAATCACCTTGAAACCAGCTCGAAACCAAGATCCCGCAAATAATTATCTTTCGAGTCAGCGTTCGAACAAAACGGTACCATCTGGATTGGATCTAATACTGATCTGGGAATAAGGTATACTCCAATACCAAACACTAGCCTACTGTAACGGACCGTTATAACAAACACATTAGGTGTACTCAATAGCGAAAAATGGTAACAGGTACTATGAAAGAGGCCGTGTCCTTGAATGTGAGGTGGATGTGGATGAGTGAAAGATGTGTATCGTGCGTGATTAAATAGTAGGATTACAAGGGGAAAAGTACAAGTGTATAGTGGCAAAGTAGCCAAGAAACAGGTCAGGGAGGAGACCTAAAATGGTCGGAATAATAAAAACAGTCCGTCGTAATGCTCGTTATCAGAAACCAAGAATCAAGACCTCATAAATCGTCGCAAGAGGTCAATTATGCCGGGACCGGCGCCGGGGAAGGGGACTTTGACTTTCCGGCTGCAGCCCTGAGCTTGCTAGTTGCAGCCATCTGGTGCACCCCAGGTCGAGAAGGACGTAGTCCACAGTCTCTTGGCGCAACCTCACCGCACTTGATGTGAGCCCTGAGAATAAAATATGAGCTATGTAGCAAGTCGATGATCGAGTAGAATACCCACTTAAGCCCACAGTCATCACACTCCAGAACTGGCTTCCAGCCCAGCCTCTTCATACAGATATCACACTTCTGCACAAGTAGCCCGCTAGAGAAGAACAGATCGAATGGGTTCCATCCAGCCATTCCAGCAGCAGGCGCCGCAGCAACTTCCGGAGGAGAGATTGTGCCACTGTTGCTCTTCTTTGTAGGTTTGGCGCCGGGCTTGATCAGAGTGAACCGATGGACGAGAGGGCTTGCGTAGTTTCCATGCAAGGATCTGATCGTTGATCCGCCTTCAGTAGCCAGCGCGGTAGATATGATCGACGAATGGCCGGCGGCGGTGTGGTAGGAATCCATAGAGTCGATGGACAGTATTGAAGAAGTGCCGAGAAGATCCTCGCCACCTTCAGGATGTTGAGCCATGATAGTGGAAATGGATTTGGCCGTGTTGGTGGATCCAGCTGGAGAGTGATTCTCACCAGGCAAAATCGGTTCCGCAGTAGCATTGGGATCAGGAGAAGGACGGATGGTGAGAATGGAAGACAAGGGAGGAGGTTGAGTAGTGGTGCCTTGCTGGCTATGGTGACGAATCACCGTTGTACTATACTCGGTGAAACCGGAATCATTACCGTTCAAGAGAGGTTCACGGCCTATTACACTGCTTTAGCAAGATCATGAAAAGAAACGAGTAAAGACATACCATCTGTTTCATGGCTCGAATTGTCCGTTATACCAACATGCGCAAGACTGGAGACCGCCTCCATGAGTTCATCGTCGTCATCACTATCGTCAGAGGTGAATCCGCTTCTGATGTCCTTGCCAACACCAACCCCGAAGCTTGGAATCCTGGGTGCGGGTGCAGGCCTCTTGCCTCCGGTCATGAATTTGATGCTTCCAACATTGACCTGATCGGCTTCATCAGGGCGAGCAAGCACCTCTGCTTCGATGATAGCCAACCGAGCAAGGATGTCCCGAGTTGTGGGACGAGCGGCGGGATCTGTGGCAAGACAGTCCAAACAAAGCGATATGAGCTCTGGAGGACATCCCGGACTAGCTAGCTTGTGTACCTCCTCAGCATCGATGGCGTATGTAGGAGGTGCTCGTTTGAAGTGACGATCATCTGCCAATCTCCTGGCCACGATCTCACAAAGGATAATCCCGAAAGAGAATATATCTGTAGGTAGATCGAACTCCTCTCCCAGAAGAATTTCGGGAGACATGTAGGAGTCCGTTCCACAGAACGTGAGTCGTTTTGATTCGTCAGCACTGCGAGCAGCAATACGTGCGAACCCGAAATCGGTAATCTTCAGTCGGCCGTTGGATGTGACAAGAAGGTTTTCTCCTTTGAGGTCTCGGTGTATGCATTTACGAGCGTGCAAATACGCAAGGGCGCGAGCGATGTCGGTTGCGAAGGAAAGACGAAGGCGCCAGGGGAAAGGTTTAGACTTGTCGTGGATGTAGAGTCGTAGATTTCCATTTTCGATGAATTCTGACACAATGAATATTCGGTTGTCGGGATCTGGAGCACGGGAAAGACCAAGGAAAAGGACAATATTGGGATGGCGAGACTCCTTCATCAATCGCCATTCTCGTTCAAAATATTTGGCGACGTCGTATTCGTTCGAAGGAATGACTTCTTTAATGGCGACATCGATCCCCAGATACTTTCCTATTCGCAGAGAGAATTGCTGTTAGATTACCTCCAGTGTTTAGAGGACTTGCTCTCACCTTTGTAGACTTTACCAAAAGATCCGGCTCCCAATGTCTTCCATTCTCCCTTGATGTCCTAGATTGCAATCAACTGTATAAGTTATTTGGACAACACCAGACATTCGACAGCACCAAAACAGAGTAGTCAGGGTCCTCGACATTGAATGATGCCCTTGGTGCTGCCTCGTGTATCGGAAAATTCATACACACCTCATAGGGAATGACATCAAACGCATCAGAGTGCATAGTGGTGTAAGCGAGAGTCTAGTCTATGCGATTTGAAGAAAGAGAATGAAGAAATTTCGAGGAGACCGTCGAAATCGTCGAGGTCGTGAAGGAAGAGAAGAAAGGAATGGGAAGACGGCGAGGTGAATTATCGGTCGACGTTTGGTGCAATGAGCAAGCAGATCCGTCACACCACAGTCACGAATATCAAATGCCTTTTTGGGCTATGTGGGACACAGGGGCGGCTACAGCGTTCCGGAAATCTGTCCTCTTATATACCCCTCCCGACAATGGCACGGCCGAGCTTCATTAATCACCTATTCAAGTTGTCGAACATGCCACAAGCTGCCACCCAGCTGAAGTCCTTTCATAAAAGGAATCCGCGCTTACACTTTCTTGTCTAAATTTCACTTTCACTTTCATTCACGCCATATGAATCTGTAACTCGGAAGACGTGGAAAATCTTCTCAAGCAGCCACAGGCTCCCATCTTTGGCCCGGAAGCAGTGTACCGGCCCCATTGACCGAGAGTGACGTCTAATGGCAACATAAGGAACGTCGTGTCGCTCTGGGAACACGACCTGAGACGCGTAGCGAAACTGGACGTCATCGATTCCCGTGGTGGTGGCGCACACCATCTGCGTTGTAGCCTCGGCAATGGTAGATTGGGTACACGATTACAATCCGAGCAGTAGCCTATCAACGGTGCTTTTGATCATCTAAAAGTGTAGTTCAAGTTATGCAACGGCTGGTGCTCCAGTGACTGGAGCCACCTCGAGGGGCTTCATCGCAGGGAAGAGTAACACTTCCTTGATGTCTATAGCAGAGCTTTGTTAAGTAGTGTAGGGAGCAGGAACAGGTTATGAACGTACTGGTAGAGTTGGTCAAGAACATCACAAGTCGATCAATACCCATACCCCATCCACCAGTGGGTGGCAAACCGTGCTCGAGACTAGGATGAAGTACTTAGCCAAGGCTTCTTGTGTTTTTCAAAGGTAATCGGATACTTACGCATCAATGTAAGTCTCGTCGATACCCTGGGCTTCGTCATCACCCTGCTCCTTCTGCCTGACCTATGGACACCATGTGAGTTGGGTTAGCGAGTATGACGAGATGTCCTTACCTGTTCCTCAAATCTCAACCTCTGTTCGAAGGGATCGTTCAATTCGGTGTAGGCATTGCAGATCTCCTTCTGGCACAAGAATCCTTCGAAACGTTCGCAGAGTCCTGGCCGTGATCTGTGCCACTTGGCGAGAGGTGACATGACTTGTGGGTGGCCGACTATACGAAGGGGTATGAGTACAACTTTCGTTCCATACACTACGCGAACGGAATAATTTACCGATGAAGGCAGGAGAGATGCACAAGGGCTCGATGAACTCACCAACGAGCTATAAAACAAGGACGTAAGAATGTAATGCCTCTCAACTATCTTTTGCGCCCACCTTGTCAAGAAGACGTGCATTTGTTCGTGGCTCGCTGCAATCGACGTTGTGCTGCGAAAACATCAGCACGATGAAGACCAGACTGTATTTTCATAACCTTACCTTCTCACACAGCTCCCTGAGGAACTTGTTGGCCTCGTCGGTATGTAAAGTATCACCAGGTGGGAACTTGACACCAAGCTTCTCCTCCAGCGTTTCGATCATATCATACCTCTTCCACGGTCGCTTGAAATCAAGCTTCCACTCCTTAGCACCTTCCTTGCCCTTATCACCATCCGGATAGAATGTCAACTCTGTCTTACCCCCAGTCAAATACTTGACCAAGCCCTCAACCATAGCCTCCGTCATGTCCATCAAGTCATACATGTCCGCGTAGGCCATATAAAACTCGCAGATCGTGAACTCGGGATTATGAGTTAGATCAATACCTTCATTTCTGAAGACCCTGCCGATTTCGTATACACGGTCCAAACCACCGACAATGAGCTCCTTCAGGTAGAGTTCGGGTGCGATACGGAGGTACAAGTCTAAATCCAAATCGTTGTGGTGCGTGATGAAGGGCTTGGCTGTTGCACCACCAGCGAGAAGGGAAGTCATGGGAGTCTCGACTTCCATGAAACCGAGTTCGTCGAGGAACCTTCGGATGTAGTTGATGATCTTGCTTCGGGTGATGAAGATGTTGCGAGTGTTCTCGCTGATTATAAGGTCGAGGTATCGCTTACGATATCTGGTTTCTTGGTCCTTGAGACCGAAGTGTGATGAAGGAAGTTGGTGGAGGTTGGGAGCAAGAAGGGACATTGTGGAGGCAGTAATGGAGAGCTCTCCGAGCTTGGTACGTGAAGGGGTACCGGTGACGCCAACGACGTCTCCTCGTCGGAATATTTCGTGGGTTTCGAGGAAGGTATTAGGGTCCTTTGCATCCCTGTGAGTGACAGGAAAGAAAAGGTCAGTCAAGAGTCAGAACGAAGAGCATCGGACACCGACTGTAGTGTAGCCATGATTTGCACCTTCTTTCCCTCTGCGTGTAAATCGTAGAATACAAGCTTGGATCCACTCGCTCGAATATTGTGGATTCTTCCACTCAAGCTTTCGGTGATGCCGTCTAGCTTGGTTCCCTTGGGAATCTTGCCCTCAGGTCCATAGACATCAACGTAGGATGTGATTGAACGGGTGACATGGAACTTGTGGGGGTATGGGTTGGGGTTCTGTGTCTCCTTCAAGCGTAAAATTTGGCGAGAACGCATCTCGTAGTATTGCTGAACAGCAAAACAACCTCAGAGCTGGAAAATGTGTCACAAGAAGGGTGTCATACGTTCGGGTTCAGCTCCTCCTCGTTGATCTTTGCTTCCTTCTCCTTCTTCTCTTGAGTGGCAGGTGCCTTTGCTGCCTTGCTAGCTTCTTTGGCACGCTGCTTTTCACGACGCTTGAGCTCCCTGCCTCCAGTACATCAGCCTCCAACAGAGATTGTAAGATAAAATTCAACGCACGTCTTGGAGATCATCTCCCCAGTGACGGGGTCCTTATGCAGGTTTGCGGTCGTCCCCGCATTGGGATTTTCAGCTGAAGACATGTTTCTCGACGCGTAACGGGGGCGATGTTCGAGTTTTGGGATAAGAGAAGATTGGTTACGCTGAACGGTAAAGTTTCCTGAACTAGGAGATCGATAACAAGGGATAGAATTTAGATGTAATCGACGAGAGGTTCGAAAAAGAATTCTTTGCATGTGCGCAACTTGAAATTTTTGAGCTATCTGATCGAACCGAGTCATACGGTCCATGATGTAAAGTCCATGGACCTCAAACCTCAGTCAATCTTACTCGTCTCGACTCAATGTGGCTGAATAATTGATTCTAAAAACTTGTACACTCTTCATTGGCTCAATCTTCCCGTCGTATCGAAGGCGAGTTTCGGAAGGTTGTCGAAAGGTATTCCGCAACTACACGCAACCGGGGGTTCTCTCTGCTATATCTGACCTGGTAGCGCACACTGGGTATGCCCGTTTTTGCTGGACAAAAATCGTCCTAAGCCGTCCGGGAACGTTCCTGCATGTCCGGGACGGTCCGTGGATGGGAATAGACCGCATCGGACGGTATTGGACGTGAATGGACATTCCGAAAGACGTCCGATTACGTCCAATCACGTCCTGTCCCGTCGATAGACAGTCCGAGGACATTCCGGTATGAGAAAAAAGAGAAGGGATTGCAAGATACCTTCAAAACTACCTTGACCAAGGGGACAGTCGAGGGACCGACGCCCGACCGTGTTGTGGCCCGACCGGACGTCTTTCCGACGTATTCTCGACGTATTCCTGGCGTCGCTTAGCACGCCCGGCTGTCACGCAATGTAGCCAGGGTCCCGATCAGAGAGATAAATATTTTATGAGGCATTAGTCTTTTTTTTCTGTTTTTGCATATTCATGTACATACTTACAATAACTTGAATGAATCTAATGCATGAATTAACGCATTTGGAGGTATAGATATACACCAAGATACCTGATTCAATAGCAAAATACTAGTAAAGTGGTATGGATAGCAAAAAAAAAAAGAAAAGAAAAGAAAAAAAAAACTGATGGTGGAGTGATGGATGAAAACAGGTGTGCTGAGCCGCTACAATGTGAGTTATGAGGATGTAGGACATTAGATGCATACCGTGACTATCAGAGTATATATTCCAATCTTCGGGAGAGAAGACTCAGGGGATATCACAGTGTGCAGTGAACAATGAGTGTTTTTTGAACGGGCGCTTGCAGCACCCTAGTATCTTTCTGGCGGCTGGATTTTTGGATAAAACAATACAAGGAGAATTGGCGTAGGAGTGTTTGTATATCAAGAGTATGCTGGGCGATTTTGGGAGCTGAAGGGGATGTAGGAACAGCACCATAAATTAACCTTCACGAAATTGCATATTTTGATGAGGTATAGTTATCTCGCTAAAATTTAATATATGGCCTGTGACTGCGATGGTCGGGGACGGCTTGTCGACGTGCCGTGGACATTCCGCGGAACGTCCTCCGTCTGACTAGAGAGGCTCCCTGTCATCCTTATAGCGGTCAAGAGCCTCTTTCACGCAATCCTTTACTGTCCTTCAAATGACGGTCCTAGACTGTCCGTGGAATGGACTGGATTGGATTGGACGCCATTGGAAGTGAACGGACGTATATCAGGCAGCCCATTCGCGTCGGATCACGTCGAATGACGTCCGATCCCGTCCAATCCGGTCCGTGGACATCACTCGACTGATTAGGACGATTTTTGTCCAGTAAAAACAGTCATAACTGGGCAATAACTTACCGGTATCGGTGTTCTGCGTGGATTTTAACATATCTTATTCTTCACGCCACGACCTTGCCACATTTCAAGTTTGATTACAGAATAATATGTGCTTGGATTAATGAATTGATTAAAAGGCTAGAGACAAGGGAAAAGTGGCGTGTACACTGGAGCATTGCGTTCAATCAATAATTTGTATACCATTTTAAACTTCGGGACGTGACACGTCCAGCAACGCCCTTGTAGAACCCCTCTTGATCCTCGTTCGAGAGCTCCTCCAGCGATTTCCCCTTCGTCTCAGGAATTAGGAGGGTAGAGAAAATACCTGTAAGCATGAAAAGTGCGAAAATCTCCAGACTAGTGCGAAAATTTTTCAGAAACCTAAACTATTTTGTGGAATGAACTTGGAAAACTCACATATGTTTGACAAATTTATTGGTTCCACCGATATCCTTGAGACGAGCAAAGCCAACTTGGGCAATGATAGCACCAAGCTTACTACTACCAGCCGATATACCGTGCGCAGTAGAGCGGTAACGAGTGGGGAATGCTTCGCCTGGAACAATCTAGTACGGTGATGAAGATAATCAGTTTGGGATTAAATCTATGCAGCAGATAACAACTTACAAAGGTGGTTGTGTTGGGACCAAAGTTCTGGAAGAAGTTGGCAAGGCAGTAAAGGAAGACAAAGGCCTTCTTAGCGCTTTCAGTCTTGATCAAGGCATCGTAGCCGAAGCCTTGGCGGGTGAGTATTAGAACAAGGCTCCCTATCAGGATAAAGTGGCACTTACCCATAATGATGAAAAGCACGGTGAGGACAGAGAAACCCATGAGTTGTATGGGTTTCCTTCCCCAGGAGTCAATGAAAAGGAAGGATACCCAGTATCCGGGGATAAGTTCAGCCGCAGATAAAATCAGGTTTCCAACACAGATGTTTTTCAAGTTGTCGTACACGCCACGAGGTGTGCCAGCAGTGGTAGGTGTACCAAAGCCAATAGCTTGTAAAATGATACTGTACTCGAGTTTAAACCGAGACCGTAGAACGCAATCTGTGGCATTCAAATCAGTAAATCAAGGCAAGTTCTGGTAGCCTGATACGTACACCGAGTGCAAACCAAGAATATGCACAGCCGAAGAGAACCTTGAAGTTCTCCCACTTGGAGAAATGAACAGAGAAATCGACCCAGCTAGCACGAGGAGCTTCGGCCTTCTGGACAACAGCATCAGGGTCGGCTGAGGACTTTCCGTTAGTGAGGATCCCTTCATTATCCCTGGAGGCCTGAGCAATGTTACGCTCAATGTCCATAGTGAAACGAGGAGCCTCGGGGATAGTCAACCGGAAGTACAGAGCAACGACTCCCGGAACACACCCTAGTCCGATCAGGATGCGCCACACGTAGTCGACCGAGTTCCAGTGAGTGCTATCCGAGTCGGCAAGTATGGAATCCTTGTAAGCAGCAGTGATGATGAACACAATGAGGGCGGCGGCTATCGGACAATGAGTGAGTCCAATATGAGCGTGTATTCAAATGGGACGCACCAAAATTACCCCAGCCTTGCGACGCGAAAACTGCATTCATCATTCTACCACGAATTCTGGTAGATGCAAATTCAGAAGAGATAACTGCGGATAAGGGATAGTCTCCCCCAATTCCCACTCCCACCCAAAGTAGAGGGATGGTCAACGTAGACTATCAAACAGTGTATAGTAGTACTTACCAGGAAACGCCAAACAACAAGTACACCGATGATACCAACAGCATGACCATTACCTGACAAGGCTTGCGCAAAGGTAGTTATAATGATGATCATCAGCTCGATACCGTCTATAAAAGCAAGCTTAACGGTCCATCGAAGAGGTAGAGGTGCGCCACATACACATCCTTTTACGTCCGACCATATCGGCTAACCACCCAAAGAGAACCTGGCCGACGAGAGTTCCGACGGGGGTAGCAACCTTGACCCCGAGATCTTGGTTCGAATTGAGTTTTTCTTGGCCTATAAAAGAAGCCCAGGTTCATGATTGGCATGTCAAAGCACCAAGATGGAGAAAAACCAACCTGGCTTGCCGGTACCATACACGTACCCCAACATCGTTGAGGCGATGTTGATAGCAAAGATGTCATAAGCCTAGTCATTGATCAGGACTTTTCGAACGCGAGATAGTGTAGAATTGACTTGCATCAGTAAAGAAACCGACACCTGCGACAGCGCAAACTTTGACATGGAACCACCTAGTAATCAACCAAGATTTTTAGCCAAGAACTCTTTAAAGCGACAATCACCGTACGAAAACTTGGCGTTATCGACTTCAGCAAGAGCCGCACGCCTACGCTCGTCTAGGATGACGCCAGTGTTGGAATGTCCTTTGAAATCGACGCTGGAGTCTTCGTCCGACATGGTGAACAGCGAAAGGAGAGCGGTTGAAGGTACATAGTGGTGGTGCTAGCTATATACCACCGTACTTGCACGTTCGTCGATTTCGACCAATGAAATTTTGTTAGTGTCGAGGTTTGACTTGATAGGCACCCTCAGATGCCAAGGAGTCGGGGGCTCTAGATTTGCAATGGAATCCCGACGCATCGCCATCGATCCTTCCAGGCATTTCAGCGCTATTCGATTCTTCCATTCTCCCAGAAGCTCAATAGACTCTATGGCAAATAGACGAACTGCTACTAGCAATCGAGGAGGTCAAGTCGAGGAGGAAGACAAGGCAAGGAACTGAACAGTGACATTGACGTTGGGTACATGTGGAAGCGCGGCGCGTGGCGGCGTGGGTAATTCATTAACCCCTTGTGCCTTTCATATGTACCGGATCATTCCACTATCATTCCTTCTAGTGCCACAATACGCCTCCTTCAGAGTCACGATGATGTGAAAGTTCAGAAGAGATATCATTGGCAATGGCATAGTAGCGTCACAGTAGTGCGTAATTAGAAACAAATACATTTTTGAGATCCTATAGTGTAAACCGTCCCGCTTGAACCATCCCTGAAAAAAAGGTAGCTTGAGGCGAACATTAGAAATGAGGCGCATTAAGAATGATGCCCATCAAGCAGCCAGCAGCAGTTCCCTGATCGAAATACTCAATCAATGCGAGGATAGATAACTTGTATTGATACTCACCGCAATTGGGATGGTGAGGATCCATCCCAGATAAATCCAACCGATGGCGCGCCAGTTGACTGCTTTGAAGTCTCCGTTACAAAGTGCGACACCAATAGTGGAACCAGTAATGCACATCGTTGTCTAAAAGCCTTGTTAATACTTGCGAAAATTTATGTGAATAGGGCACGCACAGATACAGGAAGACCATACTGCGATGCGAGAATAACTGTGATAGCAGCACCCAATTCCATAGAGAAACCACGAGACGGCGAATGAAGGGTGATACGGTTACCGAGCACAGCCATGATGTTGTAGCCATCTATGGATTATGGGTGAGCCAAAGAGCATCGTTCAAGAGTGTCAGACTTACAAGTCGCAAGACCGATCACGATCATGGCACCTCCAAACACAAGAATCCAGATTGGAACCGTTGCTTTGCTTCCCTGAGTAGTACCAGTACTCCAAACTTGGTAGATAACGGTGAAGGGACCGATAGCGTTGGAAACATCATTTGCTGTACACAGGATGTGTAAGTAAATCGGTAAAGAAACAATGAAGGGCAATTACCTCCGTGAGCAAATGAAGCCGTGCAAGCACTCATGACTTGCATGAAGGAGTAAAGGTGCTCAGTGTCATTCGGATACCTGATGCACTCGTTAGATATCAAACAACACGACATGCTGTCAATGGAAGACTTACTGACGAGCTCTCTCATACATCGCTCGAATCCTGCGGCCGTCAGGTGTATCGTTTTCCTTCGCCTGCAAAGCGTGGATATCCACAGATGTTCCGTGCGTGAGGATCTTCTTGATGAAGGGAACGGTCTTGTATCTTGCAATGATATACAGGTTCTTCGGCTCAGCCCATGCACCTTCGATAGGATGAGGATCCCTCTCGACTTCTTCTGCGAGTCTGCTAGGCTGAGGGGGAGGAACGGCAGCCTGCGTACCCGAGCCGGCTCCCTTCTCAGAGTCAGTGTCGACGGAAGCCTCTTCTTTCACATCCTTCTCATTTTCCTCGCGGATACGGTAGTCTGGGACTGCTGCATGCTCGCCAGCATCGGGAGGTGCTGGGCGACTCCATAGAAGTGGTCCGATGAAGAAGTGATACCAACGGACAGCTGAAGACCGCAGAGGTCAATATGGTAGATACAAAGAAGATGTAAATCGTTACTCACTGTAGTCCTTCTTGACTACTTTGGAGTAAACGAAGGGGGCCCAGAATATGAGCGACAGCGCGGCAACCACGGCAGCAGTACCAACAATTGCAGCGGCGAGGGTAGATTCGGATTTCTTGGTAAGACCAAGGGACGGAGCACCTTTATAGACTGGATTTCTAATCAGCTACCTGTCTGAAAGAGAGTAATGGGTATACATACTGATACTCATCGTACATACAGCACCGACAAGGAAGAAAAAGAACGGTGAAGTTGCCAAGGCCCATTTTGTTGGGTTTTTCCTCTTGAGGACGACGAACTTGATGAGCAGGTAAACTGCTGAACCAAAACCGGCAGAAATGGCAGGAGCTAGAAGACATGGTTCAACATTCGCCAGAGAAAGAAAAGAGAACGACTCACCGATGATTAAACCGGCGAAGATGGTGGCGAGACCCTTGCCGCCATTCCAGCCCCAATTAGGAGCATTGGGACCACCGACGGCGACACCGACACCCGCAATGGCCGAGACGATGGAATAAGTAGTCGAAACTGGCCATGATCTCCTGGTTGCGATGGAAAGCCAGACAGATGACGCAACCAATGCACAGACAAACGACAAAAGTTGCACTCCTGCATTCCCCTGGAAAACATCCAACGGAATAATGCCACTCTTGACTGTGTCGGCAACACGAGCACCAACAAGGACAGCACCCTGCAGAAGAAAGTACGGTTAGCAAAGATGTGATTGGCATTCCTTGAAAGCTTACCAAAAACTCAAAGAGTGCTGCAGCAAGGCACGCTTGCCTTAGAGTCAACGATTTGGAGGATACCGATGCTAAATGACCAATGTGGTAAGTTCAAATTAGATCTGAGTGGTTTTCGCTACTGACTAGCAAAAGAATTTGCGACATCGTTTGCCCCAATCTAGAAAAGCGTCAAAGAAGTTAGACAGCTGTGAACGAGTTGATAAAGGGCAAAAGTCGCTCACCATGAAGGCATCAAGCCCGGCAAAGATGATGCCAAAGGCAAACAAGTAATCCCACTGGTGAAGTACTGGCATCTTTGGGTCGTACGAGCCTAGAGACAAGGGTGATGATGAACCGCCTTAACCGCCCACTTCGTTGAATCTTCCGGTTTATATATACTGTAAATTTTCATCCAGGCCATCCTCCCGTATGTGTCATAACCACAGAACGAGCGAATAAGAGGATGCACGTTCGATGAATATCCTAGAAGAGTCGTACTTTCGCCACTGCTATGGAGAACACAAGAGACTTGGCGAATGATGGGGCTTGGCACGCTGCGCTGAACCTGATTAACATCCGTAACTACTCAAGCCATGAAAAGACGCACCGAGACTCTTTTGCCCTTCGAAACATGTTCTTGAGAATTCCCAGAAGCTTAGGCGCGACTACGCCACGAAGGAGATCCAATTTCTGGTCGTGTGACGGAAAATCACTGGAGGAGTAAACCAGGTCCGAACCCCGACTAACCTAGGAACATCTAAACGGTACGCCGGCAGTTGATAAAGGCACTTGATACAGTTTGACATGAATATGTAACTGGCAGTGTTCCAGATGGGTGCAGAGAGAGCGGCCGAGAGAGCAAGCACACGAGCAAACGAGGGAAACGGAGAGCACGTTCCTCGGGCGCTCGCGTGCCGAATTTTCACACGACACCTTTACACAGCTTGACACAACACCTTATGCCAATGGACGTCCTGCTCAGCCTAGGCGGTTTGATGGTTCGGTCGATGGAGACACGTTTCTCGCCGCTTTGGTGCTCGAGTCATCTAGGCGCAATGTAGAATTGGTAGATCCGGCGACGATGAGACCTTGACACGACCCTTCGGACTTCGAGCATTCAATATTCAGACAGCAGTACTTATCGATCACATTCAATTCACAGAACACCTTGCTTCAGGAACCCTGTCAGGAGCAATGTTGGTGTAGCAAACCTTTCAGACCGTACCTTTTAGGCACTTTTTGGGAAGTTCGGAGGTCAACCAATAAAACTCCATAATCTGCGGGTACTCGGCCATCTGTCAAAACAAAGTTCAAGATATGAGGATTGCTTAGTTTGCTATGACATTGACCATCTCTGGCCGCCTGTGTCCTGACTCTTCTCGACAGCATGTCCAAGTTGCAGCTGACCTACAAAACGGCTGAGTGACGCTGACAGTGTGCGCAACAGACCCTTACGTTGTGCTCAGCTCACGTTTCACTGTCCCCAATCTCCGCCATGCTGAAATCCTTCTGTACTGGACAGATACTTCTATATGCATTCTCGTGGCGTTGGCAGTAACAACAAACGTTTTAATTTTGTGACCTTTGATTAACATCGGACGAGGCACTACACGGTGATTGTCCCTAAAAAATCCGTATGACAACACTAATAACAAGCCAGTAAGCTGTGCGAGAAATGTAAGTGGATAAGATGTTGAAGTACAGTAAGTCTGAATAATGTCTTTTCCGAAATGTCGTGAATGAAGCCGTACAGGAATAGAGTAAATGGTAGACGCTAGTGGATACAACCTTTTTAGTACAGTGCTCGCTGAATGAGTGAGTATTTCCTGGCCTCAGCTGCGTTTAGAGAGTACCGGTGAAGTCCCTAAACCTCTCCTGACGGAGAACTCTGTCCTCATCCGTCATTCCGCGACCTCCTTCCTCGCTCTCTTTCTCCGCCCTTTCTTTGGCATTTTGTTCGACTTGCCGTCTGAGTCTTTTGATTGCACCCAACCTCTCCTGCCAATTCGTCCTAATCTCTTCTCTGATGGTATCCCTCTCCGTCTTCGAAAACACGTACGCAAACCAGTCTGCCAACAATCCGATCTGTCTGATCAAAGTCGGCAAGCCTTCTTCGCTTACAACAGCCCCATCACCGGGTATTGGCGCAAACTCGGGCATCCCCTCGCAACGCTGCACTGAGACACGGAAGTACTCGTTTTCATGCAAGTTGTTTGAAAACGCTGAGATGGCGCCCAACGAGTGTGGTTCGATCACGATGTTGATGAACTGGAATTGAGTGCTGAGCGTGTCGAACCGATACAGACGTCCAGAATCGTTCCACACAATCCGAACAAAGTCGTTTCCGATATGCCTTTTCTTGAACACGGATTCAGGGTCGTCAGGATGGTTTGGCATCATCGTAGCAACATGGTACAAGATTTGCCCGATGTCGTCCCACCATGCATAGGCGTAGTCTCCGTCTTCGTCTGGGTCGAGTCCACCAGCATAAACATCAATCTGGCCTCGAAGATCGATAAGTCGACCGAGCCCCTCGAGGAAACGTGTATAAGCTGGAGATCCATGGGTATTACGTAAAATATCAGTTTCGCTGGTTTGTGAAGGCGCAACATACAGAACGCCAACTTTATGGGTATCGATAACAGGCATTCGATCGAGAGACTTGAAAAAACGAGTCGTCAAAGATGGGTCAACGAGCAGTCGGACATTACGGTGATACGGATAGGGTGACAATTGAAGGGCCAGAAATGCGGGATCAATGGAGACCTCTTTCCGACGTTGGGATGGAGCCGTACGGGACCACACGTAGCCTGTGATTGGGTCTGGTCGAGGCATTGTATTTTCCCCTTCTTCTAGGTCAGGAAAGATCGTCTCTGTCTCCTGGCTGGGCTGCTGAAAGTTTACATCAGTCACTTTGACAATTTCAGTTGTGACATATCTACCTCTACCTCTTCCAAGTCGTTGATGGGTCGAGGTTCATCTCTGCCTATAAGCATCCCAGCTCTGACACTGTGTTGGCATAGCCTCAGAGTTGCTTCAAATATGTAGCCGAAGGACTCACGTCAGATAATCTGGCTCGCACTCCCCAGGACCCACGAGTGGTACATTCTCCACTCTGCCCAAGAACTTTGTATACCCACTTGGCCGTCTGGAAAGCACTTCCACCCAGCCAGTTTTTGGTAACGTCCGGATCGTGACTACCGAGTTTCCTTGTAGCCATGTCTTTTCCGACACTGGTTGTGAAGAGGCCCCAGCCAAGCCAGAGCTACCTTCTTTATCAGGTGATGCAGGCTTATGCGTGTTGAAGACTATGTCGCCTAAAACGCTCTTCGTAGGCCTTGGATCAGCGCTCGCGTAAGTGTACCTTGCCAGCCAATCAAAGGCCACCTCTGTCACATCGTCCACCTCGCCATCACTTTCACTTCCCCAAGGTCCGATCGCTGCAGGCGGCGCAGACTCCGATGAAGAACCTGCAGAGTTGGCTAGTAGTAGCTGGTGAGCTATGTAGCGCACATGCTGGTAGTCCGTCAGAACAGATAGTCCAGTACAAAGACTTTACTTACCTTGGGTCTATCCTCCAATTTGACAGCCAGGAACCATACATACACAACATGGTAGGATAGAATTCGGACATGCTGAGTCAAGGCCCATGAAACTTCGCCTTCTTCATTATTGGGCTTCTTCTCTCTGTCTCGGTTGTTGGAATTGACATTCTTCGTGGGTGAGTCACCTTTGACGACAGTGTTGTGCACCTGAAGATACTTGAGCGCTAAACCGAACACCAACTTGAACTCTGCCTCTGTAAACGACGTCTCGTATAAGGACTTGACAGCGCCGACGAGCATCAAAAACCCAAGAACTTGGACTGCAACTCTGGGAGATGATAGTGACATTGACTGGGAAAGTTTCTCCAGGATGTCTTGTTTGACTGATCAGCATTGCAAACGGATACAGCAAAGCTATGGCCGACCTTTTAGACCTCTTCCCAGTCCCGGTGCACCAAGTTCAACGACGGCGAGGCCCAATCCCTGCAGGGCCGCAATGACGGGGCCTTCTCGGGTCGAAGAGAGTACAGAAGAAAGGGCTATATTATCGGTGTCAGCAACAAAATTCTTCAGATAAGGCAAGATAGCTACCTTCGACTAACAGTCTCCTCAATCCAAGGTCATAACACCTCTTGTATCCGATGAGTACATGCAAAGTGTGGAGTGCAAGGTGATGTGCATCGCGGGGTCTTAGCGTAGATGGGAGGACAGGTCCGATTTCCGACGAGTTGACCGTGGTTATGCCGGAGTTCGCTCCTATGCTGCTGGGTAAGCCCGATATGCCCGATATGCCTGTGTTATCACTAAGGAATGAGGCAAATGTCCCCCGAATGACACCTGTCGACAGGTAAGAAACAAAACCAGCAAAGATGGTTTTCGATCTCGGACCACAGAATAGGTGCTTATTCCTGAGTTGGGAAGGAAGGTGAATTAGAATGTATCCTACTAGCTCCCATTCTTTTGACTCTTGTAACAAGACAAGTATGGCTTTCAAGTAAAGGGATATTCGCAGGATCTGCGGCGGAAGCTCCGTAGGTGTTGGCGGAGTAGTCCCAGATGGCTCACGGGAGAATGGATGCGTAGAAGCCGTCGGAGAAACCAGATTTGGCTCTTGTGAGTTTGCTGGAGATATATCAGGAGAGTAAACAGAGAGACACGCAGAAGGTTTTCCCGTGTCTCCTGGTGCAAGTGTGAAGGGCAGACTTGCGGATGACTCGGGTAGTGTCCAGAGCATCTCTACCTTTCTTTCCTTTTCCTTCGTTGCCTGCGCATACGAAGGAGGCGGTGGAGCTTGCAATGAATGCGATGTTTGGGGATGAGGCTGTTGACTCGAAAAGGCAAATGTAGGTCGCCTTACCCTCGAACGGCTCCTACTCGCGCTTCTGTTAACGCTTCCTCCAGTAGACGCCCATCCGCTTCTTGTCTTTCCTTTCTCCCTGGGCCTAGTATTCACGCGACGCAATTCAGATACAGCATCCGACGCGTGTGATGGTCGAGCGCGTCCTCTCTCCAAAAGATCCTCCCCAGAATGGGAACCTTCATGTCCAACTCCTCGATATAACTCCTCTTTATCTCTACCCGGGTCCCTCTCTCGTTCGGCGCTTTCTTCTTGAGAGTGCCTTGAGCTCTTTTCCACGTTTGTCCGTCCGATTATAGTTCCCGAAGATAGTATGTTTCCTTCAATCTCTGATACCACGTAGATTTTGTGATCACGGTCTGCCCGAAGCCGTAGATAGAATTGTAGGATAGCCAATTTGACACGGGTGGAAGTGGTCTGGATGGGTGACAGAAGTGTTATGAGATGGGTATGGATTGAGTGAAGCGTGGCTAGAAGAGGATTTTCGCGCGCCTCATCAGCGGGTTCTCCTAGATTCATCTCGGAGTCAAGCGGAGCTGCATCTTCCTGCCTTGGAGTAGTATCTACTTCCGTAGGAACTGCAGATGCTGCAGGCAAGGGCAAAGGTGCACCAAGACTTGCATAACCCGAAAACGCCAAATCCGCAAACACCTCTATCAACGCGCTCACCGCCAGCAGATTCAACGGGGTATGTTGCGTTGTAGGAGTCTCCTTATCATCCACATCACTCTCGAACACATTGCCTAGATTCGAAGAAGTAATAGCAGCAGGGGTCGGTACCGGATCGACTGCCACACCACGCAGAGAGATGCTCCCACTACGATTGCGCCTAGAGCTATGCTCCGAGTCTCCACCTCCCGAGAAAGAGCTCAGCAAAGACATGACACTCGGCATCTGCGACGTCCTCTCTAATCCTTCCGGAACATCCTTCTCTTCACGAGCTTGACTGATACTCTGACTAGCAACCCTGGAAAGTTGTATACTAGCCTGGGTTGGCGTCATTGCTCCACCTCCCACCTCTTCATCCGAAGCCGCACCAGTGTCTTCATCTTCATTGCTTTCAGGTGCAGCAGCTGTATCCAGTAAGATCTGGAGAAACGGTTGTATATCATCCTCTTGTGTGGATGAAGCGGTGGAGGTAGCTTCTACACATCTCAAAACAACTTCCTCGCCTATCAACTTCCACAATGACCCTAATTCACGCCCTGTCTTGACCTTATCCTCCTGAAGGAACCGAAGGATGAGATCAGCCAAGGGCCGTCTGTATCGAGGCATGTCCCGAATATTCTCATGGACTTCCTTCAGCGCGGACATGACTGTCCGTTTGGTTTTTCTTTTTCCTTTTGAAGTGAGGATACTCTGCCCATTACTTTCCCTCGACCCAAAAAAGATGACTCTCCAACGCCCAAGCCAACCCTCGGCATTGTCATCAAGATGGATGCTAGAGATGAGCTGTCTGCCAAAACCCCCGGGTGATAGTTCACTCTGATCACTCATGAGTTGGATCAAGAGTGCGATGTTGTGGTCTTGCATATTCGAGGGTGCTAGTCGATGTAGAAGTGTCGTTGTTAGTGGAGGTACGAGATTGACCGTATTCGTGCTGGAAGAAGGCGTGGTTGATTGAGAGAGATTGGAAGTTGTGGTGACGGGGAGATCGCGAGCTAATATCGTGCAAAGAGTGCGGAGGAAGGGTGTGCTCGCAGTTTGAGGAGACGGTGAGGTGAGGGGAACGATATATGGCGGACCAGGCACGTTGTGACTAAGTGTCTGATCAGCCTCGGTCGTGGCGCGAGAAATAGCAAAGACAAGACGTACACATAGCCAGCCAATTCGTAAATGACTTCACCAATAACCACCGCTTCGTCATCTTCTAGACCTCCACCATCGATTCCATTGTCCTCGTCCGCGTATTCTTCGCGCAAGTCAACCTCCTGTAGGACATCCTTTACGACTCCAGCCAATTCTTCCAGGACTCTTTCCTGCACATCTGTCGAAAGCCCTTCCGGCACGGCTATCCAAGTCCGTGCACACCTTTTCAGCGGCTTTGCCCATCTACCAGCGTCCCATCCGACACCTCCCGTACTTGACGTCCAAGTGAGCTGATCGAGAGGGAAATTAGGGAGATTGGTTGGGGCACCGCTGTATGTGTAAGATACGGAAGACTGCCGAGCGATGTATAAACGTGCCAGACGCGTGGCCAATGTTTGTCGGATATGGGTACGTAGAGCTCGCAAGGCACCAACAGTGACTGTCGGGGTATGAGGGTCTGGATCCAAGCATGATACAAGGATGTTCATGCATGTGGTTGGATATGTACCTGTGAGCAACGTCTGGAGTGTCTCTTGTATCCGCTTTTCGTGCCCTCCACCAACAC
The DNA here is from genome assembly GCA_037176845.1 of Paramarasmius palmivorus. Lineage (NCBI taxonomy): Eukaryota > Fungi > Basidiomycota > Agaricomycetes > Agaricales > Marasmiaceae > Paramarasmius > Paramarasmius palmivorus. The sequence goes on along the minus strand of JAYKXP010000053.1, from coordinate 157,894 downwards.
CCCCCGTAAAAGAGGCGGTGAGTCGAGGAAGAGGAGTAGCACACCTGGCGAGTGCTGTGAATAGAAGCGATAGAATACTTTGAAGGATTTGTGGAGATGATAGTGCTGGTAGGAGATTATGAAGATAAGAGAGATACAGATCCAATGCCAACTCTGTCGAATGGTTTGCCTTCAGGTATAGCTTGGAATACAAGTCCAATTGCCTGGTCTGAATGTCCGCTATACGAGCGATCACCGACGTGTTAGAAGCAATTGCATTCAGGAACTCGCATAGAATCTTGATGCTTCGCTCGCGCTCCACGTCTTCGTTCTCATGGTGATGATTGGATGAAGAGGATATGCTCGGTGAAGCCGTCGCATTCCCTGTCTTTGCAGCTATTGTCGTCGTAGTGGCCGACGGTGACGCCGCGCCCAACCCAAAGAACGCTGATTCAATCCATTCCTTCAACAACTCTACAACATTCTCCTCAATTCCCAGTAGCTCTGAGCCCCATTTTGTCACCGCCCGCAGTGCCTTGAATTCTGGTTCCCAAAGAGGACGTACCCAGTCGCCTCCAACGAAGAAACTCATCACCGCCATCCTATCTCCCATACTCCAACTCCCAAAATCACACTCGGGATTTTCGCAATATGCAGCTAGTATGTCGTATCCCGCACATCGGACTGATACTGGGCTTTCTGTGTCGCATAATGTGTTCAAGAGTGCGAGGAGAACATGGATTGTAGGTAGTGGTGAAAATGTAGGAAGGATTGAGGCTAGATGACGCGCTGTACTGAGAGATGGAACTGATGGGGGTAGAAGAGATTGGATAAGCTCGTGGACGTCGTGTACTTCGTCAGGCTGGGGCATGAAATGGTGGGAGTAGCAGTGAAAGAAGAGAAATTCCCAAATTGTTTGCCGCCTGTCAAACTAGGCGCCCAGAAATCTCGTCATCCTTGAGTTCCTTGAGTGACTTGTCTTCTCCCATCATTTACTGGGCTCTCGGAATCGCTCAGACACCTTTGAGGACGATGTCTGGAAGAAAATCGACCAGGAACGGCCACATCTAACCACTATATTCTCTATTTTGACGTCCTTCAAGTAGGGTAACCGTGGGCTTGGCTGATAGCCTTTATCTCGAAATTGGAACCAGGCGCAGATGACCGCGGATGCAATCGAGGAGGTCGGGGCGCTTTGACCTGCAGAGCATATTTTTCTACTCTGAAACAAGCCTCACTGAAACTACCCTTGTGCTTGCGCCTGCTTTGCTCACAGTGAACAAGTGGGTCACGAACGATAGGATCAGGGCATTAACTGGAAGTAGCCTCCTTGCGCGCACTAGCTACTCACTCTTGACATTCTGGACCTGGATACTTAGGGCGGGTCTAATTGCGTGAGTTTATGCGTATTTCAGATGACGGTCAGACGAAATTAATTTCGAACAAGCGCAGATGATGGTACAGGATTACAAAGTTTACAAGTGAACTGAAGGCTCTGCCTATGTAAAAATAAGGATAGTACCACCCTCGACGAACCCAACTATAAAAAGGAACCCAGAAACAGGTAACAGGAGCTTTCGAGACGCGAGACATAACCGGAAGCTATCACTCGGTACGTTGTAGATAACTACGCCTGCCCTCCCATTGGTAAGTGATATAGGAATGCAGCACAAGCCAAAACGATCTCCGATATAATTCAAAGATCAGGTTCTGAATAACTTTGCCGTTCTTGAATATGGTGTAACAACGAGGAGAACGGCACCGTTTCGGAACGGCCCGATTCAAATTGGCGCCAGATTCGGAATGAGTTGGGCAGGGTTGAAATCGGTTCCGCTATGTAACCTTATGTAACTGACTGTAGCTCGTTTCAATTTGGAACGACTATCGGTGAGCCAGTACGTAATTCATATACCTCAAAAATACGGCTCATTTTGACGCAGGAAACCTAGAAGTTGAGGAACATGGGTGATCTCTATGATTTCTGACAGCTCGAAATATTTCAAAGGCAAAATACCAAAGGTGTCAGGAGGGTGCAGATGACTGACTTGAAACGGCACTCGGATGTCCAAATTTGGGATGCGGCTCGGCCACCGAATTCGAAAATTCAAAAGCCACGCGAGCAAATCTCGTGGCTGTCGAAGTCACGAGTGACTCAAGTCGGGTCCACCTAGACACGCTTGTTACATATAAGACCCATCCTGCTCTGGAACACGTCAACTCAAATTCGCTCTCTCTCACTCATGGGCGGCTCACTCAGACTCACCAAATACGAAGACGACGACGAGGAGTTCCCCGATTACGATGACAGCTTTGTCTTCTGCTACCGTTACTCTGGCCTCCATTGGATGAAAGGCGAAGTTCTTCGCGGCGTTATAGCCTACATCAAACACCTCCAAACCGCCAAAAAGGACAACGTCGAGGGTGCACGCCAGTTCTATATCGACGCTGGTATCAAAACCATCAACACCGACCAAACTGACGAGGAAGCGGTGGAAAGGGCTACCCCTATACTTGCGTCCGCTTTGCGCACAGCGAACAAGTGGGTTAGGTCCCCTAGGAATCCACCGGGAGTCGATGGTATACTGGCTGGTAGAGGTGGACTTTTTTCGGGCGTCGGAGGTTTTGGCGGCATGGGACTACCCAGCCTCGACGACATGTGCGACTTCAACTATCGTCTTCAGGAAATCCTGGACCTCTCCAATTGCCCGATCGAGTTGGATAAGGCAGGTCTACGGGGGTTGTACGAATTGATGCGGATGGCGGATAACAATCAGATGATCTACCCCGACCAGGCGCAGATGATGGCGCAGGTTCTGGATAAGACTTTGCCATTCTTGAAGAAGGACGGGAACGAGGAGGATCCGACGGAGATGGTGACCGAGCTCAGCGACTTGTTGAAGAAGTGTACCGAGGATACTATGACCATTCGAGGGTGAACGTTGAACTGAAGCATTTGAATCTCTTTGTATCACTATAGCTGTTCCCTGTTTTTGCGTGTCCACTATGTAAATGTACAACTTGAAAGCGCGTCAAAAAGTGAAAAGTCATTCGACTTCCTCTCCTGGAGTCAGCTGAAGCCTGAAGTTGGTTATTGGCTGGTTATAAAGCCCCCTTTGGGTCTGGCTGCTGCGTTGGCTGCGGTCTCGCTACGGTCTACGGTCTCCTTGTGGGAGTAGTTGAAATTTCGCGCTGTAGTCTGCTGTGTATCTATCTATCTATTTCTCTACTCAGTCTGAAACCACTAAACCTACTCTCAGCAAACCATGGTCGGCTCATTCAGACTCAGCAACAGCAGCCTCTACTTCTGCTTCAGATATTCTAGCTTGCACTGGATGAAAGGTCAAGTCCTTCGCGGTGCCATAAGCTACATCACGTTCCTTCAAAACGCCAAAAAGGACAAAGTCAGAGGTGCACGCCGGTTCTACATCGGCGCTGGCATCAAGAATGTCAGCGTCAACCAAACTGACAAAGAAGCGGTCAAACAAGCTACTCTTGTGCTTGCGTCTGCTTTGCGAACAGCGAACAAGTGGGTTAGGTCCCCGAGTAATGATACTAGGATTGGTGCATTGACCGGCGAAGGCGGCCTTCTTGCGCGTGTGGGAAACCTGACTGGCAGCGGCAGCATGGGACCGCTCACCCTCGACGATATTCTGGACCTCAATTATCGTTCTCAGGAGATCATGGACCTCCTAAGCTGTCCGATCGAGCTGGATAGGGCGGGTCTACGGGGGTTATACGAGTTCATGCGGATTTCGGACAATGACCAGACGATTTATGCCGACCAAGCACAGATGATGGCACAGGTTCTGGATAAGGCTTTGCCGTTTATGAAGAAGGACGGGAGCGACGATCTGACCGAGATGGTGACTGAGCTCAACAACCTGTTGAAGAAGTGTACCGGGAATAGGGTGATTAAAATTTAAAGGATAGCATCACAATCATATTGCAGTATTCAAGTTTTCTGTATTACCACCCAAGTTCTCTATTGAAACAAAACTGGTACAAATGACGGCGAATTCAATCGAGGAAAGACGGGGGTCGGAAGATGCGGTTGCTATAAGACATATCCCGCTCTGGAACACGCCAGCTCAAATTCTTCCTCTCACTCACGGGCGGTTCACTCAGACTCATCACATACTAAAACGATGACGACGACGAGGAGTTCGACGACCTCAGCTTTCGTTACAGATACTCCGGCAGTCGGCTTTGAAAGGTAAACTTACGGTAAAGTCCTACTTATATTTGATCAAAGGCGCATGCTCATTCTAGTAACTCCCGGTATCCAAAAGGTCAAACCTAGATGCTCTCGAAAATCAAACTAGTCCTCGAAGTAGAGTCAGGAGTTGGGTCATATGTATGCTGGATGGGACCTGAGAGGATGCGACGGTAGTAACAACACAGAGGGCCTAGACCACAGGCGCCAACGTTTTCCTTCTAACCACAGTCACGTGATTTTCCCTCTTGCTGAAACCTCTCGCACTGCAAAACACCCGACAGGAAATGACTCGGACCACACCGTACGGCGACCAGAAATTGGAAAATACGCTTTGACACGAGTCAGGAGTCTTTCCGGACCCGCTGTAACTTATAAAATGTTCAAGGCTTGCTTTGTGATGCATCGGGTCTTCAGATAATAGACACGGTGAGCAGGATCCCACATGTCACTTCAACCTTCCACTGAACCCTTTTCAGCACCATGGGCGGTTCACTCAGACTTATCAGCTTAGACGAAGAAGACAAGTGTGATTACGAAGACGAAGAGAGATGGTTCAGCTTCTCATACTCCGGTTTGCACTGGATGAAAGGAGAAGTTCTTCGCGGAGCTATCGCCTACATGACCTCTCTTCAAGACGCCAAACTCAAAGAGGGTGGACGCCAATTCTACATCAACGCTGGTATCAAAACTGTCAAGCCCGAGCAAACAGACGAAGAGGCGTTCGAAAAAGCCAGGTCAGCCCTTGAATCCGCTTTGGGTGTTGTCAAACGTTGGATCAGAGAACCAGATTTGAAGGGTAGGGAGTTTGGCGTTGGGACAGATGTGCTGAGCGCTATGAATGCCAACCTTGATGACGTGCTGGATCATAATTATCGCTCTCGTGAGGTTTTGAGCCTTTTCAGCTGTCCTGTTGAATTGGAAAGGGTAGGAATGCGTGGGTTGTACGAGGTCATGCGGGTTGCCGATGTCGACGAGACGGTCTACTCGAATCAAGCACAGATGATGGCGGATATACTGGACAAGGCCTTACCGTTCATGAAGAGGGAAGAGGAAGAACTGGACGCGGCATGGCTGGCAACTAACCTTCGGGATTTATTGAGGAAGTGTACAGGAGACTTCGTGATCAAGGGTTAACGCCTTCTCATCAAAATATTTTTGTATTCTTCCTTCAAGATATTCCTGTCAAAACACAAGTTTTTGTCCTTTGTACCATAACCGAAAAATGTACAATCCGATTTCACCGTGCCCACTTCTAGTGCATTGCGCCGAGTGCCCGAAGAACGTTCCTAGCGGCCTTGTGCTCCGCCTCTTTCTTTGTTGTCCCTTTTCCCATTCCAGTTTGATTGCGGACTATATATATCATCAACGGTGAGAGACTCGACTCGTGTTTATGACGACTCACCTCGAACATTTATTCCCCAGGATTTCTGATGATCAGGACCACTGGGCACGGCGCCGCTCCAAGATGGGGTACACTCATTCAACTGGCACCAATGGTTCAAACGTTCGAGGTCGTTGGAAAGACTCTGCATCATTCTTTGGTTTGGAGACTTCGGCGGTGTCGTATTCGTATTCGTGGCGTATCTCACCGGAGATCCCGCCCTGATGAACGGCAAACTTTCATCGGATTCGTGCGGGTTGGTCACGATTCGAAGAGGTATCTCTTCGCGCCAAGATTCCACGACGGGGGTCCTAAAAGGATGGGTGTGAGGAATCGTATAAGAAATTTTGGCTGTACGCTCACGAGACTACACTCGACGACGCCACAGATGACAAGTCGGACACGGATGCTGTCGGTGAGACCGTATTGACCTCTGGCTGCGACGTATTGTCCTGATTTGTCGGTGGGTAATGAAAGCTTGGTCGTTCATCGATTGCGGCTGTATAATTCGAGTTCACACTTCGAGTGAGAGGCGGGTTGTCCCACTGAGCATCGGAGTCTTGGCGCGTAGTGGGCAGGTGTTCCCTGTCGATGTTCCTTGCACGACTCATATACGTGCTAAGACACGGATGAGCAGAAGGCGACATGTAATACTGTGCGGCGTACTCACAGACACGTCCCCACTATTCCAAGACATCCTCCGAGCACTGTAAGAGGACGATTGAGCTCGTCCTTGAATACCGCCACAATAGTAAATATCGCGCTCGCGATACCGATGATTAGGACAAGAGTCCGCACTCTGAGGAGTCGCCGGAAGCGTCGAGTTGCATTCCAACTTGCGGAGAGTACAAGGCCCATGTGGGAGTTTAGATGCTGGGGATCCAAAGGGGGCATCGTGAGTCCTAAATAGATGAATAAGACTACCTACCTCGTGTACGCACAGGACTTCCGCCGGTGGCGCGAATACAACAAAAACACGAGGCCCGATGAGAAGCCATGGACCCACAAACTGCGTTCTCCCGCCATTCAAACGCCCACTCCCACAAGCTTTTATACATCTGATGCGTAATTTCCGCTGGTCAGGAGCGTAAAATTCTCGGGTGTTCGAGTCATAGGTAGTCAAAACTATGTACCGTGGTCAACATGTAGGTCCTTCCATTTGAACAAGAAAGGTAACTTTTGTGGGTCCAGAAATAGTTACCTGGATACGGAGAAGGTTTTAGGCGTTGTACATGGATTTCGAAGGGTACCCACGTCGATCCACACGCCACGGCGGCACGGTTAATTACACTCAAGATACAAGGTTCAGTGACATTGAAAAGAGCAAGAAATTCGGTTGCTTGGAATATACATGGTGATGTTCTTTACTTCTTAGCCTACTTCACATTCCGCTGGTTGCCTAACGGGTTTCCAAGTAGTTGGAACCCCTTAAAGCTTAGATCCGCCAATGGCTTCGAGGTAACGCTTCTCGGCTTCCTCAAAGTTGATGACATTCCAGATGGCGTTGAGGTACTGTGTGAGGGTTAGCGAGCCGTCGCGGAAGAGGAGAGGAAATCACATACATCCACTTTCACGTTGAGGTATTGAAGGTAGAAGGCGTGCTCCCAGATGTCAACACCAATGACGGGGACGTGGGTCAAGAGAGGGTCCTGGTTAGCGGTGGTAGTGATCTCGAGACGCTTGGTGCTTGGGTTAACGCCCTGATATCATGATAGATAAGCCTTCGGTCCTTGATGGATTGATAACTGTACTTACGAGCCATCCCCATCCAGAACCTTGGATACCAGCAGTGGTGGTGTTGAACTCCTTCTTGAGGTTGTCGAGGCCACCAAAAGTCTCATCGATGGCCTTCTTGAGGGGTCCGTCGACAAGCTTTCCGCCGTTGCCGCCCTTCTCAGCAGAAGGAGCGAGGTTCTTCCAGAACAAAGAGTGGTTGATGTGACCTGATTAGGTCGCGATAACGCGAAAATTAATATCGAGACACGAGAAATGCAATTAAAGCAATACTAACCACCACCGTTGAACTTGAGAGCAGCCTGGAGGGCGATTCTCTCTTTGGGGGATGAGGCTTTGGCGTAAGAAGCCTCAGCAGCGTTCAGGGCATTGACATAGGTCTGGTGATGCTTGGTGTGGTGCAGAGTCATAATTTGCTGGGAGATATAGGGCTCGAGAGCATCGTAGGGGTAGTCAAGAGGAGGGAGACTGTGGGCCATTGTTAAAACTGCTTTTGGATGGTGGTGGATAGAGATAAAGAAGATGTAACCGAGGTGAAAGTCTCTGTAATACTCCGGTTACTTGACAACTCCCGAACTGCCGATGGTCTAGAAACTTGCCGCCGACTTAGCGCAAGCACCAACAATTAGATTACTCGAAAGATCAATACAATACGCTAGTTGACACGTAGAGCACGCTAAGCAAAGTGTCCATTAATGTCTTTAAAGCAAATGCTCATGTCCGTCCACAAAAGAAAACCGCTAAGATCGAAGCAACAAGTCCCCCTAGATCACCATTACGCTCAAAGCGCAAAGATTCCAAAGCTTCCAAGCACGAAAGCACCCATCATGCCGAGAACGACTTCTCTGCTTGCCCTAAATGCACCTGCGCCATTGGTGTCCGGTGCCGAGGTGGTGTTTCCACTAGCCCTAGAGCTACCAGCAGAGCTGGTGCCCGTTGGCTTGCCACTGGTACTACTGTGGGATGTGTTAGAGCCCGAACTAGGAGTTCCAGACCCAGAAGCTGACCCTGTTGAGGCTTGCTTCAAGTTTGCAAGCTTCTGAACTGCAGACCATTGTGCGCCAGAGTTGTCACCACTTGGGTTGTATGGCATGAATTCAATCCCGCCTGAGGATGATGAAACGAGTGCGTTCGTGGATGCAGCATAAACTGCACCCGCATCCTTTGATGGGATACCGGGAAGGGCTTTTGTCGCGTTGGTCTGCAACGTAGGTCGGAAACGGGCATTAAGAAAAGGTACGGGCAAAACTTACCTCGACGTTGACCACATAGGTGCCTGATCCGTCGTCAGGGAAGTATGCGAACTCAAGTTGCCACTGTATAAACCGGCGTTAGTGTTTGCGGGTAAATGATCGGATGGTAAGGATCGCGTCGCGTAGTGAGCAAGGCATGTGCAGCAAGGCGGAAAATAAACACCGCATATGATGTGAAAAGGTGAAAAGAACAGAACACGCACCCCGTCCTCTTTAAAGATCGAAGCGACCTGACCGTGCTGCGCAGGGAACTGGTCACCAGAATAGGTTTGTGTCTCTGGCTGCCAATAAGAGACTACGAAGACGTCAGATGCTACGTATAATGACGGGAAAGGTGAGAAATCTCACAGTGAATAACGAAAATATCAGCCTTGCCGGCTCCAACACCAGGAACATTGATGAAATGGATGTGGTTGGAAGCGAGGCCCATAACGGGTTCATATCCGTCCGTAGTAAATGAGGGGTTTCCAACGCCGTTCCATGTAATAGCCTCAGAGGATGCTTTCGTCTTGAGGTCGTCCATACTGAGTGACCATAAAGATGATTTAGACATAGTATCTGCGTAATTTCATGTCAGTCAAGAGTGAGAAAGCCAATACCACGGCCAAAAATAGATCGACCCTCAAACTGTCACTGGTAACCGACAGAGTAAAAAAAAAATCAAAAATAAAATAACAGCCCATGCTGCTACACGACGGGTTCACAAATAAGGGAAGCACCAAGAAGGAAAACAGTGACTCACAAAACACGTTAGTGTCGTGGTCCAGAATAGAGACAGCATTTGCGGGATCTGGTCCTCCCGAGTTCACAGACTGGGCTGACCACGACTTGGCAGTAGCATCGTAAATGTAAACGGATGTGGGGTTCGAAGAGTCAGCATTGAGGAAGTAGATGGAGTTGTAGTACTAGAAACGTTCCGTCAGCTTCTCAAACGCTTTAGTTTCATAGAATGCTTGACAACGCACCTGAGCCAAATAGCATGTAACGTTTGCAGTGTTGAAAGCAGGTCTACCACTCGCAGTGATGTCTTCGGGACTTCCGGAGCCCCAGGAATCCTGAGTACCAGCATTATAGTCCTTGCCATCGAAGCCGAAAGCATACAAATTCCAGTTTGAGTCGAAAGAGACACATGAGCTGGCTGCAAGGGCTGTCGAAGAGCAGAATAAAAGAGAGACGAGGGTGAGCAAAGTTTGTTTGGACTTCATGGTGGTATGTGAGAAAGAGTGGAAGCTTTAGAAGGAAGGAATGGTGGTGGAAGAGTCCGAAGAGAGATGAATGGTTTCCACGCGGAGCTTTCGCTCTTTATAGACGTCAGACCGCGACAGACGTGATCGCCACCGATTTCCGATTCTGTCAACAGCTGTCATTTTCCGTCGCCAATTTTCGACCCTGTCCGGTTTTTATAATGAAATTTTCCAAGAATTTTTCTTTACACAATGCTTGGCTATGGCGAAAACCAGATGCGTCTATGTGCCAACATCTGGGGGGACGGGAAGGACTGTGTCGAGTTGCCACGCAGCGGTATGATCATCACACAGGCTATTCATAGCGCTACGCAAACGTTCAGCCTCACAACCGATGGAGCTGGGAAGAACAGAACGGCTCCACGATGAATTTCTTTTTGACAGGAAGAGTGTTCGACCAAGAAATGCGGGGTAGAACTAGATTCGTGACCATAGCCTATGCGTAGGGTATCTAAGATAATGTGCTAAAATGTGTATCATAACATGCAGAAAGTAAAGTAGTTAATAAAAATCCAAATGAACGACATCAGGCCAGATGCAAATACATATAAAAAAAGAAAGCGCAAAATCTATCGCAGGCCACTTGCCTTCTCAACCAACCCCTTCACTCTCCTCCCTAATCGCTCCATTTCCAGCTTCCTGTCCAACACCTGTTGAGCTGGCATCTTTTTCTTCGGAACCCATCCAGCACCTCTCTTCCGAAGCGAAAGATCTACCACCTTGGGTTCTGCAGAAAACTTAATCACATCCCGGTAGAGTAATTTGGTCTCGGTGGCCAAATCTCGTAACGTTAGCTGCTTGGGTGTCTTTGGTCTTTCGTCGTCGTCTTCGTCTGTATCCGGACCACTGTCGGGGGTAAGGGAAGGAGTTGGGCTTCGAGGTGGGTGAAGTGGTGGTAGAGCCTCGATTTCTTTGAGTAGGTCGTGGCCCTTGAGATGTATGTTCTCCATCCGCAGGAACCTGATCGTAGACCGTAGACACTCGTTCTGAAACGACGTTATCGTGTTAGAGAGTAATGTTATAACTTGTAAGAAAACCGTAGGCACCTGCTCGATCAAATAGCCTTGTTCCAAGTTTTCGACTACAACAGGCGCGTCTGCTTCCGCTGTTGGTGCACCAGTTGCTGTCACAGCTAGATTAGCAGCTGACCCGAAGAGAAGGGCAAGAGACTTACATCTATTCGCATCTCCCTTACCCTCGGCCAACGCCGTTAACCTTGCCACTTCTTTCCTTAGAGTATCGTTTTCTTCCTGCGTCATCTCTTGAGCTTCCACATAATCCTTCTCCTGCTTTCTCTTCTCCTCAAGCTCCCTCTCCAATTCTGCCACAAGTTCTCCTTGCTTCTTTGCCGTCTCCATTCTCCGCTCCTGCATCTCAATCTTGACTCGGTACTCTTGTATACTCTGATCCTTGGACTTGAGGGACCTAACAAGTCCCTGAATTTCATCCGAGAGTTGAGAAACTTTGTGCTCTGCTTCGAGGTTCACAGCAAGGGATGCCTTGATAATCTCCAGGCGTGTCTGCCATGGTGGGATGCCATTGACTGTATTGATCATGAGAATTACTCCAAACGATAGAGAAAGACGCGAAACGCACTCTTGATGACATTCTCACCACCAACCCCAGCACCCAACTTACCACCTTCTTGAATGAGTTGGGTTATCGTCTCAGCCACCGCTTCCCACCACAAAGTTCCTGGCTTGTAGTTTGTATTTCCACTGGCGAGTTCCTTTGCTGTAGATAGGATTGTCGTGAGTTGGAATGGTGAGCTCCCGGATCGAGCATCGCCGACGTGTTTGATAGTTTGTTGTGCGAGCTGTGTTCTGATAAGTCCTGGATGAGTTGATGACCGAGGTGCATGTGCTTACCGAGATACCAAAGTTGACCAAATCTCCAACCTTGTTACTTAGCCCTTCCATCAAAGGCAACAAGTGCTCCTTAAGCGCCGAGGAGTCCTTGGTGAGCTCTTCGAGTCTCTTGATCAGTTTCCTGGGACGATTGAGTATAGTGACGAAGGAGACAACAGTATCAACGCACCTTGATACGGCCTTCGCGCTTTTACCCTTGCCCAACAACATTCCCAAGGGCTCAAACAATTCGGTGTTGATATCAAAGCCACCCATATCCAGTACGACGTCTGTCCTTAATCAACACCGACCCACCAAATTCATCTTGCAAAAAGTAAAACATACCTGGATCCTCCTCCTTATCCTTGACAAGCCCTTCTACCAAGCTCCTCACAAGTCCCACACTGGCAGCGAATATATCCAAATCCAGATCGAACGAAGCGACATACCCTAGCTGGCGTTCGCCCAGATCGTAAGGGAAGCCACTAAAGTAGAGCTCTGAGAGATGTGTGAACTGTGCGTGGATCCTTTGGCATCCGCCATCAGCATCGACTGGAAACGTGGCAGGAGGAAACCGGCGCTTACTTGGCAACATCAGCAACACATTCCCCTGCTCTGAACTCGTCTCTCCTTAAAAGATCGATATGCATATCCACTCGCTTCTCCAGTGGTGAAATTTCTTGATACACCTTTCCAACATCCAAAAACCTCTCCGCATCACAGCACCTCAAGATCGCCGCGAAACGTCTGCACAAGACACCCAACGAGGACAACCGAGTACGCATGTCACAGATACCAACCATCACTTCGGAAACCTTGCTGTTTTCCTCCAGGAGGGAGTCGGGAAGGTTATGAGCTTGCGCCGTGACAGCATTAATTAGTTCGACCTTTGCTGCCATACGCGCAAAGTATAGGTAGGCGTTGGTCGCGTCGATGTCAGTATCTAGGTATGGTTGGGGAAGGTAAGGCTGGTTCGCGTCAGTGGGGCCCGACTACTAGAGAGAGCAAAGGAAAACACCTACCCAGACGATACCCAATAGCTCGCCCCTCTCTCTGCTCTCGATCTTCGTGCATTCCATCTCAATCATCCTTGCTTGATTCTTCACCGCCGTGCTCTGCAGCTTCATATTGAGCGACAGAACCGCAGCAGTTTGAGAAGTGGCGGTTTGAGATTCGGATTGGGCTGTGGCGGTGGTTGTGCGAAGGGTTTCGAGCTCGGACTGTAATTGGAGGACTAGGTCGCGGAATTGAGCTATGGTATGCTCGTAATCTTGACACGACTCTTCGAGGGAGGTAATCTTGGACTGAAGGTTGTGGATTTGAATTTCCCGTGATTCTGAAAGAAATCTGAGTCAAAGTTGTCTGAAGGAAGTGAGCATCACCCACGGATATCTTCATGTAAAGCCTTTTCAGTCTCAACGTGGTTCTCTTCCAATTCGTCCGAGAGCTCTTTCAACGCTTCCAGGTCTTCGATTGTAATGCGCATCTCTTCGATTTTCTGCAAGAGACATTAGTTATGGTTACAGCAACGTCCAAAAGAACGCACCTCTCCCAGCTGGAGATTTCTCTCCGTGAGTTGCACGAGCAAGTCCTCTGCGCCTAACGCATCGTCTAACTGTAGCTTGAGATCTTCCACTTGTGTTTCCGCGTTTACAAGCTTGATCTGCAGAGTCTGATACTCCGCCTGCAGCGCTTCTGTCCTTTCCACGTCCTTCTCCATCTCTGCAATCCGATGTCTTTGTTCCACCTCCGTCTCGTTGGATATGTCCCGTAACCGCATGAGAGCTTCCTTCAACCTTTCATTCTGCTTTTCGAGCTGTACGTATTCGAGAGAACCCTTATCCGGTCGCTCGACGCGATTATCCTCCTCTATCAATTCACGTTCCTCGTGCAGAACTTCCACTTCCACTTCAAGTGCAGCTACGCGTTCACGCAGCTCGTCCACCTCGGCACTAGCCAACTCTGCCTTTTCCTCTGCCACTTCCTTATCCAACATAGCCATCTCCAACCTTTCTTCCATGTCCACAAATCTTTCATCGCCTACTTTGCCCAGCTGTTCAGCATCGGCTAATTGACGTTTCGTGGCGCTGAGCTCGGTTTGTAGAGATTGTAGTTTGGCTTGGAGCTTTGGACGGAGTGAAACAAAAGATTCTGCATCGGAAAGACGAGTTTCTAGTTCCCGTATGTGCTGTGCATCGTCAGCACGCTTGGCTTCAAGAACACGGATTTTGATGCGCAGCTCTTGAAGTTCGCTGTCATCTACGATCGGATGAGGTGCAGGGGGTGTTGTATGGATTTGTGGTGGCGGTGGCGGATGTGCAGGTTGTGGTGGCGGTTCTCTAGAGGGTGTACTTTGTGGACTTGGCTGAGCGAGAGGTGAAGACACTCTCCTTGCTCCGTTTACTGTGGGAGATTCTGTCCTAGACGGTGTATCCTGTTGTAACGGGCTGGAACGCAAAGAAATACTTCTTCGAGGTTGGTGTAGCGACGGAGAAGATCCCGACGCAAAAGATTTCTTTGTCGGCGATGCCTGACCAAGTCGGTTAATTCTCGACGAAGCCAAAGGAGTAGTGGGTTTCGAAGGACTCGCAGAACGAGCTGAAGAAGATGAAGGTGAAGCTGTCCGTGTTGTGACTGAGATGTTGGAATTCGCCCGTAATAATCCAGCTCCTGCGCCAGAATTCGTCCGTTTGTGACCTCCGCCGAGGCTGGGTCGCTTTACAGGCGTGGATGGGGTAGGCAAGGTCTTCTTCTCGTCCCTTTCGTTCCCTACGATTGCCTTGACCTGGCTACCCCTCACGAATACACCATATCCCATCCGGCAGCTAAAGTATTGTACACCATCGATAGAACCATCATTCTTCCCATTAGGTTCCTTTAATTCGACGCCAATCCATTTGCCTGGCTTGAACTGGGTAGGACCACTGAAACGAACGACGCCGCGACCAATGGGAAGGTCGATGATTGAACCAAGTGGAGGGTCGGTCGTGGACATGTTAGAGAGTCGACGTTGACATAGGCAGCATGGACGTACGCGTGCTCGTTGCGCCTGACGATGACGAGCAAGGCAAGTTTTCTCACGGTGCTCCTGTCAACAAAGGGAATTCGAATTTCGTATTCTCTCAACTACCGTACACTCTCTATCTTGCGTCTCTGCCCTCTCTAAAGTCAAGATACTCGACATCAATACATTCAAGGGACTATTTGAGCACAGAAAGACTCATGTCGACTTCAAGCAAAAATCGTCAAGTAGCATATGTACTATTTTTTTAATTGAGCCTATTCTTTTCGAATGATGCTCCTCAACTGGCACAACGATCACAGAACGGCTTTGGAATGACTGAACTGAGAGGTGCGTCACTCCACGCCAGTTCTCATGCCTCACTGATTAGCACCCAAACATTCTATCCTATGAATATCAATGGTAGGGCCGTTCATGACGGAGCTCGTGTCTTCGACTCCAATATTTGTTGGAAGAAACATCGGAGATCTGAAGTGATTTGCAGAGTAGTACGCGCTTGGGACCGCATCAGTAACTGGGAAACACGATCATTACTTCTCGAGTGTTTGCTCGGTCTTGAAGAGGCCACGGAAGTGAGCGAGGTTCTCGTGAAAGGCAAGAATACTGAAGGTACAAGTTTTCAATCGGTGTTCCTCAATAACGATAGCCTCTTTTTTTCGGGTTAAATCTGTGGGTAATTCACAGCGGTGCCGCTACCATTATGTTCCCTGATGGAAGATGTCACCGATCCCAAGGAAGCGACCTATTTGAACAATGTTCTAACTTACTGATGTGGGAAGCTCGCACGGCTATCGTCCGAACAGTTTCAGTGTTCCTTCCTAAGCAGTACTTCTATAATCAGCCTCTGGCTACCCTGAAGCTTTCGTGCTATTAGCTTACTACAACCACCGGTAAATGAATCACGGGAGTCCAGGAAAACAGGCTAGGCGTCAAAACCACTCCATCTACACGGTCGTGCGTCTTCCGCAGGACTATCGTGGACTAGTGGACTAGTGTTCTGCCACTGATGATTGATTTCTGAAAATTTCTAGAGACCATAACCAGATGGGTTTTACATATCCCTGGCGCCTATGCAAACCATGAACCTGTATGTCTTTTATGGCCTAATTTTCCTAACGCAGTCTGAGTGACGCTTCGCCAAACGATGGCGTTTGAGGTCCCAGGCCGTCACAAAAGCCGTGTCGCATGTCGGACATACGTGTTGCTTTATCCCATAGTGTGCGTTGATGTGATCTGCACCCAGGTGCTTGTCAACCCCGAACACCATGGAGAGAATAGGCGCCTCACTCTTTAGGTTGTGTTTCTGTGTGAACCCAGAGGACTGACATCCTGGAATATCGCAAAAGAATCGGGCCTCTTTTTTACGACGGGACCTCGTGGCCTTGAGCTTCGAAGAGGTGCTCACTTCCAACCGGAAGTCAGAGGGGGCCCCCTGGTCTGCGAGGAACGAACATCCCGGATTCCCGCATCCTCTGGGATAGTTTTCCCAGCAGTAGTAGCATCCTATGCGTGGTTCTTTAATGGGGACTCTAGGAGGGCCAGCTCACTGGTATTTGCTCACCATGTTTGCTCTTCGTATCATAGCGCTGATTGATACCACCCGGGACGCTCGTCATGATCTAGGACGCCCTTCAGGACGCTCAGATTTCGATACTGGGAATGCGACTCACTCAAGGGCTCGTAAATAAGAGGACTGGAAGTGTAGAGCTCGTCTGAGTTGCCTGAAGGCTGACACTGCCATTATAACTGTCTACAGTGCTGTTCAATAACATATGTCATTTTCATGAGCTTATCCGACATAAACCATATACGAACCTCATACAGCCACTTTGTTCAGATCTTAAGCACGGACAATTCTAGTCACGGTTAACCATTTCCGAAGCCAACTAACCGGCAGTTTCCGTGCACATTCCTCGAACGCTGATTGCTATCTCACCCCTGACAGGACTGGTGAGAGAGGGGATCTGGTTTATGATCAGACTGGTACCCTGACCAAAATAGTATCTTCGTGGCTCAAGCAATAGAGTGTGTTTGTAGAGGGTTATATGGGTTTTTGCCCGTCCAACGGTGCTCCGAGTCCACTCTGTCCATTTGAGTGAATTTTGCAAACGTAACTTGTAGAAATTAGTGTTACATCCCTGGGTCAATGCACTGCAGCCTCTTGCTCTTTCCTGGGTACCAGTGATAGCACGCCACTAACTGCGACCCACAATGTCATAGCATGCAATACTCGACCACCAGGCCTCATCAAACCCGATACCGCTGTCTTCTTGAGCTACACGGCTTATTGTATAGGTTCGGATCGTGATCTGGAGATTTCCGAATGAAGATTGGAGTGTTTTTCCGTCCATTCGAGTGACAAACGTAAGGGCCAGGCGTATGGGCAAAACCCGTAAGTATAACCCTGTACAAATAGTAATACACTCTGATGCACCGAGATTAAGACTGCTTTGTACAATTTCTCGCGCCACATTGATCACATCTGTGATGGTGTGGACACGCGAGAGCTCAGATTCGATGTCTATCTTCCACCAAAGTCAATCATGGAACGAGCCGGTGGACGCTGTATAAATGCAACTATAATGTTAGTAAATAACAGCGGAACGGGCTCAATCTTCTCCAGTCATCTTTTGTTTGTCGGACTCAACTCCGAGTGCGTCGAATCAGAGAACACGTACCGTCGTGCCCCCAAGACAAGCGTGTCAATATACAAGTGTTTGCTGTTGTATAGACTATGTGGCAGTTGTGTTCGGCTTCAGGCTAAATTTTTGGGTAGAAGGAATGCGATACAACGGGGCAGCCCCGTGGACCTTTGGGGATTGTTATCCCTGTGAGACGAAAATGCTTTATTGGTGCTCCGGGAAATACGCCCAAGTCTGGTCAACCTTTGCCCAATGCCAACCCTGAGAGTCGCGTGCCGCCAGAATCCTCGATAGCGAACTATCCCTGAGTAGTAAGTGCCATCACCTCATGTCCCAAAGCTAGTAAGCACCCGGCATTTGGCCCCTTGCAAGGCTTTACTAGGACATCATATACAGCACTCTTCAGAATCATTTGGAAACGTGTGAACAGATGGTCCTCGGTAATAGAACGTGTTCGGTACCTTTAGAATCGTTACTAGCTGTAAGGCGATGATCCTGAGATAACACGAGTTGCGAAGAGGATTGGAAGAGGAAGAGGGTCAACTACAACCAGAACGCCGACGAACAGAAGGAAAATTTTGCTGAAGCGCCCACCAAGTACTACACCACCGAGGACGCTCGCATGAAGATGATCGCTGCCGTGTGTGAGTTTACTATCCTGGCCTTTTTAGACATTCGGTCGAAGAGAAGTGGTACAAACGAAACATACACTGCAGCTGACGCTCCCGAGCGCAATGAGACACCGATGGAAGTTCAAGAATCCTCGCGAGCCTCTCACTGTGCCTAGAGGTAACGAAAGAAAATCCTGGGTCCAGTTCAACTTAGGCCTGTGACTGTGGTGACCGATATTCCTATGTGACGCGCAAGAAGTACTTAGTACATGAATAAATTGCGCTCACTGATAATGAAAACCCCTAGTCAAGAATCGCAAAAGGTATACCTACGGGCCTTTGAACTAGGTGGCCGGGATAATTTGAATCCCTGTTCTCTCCCTGGACGGGACAACAGGGTTTAGTTTAGGTGAGGTCGTGGTTAACAACAGAACAGAGCAGTACGCGCCGCGGTTGCAGCCGAGTAAACAACGTCATCTCATTCCTTCTCTTCCCCAGTCATCAATGCCTCCAACGACTGAACAGAATTTCCGCAACAATCTCTCCCAATTCGCCTGGTCAAGAGGCGCTACAGACGACTCCCGACAAACTCAACCACCTGCACAGTCCGGGAATGCATTTTCTCGGTTTTATAATACAATAGCTGGCGACTATATCCCTCTTCGGTCCAGTGAACGGTCAAATGAAGATGAAGCTTGGTTCGCTCTGTCTAGATGGGAGAGGTGCTGTGTGGTTACTTTCGGGAAAGATGTCAACTAAAGAGACTTGTAGACTACTGGGGTTCGGGGCGTGTCTGATAGGAGCAGTAGTCTGCTTCTTCGTCGCATTTTTGACGATGATGCGGTATGTAGCGGCACTATCTAGAGTTCGTATGCTGAACTGCTTTGAACATAGACCATCCAAGTTTGCCTTGGCTTTCAGGTGAAGGAGCTCTGATTGAAGATATGCAAAACCCACTGAATTCGTTACTCCGCAGCTTGGGCAGTTTGTTGGTCATGCTTGGGTACGTGTCATTCGCCTTATACACTAGCTCTATCTCATACTGTTGTCTAGCTTCTCCGTTTTGATAGGTCCTATAAACCATATCAAACATTTGGTCTCGAAAGAACGACTTCCATTCACATTCATCTACTTTACAAGTCTTGGACTCACGCTCTATTTCTCCCTCGGAGTGAGCACGCTTCTCACCTACCATCCTGCTTTGACCCTGATTCAATTCTCCGCTAGCTACATTCATTCTTCGGCTCATTAATTAGTGGTATTGTGCAGGTATGCACACCTTCGCTACTCCGAACCCCCCCGACTAACAAATCTCACTACCAGATTGTAGCTCTCGTAGCTTACGTTCTCGCCTACTTCCCCGGCGGAACACAAACCCTCAGAATGGGAGGATCTCTCGCTCTACGTGGAGCAGGCAGCCTTTTACCTCGGTAGAAAGCAGAGAATGTATGATATTATACTATATATCACGGGAATTTTGGAGAGGAAACCTTCAATGTACAACATAATATCCTAGGCAGTTCTTGAAATCATCGACATCATGAATTGTCGTCAGCCATCTGTTCACCATCATGCAGCCCAGCACAATCCCGAATACGTCGGCACATTATTTCGACGTATGCTTGATTGGCTTGCCATTCTTCGGCGAGGTTTTCATCATCCTGAGCGTAAGACCAAGTTAGTCTTCGAAATCTAGAAGATTGGAAGAAACACGCACCACAACCAACGACTGAAGCCTCTGCAGAATGGGCCCAAGTCTTTTGCCGACGTCTTGCCGGAGGCTTTCTGGATCTGGTGTAGCCAAGAACCTCATAGCAGACGCCGCAAATGTGTTCGTATTGGGGTTCTTGGGGTTTTGGTCATCAGCATAGAAACCTAAATGCCTCCACAACAATAGTAGCAGCATCTCAATGGTACCTATAGCCAGACGATGAGAACAGTCACAAAGAGTTATTTGAACTAATCACTCACTTATACTCAACCTTGCATCCCCTTTCGCAACCTGCCCAATTCGCTCGAGTTCGCGACAGATGAGCGCTCGTTTTTGGTCGATTTCTAAGTCTTGAATGAAATCAATGTCGATATCACCGACAATCTGTATCCGAAAAAAGACATGAGACGTCGATTATGACCAGATGGAGGTAACCTACATCTTGAATGTTGTCCACAGCGATGAGGGCTCTGGCACCGAGCTCGGCTGAGATGTCAGATATTTGCCGCAAAGTCCCTGCTAGATCGTTGCAGAGAGTGCTCAGCGCCTCAAGGGCGTCACCAATCGTTGGTATAGTTGCTACAAGGAATATGTTAGGGGAAGGGATCGAATGGAAGGCGCCGGCATACCAAGGAAGTGACCCTTCTCCTCATGTCGCGATAATGTGCAAATGGGCGAAAGCACAGGGCTAATTTCCGGTTCTGTCGAGATAATGGTCAGCAAAATCTACAGATATGCAAAAATAAAATAAAATATCGAACCAGTGAAGTCGCTCGTAGCACCTGCATAAGCAACGAGTGCTTTGCGCAATGTCTTCTCCGTTCGACGAACATTGGCTTCAAACTTGGTCTCGGGACCAAACCCTATATTACCGAATTAAGTAGTGGACATTGCCTAAAGGGGTCAATATTTTCTCACCTGTGGCAGGAGTACTAGCATCTGTAATTTCTGTGTCTGTTTGAGGCCGTATCTGTTCTACCCAAGGGCCTCCAGCTAAACACCCAGTTGACAAAGACAAGATGGCACTGTTGATGGCACCAAATCCTGAGTGTGTAGACATCTGTGTAAAGTGCAGGTGAGAGAAGTTTCGACAATCAGATTTCGGCCCTACCAGTTCGTTTTGGCTGACCAGAGGCAAGACTTGGGCACAGAGGGACACAATCAAATGAACCTCTTCCAATAGTGCGAGGGAGAGGTCATCTGTCTCATTCTTAACGAGAATCACTATCGTAGCACTGTGGCGCGACAAAAAGTCTAGAACTTGGTTGGAAGCTGTGGCATGTTTGGCGCCGAGAGTGGCTAGAAGAGCGTTGACGAGCTGGAGGCTAGGCATGAACAATTGATGATATCGTTGGATAGCTGAGGGTAGGAATGTATCGTGGTCTAAAAACACTGTTAGCGATTTGACAACGACGGAAACTGATAAACTCACCAACGAAGGAAGAGTCTGCTTCAGGTCTAGCATCGAGATAGTCGCACTGGGCTAATGCAGGGATAAGTCGTGTCTCCAGCAATCGTTCCGCACCAAGACGCGTCTGTGCCATGCGAATGAACAACGACATTTTCGCTTCGTAAACGTATAATGGGTTGAGATCATCTACGAGCGCGGTTTAGCCAGTAATATACAGAGGTGGGATTAAGGAACCTTACCGGGATCTGGCTTCAGCACAGACTGTAATAGGAAGTCGGACTCGTTCAAGCCCTGTACAAAGTTGGAGAGAATCCCATGTCGGACAAGGTATGTCGGCACGGGATGGCTCTTGTCCAACGCAGATAGCAGCACCAACGAGTCCAACGCCATGAATGCAACGGTCCTCCAAACTTCAGTACCGTCGATTGCATCACGAGCAATTGTGACAACAAGACGTTCAAGAGAGCCTTGCATGAGATTCAGACTATTTGTTTGTATTAGGTGAGATCCTCCTTGTCTTGTCCTACTTTGGCTTTTATGAGGAACGATAGCCATGGAATCACCGAAGGGACTGTCCTCTCGTTTGGTAGACCATGTCAAGGCGAGTTTTGAATCGTTATGCATGGATGAGAGATCAGCTGACGAAGAGATGAGGTGGTTGTAATTGATAAGCGCAGCGTATAGGTTTCCACGGACCAGCTCTACCCCGTTGCTATTGAGTATGCATTCCAGGATACTTCTCAGAATGGCATACAACCGTTCGGCTGGCAAAGCGCCAGAGTCCGGATCGCCTCCAGCAGATTGCAGAATAATCTGGTGTCGTCTATCTTCACGCAACTTGGTGATAGAAGACAGAATCACCTCGGACAATAACACAGCCGTTGAGTCATGGATGCTACCTGAGTTGATAATGGGTGGCAAGACATGCAGGATGTCGAAAAGCATGTTTTCGCGATGATCATGGGGTAAACGGTCGAAGCATTTGGTGAGTGTGGTGTCCAGTAACCTTCTCCAAGCTTCAAACCCAGTGCTGGTGGCATGGACAATCTGACGCCGATGGTTTTCTACAGCACAGCTCTCCAGTATGTAATTCGTTTCGATGTTGAGTTGCTCTGCCTGCGCAGGGGTGACAATACTGTTCTGGGAAAAGAGGGTACGACGAGCTGTAGTCAATAAGGACAATAGCTCCCCACGATCGATGATGTCGCAGCCGGAAGAGTCCCTGCGTACACAAGAGAGTAGGTTAAGTTGCCCTAGGAATTGCAATTCTACCGCTTGGACTTCCAACGTGTCCGACCAATCGAATGTCAGAGACTGGACGAACTCTATGATGCGTAAATGCGACTGCCCAACTTCCCGGAATGGGCGCGCGATTTCGTCCTCCCATATATTAGCTTCTTCAATCGACGAATCGTTCCCGAAAAGGATGTCGAGCAACTCCGCCACAGCCCCATGCTGTCCCTTGTTAGTAAGAACATGTAAGTCTAGCGCCACCAGATTGAAAATCCATGACCGCAAACTCAGGAAGGAGTTTAAGGTGGCCGTTGTTGTTGTGACTCGAGCACCATCCTGATATTGGACGAGGATGTAAGGAGGTTCTTCAGATCTCTGGGGGACTTGGGAGGGAACGGCAGCTAAGTGGCGAGCGAAAAAGTCTTCTCTAGTACGTAAATAGCGCATGGTGAATGCGGATGTCCTCGGGTGCACACACAACTGGTGAACGACATGATAACATCGCTCCGCAAGTGCAGGAAGGAGCGCAAATAACGGAGTACTGGATAGCTCGTGATGGCGGCCCTTGCCTTTGCCCTTCAGAGTGGGGATGCCGATGTTTAGCAATTCCAAAATGACATGGATGCATGCTTTTTGTGCGCCCAATGCATGAGGGTCTTGAATGCCATGTTCGCTCTTCGTTGAACCGAACAGAAGGAAGTGCGCAAAGTTGGGATATGGTCGATTCGACTCTGTGTTTTGGATAAGAAGGTCAAGAATCGCAGCCCTGATCGCCTGTTCAAGAGAAGCAGGCATTTCATCCACGTCTGGCGCGCCAGCACCTGTCACCTGCTCCGCGATGGTTTCTGCTATGGTAACGTCCTCTGTCGTTTCTGTCCCCAAGGCGTGGACATATCCCATCAGTATCCTGTCGGACTCTTCACTTCGTTCAGTTGATGTCGCCAAATTGCTAAACGCACTCGACCTTGACAGAATTGCGAGTATCTTCACTGAGAGGAGAACTACCTCAGAGTGAGAGGGATATGCCACATAGGCTGCTAATGCAGGAACATATTGAGGAACAAATGAGAGGGCCTGATCGAACCTCGTGAAGAAAGATCGAGGATGCGTTGTCCCGACCAGAGGGGCGCTGTCGATATCAGAGAGCATAGGTATCAAAACATCTAAGAAGATGTCCTGGATTTCCAACACACGTAGGACGATCCGCAACACCCTAACTATTGTGCTTTCAAAGTATGGCTCCTCCTTGGCGAGGCCTTTGTCGAAACCTCCCAAGCCTTCAACCACATACGAGATGATGGTCGTCTGCAGAGAAGTGGAGGTATTGGTCAGGAGTCGTTGCAAGATGTCGTAACCCGGATGAACAAGGTAAGGAGCGATGATGTTACTTTTGAGCTCTCCGGATTCGGCAGCTGCAAGGAATCCTTCTAGATCGTAGCTAGCCAATGCCCTCTCGACGAAACAGAGGCAAAGGTCGTTCATCTGCCATCGCTCAGAAGGTCGCAAGAAGTCCCGGGTTGGTATTCTCGTGAACACGTGGTCGATCACGAAGGATGTGAATGGGCCTATTCCGGGTAGCCTATATGGTTGGCCTAAAGAATCTGGGATGGTGTTGATGGGGACGACCTCGGTAACGCGATCCTTGAGGGGAATACGTTTGGGTGTGTGGAGTAAAGTGCCGAGAAGTTTTAAGAACGGGATCGTGGCGGGATAGAGACCGTGGCTCCCTTCAATCTCATCGAGCTCTACTTCAACTCCTTTTCCTGGGCGAATAGTTATGCTATAGCCGGTGGAGGGCAGAGGTCGGACATTGATCACCTCAAGCTTCTCCATCAACGTCCAAACTGCTCTACATATTTCCAAGCCGGGTATACCGGCACCTGGTTGACAGAATGCTGATAATGTCTCGAAGAGCATTCCTTTCAGTTCCAATGGGACGCTGAGTGGGATAAGGGAGACGAGTGTGGGGATGGCTCGGAACTGTGTGTGGCCAGAAATAGCAACGCGAACTGCCACGGAGTAGGTCACAACGGCGGACAACAGACGAAGGAACGATTGGGCGAGTAACACATCGCTTGGCCCAATACTGAGCTCTGTATGTTGTTGATTCTGGTTCTGATATGTCAACTGACTCATTCCGGATTGTGACAAGGAATGATTGGGAGCTGTACGCACAGTAGCACCGGACGCCCATGCATCTAACAGCCCGAAAATAATATCCCATGAGACCGTTGACCCACTCCCAGAGTTGGGAAGCGAGCTGCCCGGAATAACTTCGCCTCCGCCCCTGGCCATAAAATTGTAGGCCAGTTCGCTACAATGTTGCCCCTTCGCCAGCCCAGCTAACATATCAAACAATGCCATAGTCATAGTGGCGTCATGAGCCTGAGTAGACCATACAGCCCATTGCAAGAATGCGGGTAAACGTCCAGCGGAGCTCTCGAATAACTCCAAGAAGGTCGGGGGCGTTTCTCCCTGAGGCCCTGCACCCCAGAACTGAAGCGCAGATTCTTCCGGAAGAGAGCTGTACAACAGGCCGATGAAGGAGTACAACAAAGCAATATCGTTTCGCGGTGGGGGCTTGTCGCCTTCGGGAACGACGCTCCCGCCAAAGCGGCCAGGGCCCCGTGAACGATCACGAGCGTTGGCAAGGACAAGGTCTTCCTGACGCTGCTTTATTTTCCGCAGTTCTGAGGACGCATGGGTAATCAGCAGTCGGACAAGGGTTTCGAATGCCGTTAGGACTGGCAATCGGAAGTCATCAGAAGGCGCCTCTCGTTGCTCTTGTTCTGCGGAAGGTACGAGATTCACCATTACGGATGGTACATGGAAAACACCATATCGTCTTTGGAGCTGAAGAACAGCAACGCCCAAGTAGGCAAACAAGTCACCCTGTACGGCGTTCCATATCTGGGTTTCGAGTTCTTCAGTCCGGAAACCTTCGCGATTCTCAAGTCGTGGATTGTTATGGCGATGGGTTGCGAGGAATAGGGTCCACTTGAGGAGGATGGTAGCCTTTAGCCCGGGCTCCTTCCATTGCGTCGTGGGTGCGAGTTTTTGGGTCATGAAAGTCATATTTGCTTGGTCATTGGCGAGCAAGGTTCGGGCTTGCCCACTGAAGCTTTGAGGATCGGCGGGGTCGAATGCAGCGAGAATGGTGGTAAGCATGTAGTAGGTCATTGCGTTATTGGGATTGGCCTGAAGCCACTCGACAATGACCTTGACTTCGTTGGGTGAAAACCAACCAAGACGGGCAAGGAGATAAAGGGACGTGGCGAGGCTTCTTCGCTCATACTTCAGGGATTCGTATCGAGCATTAAGAATGTCGGCGCCGAGGGACGGTGAGCCTACACACTAAGTCAGCTTGTGTTTAACAATATGCGACAATCACATACCTTGACCTGCCGAAGGTATAGTAGTGTCACTTCTGGCATTTTTACGAGCAACATCTGCTCTTGATAGAACATTTCCCAAGTTCTCGATTTCCTTGAATATCCGGTAGGCTATCGGGACCAGACCACTACCTTGTCGCTCGGGAGGCATGATTTCTGTCCGAGCAAAATGCCCTATATGTTGACAAAGCGAAGATGCATCCTCGTACTGCGCCGCTTCAGTGGCTTGGAAGAGGTAGCGTAAACAGTCGGCCAAGTCCCGTCGTCGCTGATGGAACTCGGACACCGTCAATTCAATGCAACGGACTGGATCCAAATTGGGGTTTTCACTCATTACTGAGTGGAGCAAACCCGCAACATAACGCTCTGAGCATTCCAGTTGCTGGGAAAGAAAGATGACTTGTCGTGCAAAGTCCGAGTTCACTGCGACTTTCTTGCCATTTATGACGATTTTACCTGTTGTATGTAAAAGAAAGTCAGTAAAAACTTTGATATACAGGAGCCAAGTCTCACGCACCAGATTCTATTTCCCTCTGTTGTTCAACATCTCGGATACCCACATCGAAAACCTTCACCAGACGCGGTTTGTGAATGATCAACTCGTCGAACACTTCTTGTTCTGCATATTGTGCCCCCCGATTATCCAAAGCATTTATCAGGACAGCTCGTAGGCGAGAAATTGTCTCCATTGACCAAGTCACTGAATGACCGTCGCAAAAGAAAGGAAAAGAAAGGCCTGTAACGCGTTCTATTTCGAATCCCAAGACGCGTAAAGGATGAGCTAGTCAGTGCACACAGATAGATCCAATTTAAAAAACATACTCACCGCTCCCGGTACCCAGTACCTCGACCTGAGAGTAAAGAAATGGAAGCGAAACACGAGTTGAAGTTTGGAGAGGTTTGGGAACAGGTCAAGGTTGGTTCGAAGGGGACTGATGGACCGTGGTCTTGCCTTACAATGGTCCGTTGGACTCGGTCTCACACCTTAGTATTTCCTATTTTCCGTCACCCACTTGCAATAAAATCGAGTTCTAATCGAGTTCTAATTCTATGCCTCTACTACGGTCGACTTCGCATTGGAACGATTGATTTATGGAAAGAGGAGGAACCACGAGTGGAAACCTAAGAATTTCGAGTCAGATTGGTCTCAGTCAGCTACTTACTCTTTTCCCGAACGCTCATGGCTCCACGTCTATCCAAGCGACAGCAACGCGCCCTCGACGAACTCCAGGATCTGAATCAAGCAGGTCCGTCCATAAGTGATAGTGAAGAAGAGATTACTGTCACCAAAGGCAAGGGCGGATTCGCTGCAGTAGGTTGTCGATATCTCATTGCCAGTATATATGTGGAGTTCACAGTTTTGCTGCAGCTCTACACACCGGGTGACGATGAAGATGACGGAAATGAAGGAACCGTAAAATCTGGAAAGAAGAAGGTATGTGTTATCGTTACTGTATTGCCCATGCTCAGATGGCTGAAACAATGATAGTCCAAGAAGAAAAAGAAGCCGGCTACTACTAGTGCAATTTCACCAGGGACCGCAACCCCAATTGCGGGTGTTGACGATGCCAGCGTCATCAAACCCCAAGTAGATGACCAGCTAGTACTAAAGAATGAAAAGAAAGCGGCAAAGAAAGCAAAGGCAAAAGCAAAAAAGAAAGGCAAAGACGACGATGGACTAGATGAGATCGATAGAGCCTTGGAAGAACTATCAATGAAGTAAGTATCGTAGCTCGGATCTTACGACGCATTTCACACCTCGCTAATCTTATGTACTCGTGAAGGCATCCAGAGTTCCACAAGCCATCCACCACTGACGGCACTTCACTACGCGCTCAAGATTTCCTTTCAAAACTGTCACCGCACCTTTCGGTATCCCTTACACACCTCGATTCGTCAGCAGAACTTCGTCGGTTCTTTGGGTCCAAGGTAGTCAAATCTACAAACGCTAGCAGTGGTACATCTGGTAACGCGGGTAGACGCACAAATGCAAAGCAGTCGGCCACAGAGCGCTCAAACCTGACCAAACCCCAACCAGGTTGGCCACCTGCAAGAATGAGGGAAGGTCTCAGTCTTCGGCCTTTGTCCGAAGAGGAACTCGCTAGAAAGGGGGCCTTCGCTCTTCAAGGAGAGAGATGGTGGACCGTAGAATACGGGAAGAAATACAAGAGCGTTACAAAGTCGTTCTTGAGGACAGTATTCTCCGGAGGTGTGTTTCGATCCTATAGTCATTGATGGATGATTGACAACCATTCATAGATCCGCAGGGCTTCTTTGACTTGCTCTATCGGACGCCGTGGCACGCAGATACTTTGCTGCAACTATCAGAGGTTTATCGACATCGTGATGGTAAGCGTCACCTTCCCAGCCAAGTATATTGTCTCAACGTTTGAGCAGAACACGCGCAAGCCATCGACCTCATCGAACGTGCAATCTTTGCATATGAGCGCGCGTTTCTCGGAATGGGATCCTTTAACCTTACGAGTGGCGTCAACCGGCTTGAATTTGATAGAGTGGAGAATCGTGTTTTCTTCATGGCAGTACATCGGGTTGTAGCAGATCTAACTCGTCGAGGGCTCACCCGAACTGCATTCGAATTTGCCAGGCTCTTGTGGTCTCTAGACCCTTGGACAGACCCCCACGGCGCTCTGTTTCATCTTGAGTTTTTGGCCTCCAAAGGAATGGGGAGTTGGATGGAGGAAGTCTTACAAGTCTACGAAAAGCGAGAGACAGACATTCAGGGTAGGATAGATCCCACGGTGCTTCCTGGTTGGACGTGGAGTCGAGCAGTAGTACTCAGGCTTAGTATCGAGGATACCGGGAAGGTATGCAACCGGCTTCCCCAATCTATATCCTGACTCAATTCGGGTAGGGAAATTTTGAACGCGAAGAGCTCGAAAAGAAGAGTACACAAGCCCTCGTCGAGGCCATCAGGTCCTTCCCTACAATTCTTCCTGTGTTGGCAGACAAAATCGATGTCGATGTACCAGATTGGGTGAGAAGCCTAAAAGAGTGCAGGATTGAAGTCGATGGAAGGTCCGGAATATGTTGCTTGCCTTCTGCTCAACAAGCTTACACCTCACTCACAGCTCACTCCCTCCGGAGCAAGCAATTCTCCACCTCCTCTCGCATTTATATGTTCAACGGGCTTGGTCTCTTTGGAAGGCGCCCGCCGTTTCATCATGGCTGAGTGCAACCATCAAATCGCTCTTTGGCTCTTCTCCTTCGGATAAACCAGCACTCCCACCCACACCTCGTCGTACCCGCTTCCTCGAGCTCTATTCAACCACATCGCCGTCTTCCAATACTCTAAGACACTCAGTGTGGCGACACCTTATGGTCCTCGAGTCAAACTACAAATCATTGTTCAAATATATGCCAAGGTCGATATCGGACACCCGGAGTCTATCGTGCGACCCTTTGCCACCGCCAGGTCGTCTCTCGGAATACGATACAACTTTCTTTGCTGATGTGGAGGACGAATCGGCTGGTAACGGTAGACGGCGAACTAGAGCTCAGAGAGAAGCTGATGAGCGAAGGCTCGCCAGACTAGTTCCAAATGCCGATTTCAGAAGGCAGATACAAGTAGGTCACCCTCTGATACGTTCATAGCGTATTTGTTAATACTCTCTTAGGCAATATTTGATGCCCATCCTATGCTCGCAGACCGCTTTCAAGGAGGTGTGTTTGAGTTTGCGCAACGGTTGGCACAGATGCCTCCTGACCTGGTCGACGACATGATGGCGCATGCTGCTGCTGAAATGGACCAGGCCGGTGGCATGGGGGAGGAGAATATCTTCGTAGCTGACGGTGTAGGGATGCCTGGAGGATTTGGTGAAGACGAAGAAGTGCTGTTGGGCGCTCCAGTACCTGTCAACCTTCCAAATAACAATGGACGAGGCAATGTGCCAATAGGTGATAATGAGAGTGATGAAGATGAAAATGACAGGGAGGAAGAAGACGAAGACGAGGAAGATGAGGAAGAAATTGCGGTTCGTCGAGTTCTCCTCAGCTTCAATGATTTGTCTGACTGGTCTGTTGCTGTCAGCCTATGCCAGTACGCATCATCCGCAATTTCATCGGAAGGTTTTGGGGAGGAAGTTCCAACCAGGCAGCGGAAGCAGACTCTTCAGATGAAGATCGACCATTGCAGAGGGACAACCAAGGGGTCGACTAGAGCGAACCGACAACATTACTGTAATTATAGTACTCTAGAAATACGAAATCTACATTGAAAGGATGTGAGTATTGTTGTAGCCTACTTACGCAAATGTATAGATAGATACAGGGAAGCCAAAATCATTAATACTGATAGGACGGTATAGTACATCCAAAGTCCAAGAAAACACGATCGAGAAAGTATCATTGGGTACGATAATCACCGCCTATTCCGTCGTCGCCGTCTGGCGCCATTATTCAAAAAGCTTTGGACTGCATCAGGTGCATCCTCCAACAAACTCTCCTCTGGCTCCCAAGTAGCATCTTCCGGGCCAAATCCCACCCAAAAGACCAAGAACTCCCGGCCGTCAAGGCCTTGTCGTACGTCCTCGATATGACTGATGTCAAACTGCTTCCCGCGATAGGCCTCGAGAGCTTCGGGTCCACCAGCTGTGTCCTCCAAAATCTGTTGTGCCAACCAGGCATCTTCCTTCTGACCAGACCCATGCCATTGGACGAGAAATTCGTTGCTTCCATCGTCCAGTATCCTATGCTTGATGATCTCCTCTACGGTGCAAACGAGATTATTCCCAAAGCACGTTAACGCACGTGACACGCTGCTCAAGTCAACTGATTGAGCGGTGTCAGTCCTCTTGTTCCAGGCCTTGGGCAAGGCCATCGGAGGTAGAGTCCTGGCAGACTCTAGTCTGTAAACACGACGAAGGTTCGTACGATTCTGTTCGCCCCGAATCTTTGGGTGAGCAAGACGCGCGTACTTGTCCACTTCACATATTGAATGCTCGATGTCCGAAAGATCCAAGGGCAATTGTTGAGGGCCAAGCCTGGGGGGCTTGATGCCCAGGCGACGAAAGTGATCGTCTTGAGTCTCCATCATCCACCGCATAATCTGGATGTCAATTTGGCGATTAACTAGTCTGGCCTCCTTGATGCTGTTCCCAAACAGCTTGACAAGTCCTGAGGAAGAACCAACGCACGGGACGACGTAGTCGTTCGCAGAAAACTTGAAGAGTTTTGAGTACGATAAGTTGAGGAGTAATTGGTACGAGGTGAACGGCCCCATTCCAGGGAGAGAAAGGAGGTATTCATGCAATTTCCCGACGTCCTTGGCATTCTGCATCCGAGAAACGAGATCATCGTCCATCATCTGCTCCAAGACCAGAAGGTGGTTATGATAATTGGGATAGGGTCCTGAGAGGATCTTCATGAAAGCGCCCGTATATAGTGTAGTGCCGTTCTCATGGGCTTCCTGTAATACCTCCAAATAAGCCTCTAAGTTATATGTTTTCCATGACAGAGGCCCAAGCTGAGTCTGCAACAGCTCATACGTCTCGGGCTTGGTGAAGATGTCATATAAGAGGATTCTGAAAACGACTTCTTGGGGCTCCTGAGAACCTTTTTCGATAACCTCGCGAACGAGAAATTGACAACCTCGGTCGAGGACTCGGTATGAGTTGCAGAAGTAGTACTCTCGAAGGTGCTCGTCTTTAGTCCATCTAGAATAACGATAGTATCAAATGTCATGTAAGATGCCAAAGTTGGAAGCATACGGGTATGGTTCTCCAGCGCGTCTCCTGTCATCAATGGCCTTTCGCTCGGCACACCAGTACCAAAAGGTGTCAAATGCGATTGTAGGGTGGAGTTTGAAGCCGGCAACCGTAACTTTAGACAGGGTCGATTTGGCTCCCTGTTTGGTCTTCTTTTTTCGCGTGAGCGTTGAAGCCGATATGGTTTTCCGCAGTCGAGTTGACGCCGTTGACGCGCCTTCATCATCTGATGATGATAGACTTGACAAGGCAGAATCATCATCAAGGGCGTCAAGATGTTCATTTCGGCGCGTTGTAGACTCGCGAGTGGCACTCATGGGAGAAGAGGCGGACCTTCTGTAGATGGATGGACATGTGCGTGTGGGCGGCATGGGTATAAACTTTTGACTGTGGAAATGATGATCGACAAAGGGGCGAATTTAGAGAAGAGAACCTGGTTAGCAACCCCGGTTCTGGTTCTAAGAACACCAAAACTTACCTGGACCGGCCTCTCTACATGCAAACAATGACCAGCTATGCTTTTACTGACTCGTCGACAGGGAAGGGGGATCTGAAGAAACAATTCCCACGGGTGTCGCTCATCGGCAAGGACATTGTAAGCGTCGCTGAGCTCAAATTTTTGAATTTCCTATGGGGCCAAACAAAGGGGCTAAGAAACTTTTTGGGAATACAGCCGGAATACAGTGTGCCATGCTCGGCGATATTGACGTGGACGAATCCAAAGATATTTTCTATAGTACTGTACCAAGAAGGGATGCAGTGATACTGGCATTCTAATACATGTCATTTCACGGAGAAAGATATAGCTGTGTCGCAGACTCACGGGGCTACAGTAGAGGCTGATTTCCACTGCATTGACTAGCATTCTTCAGCTCGCAACGTCTTCTTGGACATTAAACGGTTTTAGCCTACAAGTTGGAACTTCAGCATGGCATAACAAATACCACTGAGTTTTCCGGGTGACATTATGCGTTGGACAGGCCTGAACGATGTTATGCCGAAAAGCAACCAACGAAGAAGTTTGGTAGATGATATTGCTACGCTAAAATACCAGATTACATGTACCTATCTGCAACTGTTCAGCACATCGCCTCAGGGACGAACGAATAATACTCACTCTTGCCTCCTGACATTGAATTTCACGGTTCGACTAAGAGTTGTTCAAGTAGAAAACGGAAATGCTGATGAGGAAGGGTAATGCGCAGGCTAGATGATGGTAGGAGGCAAAGATCCAACCCGGTCACGGTATCTGAAGCGCGGCATCTTTACACAGAACCACCACCGAGGAACATGCAACTCTCGCATTTCATCCTTCAATCTTAAGAAGAGCCCTCAGAAGAACTACATTGGATATTTAGCCCAAATTCGACCATGATGCTCGCTGCCAGTAACACCCAAATAATCAGCTCGGCCAACGACCTGTTGGCTGCACATGCTGCGCTCATTTCACGCGTACGCGATATCCAAAAGGTTCATCGACGACACCTTCAAGGAACCTCTCATGAATTGGCCAATTCTTCTCTCGTTCCATCTCCACCACGTTCACCGTCACCAAACGATTCACCCCCGGCATCGCCCACAGAGCCTCGAGCTCATAGAATACGCCAGGATTTGCCCCCTGCGAAGCGGGCTCGAGCTGCAAGATACAAGAATTACGTGCCAGAAGAGGAAACCATCCGCAATGATTACTCCCAACGATATGTTGATTCTGGGGATTGGCCGCAGAATTGGGTCTTAGGTGCCGAACCAGAACATCGATTCGAAGAGTACGTTATATTCGGTCCATTAAATGACTTCGGGACGCTCATCTGGCTTTAGATATCCAAAACAACAGCGCCTGCTCAATCTGAAGAAAGCATCAGTTAAACAATATTCATTGCCACCATCTTACCTACCATTCTCGGAGCTGAACACGCTCATCCCCTGCAAGTTTGATGTCATACTCCTGGACCCCCCATTCTCGTCTTCCTTTAACTGGGATGACTTACAGGCGCTGCCTGTACCATCCTTGGCTGCGGACCCTAGTTTTGTATTCCTATGGGTCGGCAGCGGCGCAGGAGATGGTCTCGAAAGAGGTAGAGAGGTACTGGCTAAGTGGGGATA
The DNA here is from genome assembly GCA_037176845.1 of Paramarasmius palmivorus. Lineage (NCBI taxonomy): Eukaryota > Fungi > Basidiomycota > Agaricomycetes > Agaricales > Marasmiaceae > Paramarasmius > Paramarasmius palmivorus. Next base: position 124,392 of record JAYKXP010000053.1, on the reverse strand, counting down.
TCGACGGTGTGAAGACGTGGTGTGGGTTAAGACCAACAAATGTAGCAACAAAGGCCCTGGCGTAAAGATCCTTTTTTCATCCTTGCAATACATCATTCTGACCAATTCCTTGCATAGACAGATCCACCGACCACGTCCCTTCTAACTCGCACGAAGCAACACTGTTTGATCGGAATCCGAGGTACCGTCCGTCGCTCCACCGATAGCTGGTTCGTGCATTGTAATGTTGGTATGTGTACTAGTCGTTTTGTTCCTACGGATTTACCAAATCCCGTCTTACTAGACACGGACGTTATCATTTGGGAAGGCGATCCTACAGACCCAATGAGAAAACCTCCAGAAATGTACACTCTGATAGAGAATTTTTGTCTCGGCACCCGGCGTCTGGAAGTTTTTGGGCGAGCTTCGTCTTCTTTGCGTCGAGGATGGGTTACCTTACTCAGTCAAATCGAGGAAGAAGAATTAACCCGACAAAAAGGCTCCGAATCTGTCCTGTTCATCGATGGAGAGGAAGGCGGCGAAGTTCTCAGGTGGGAACGCGACAAATTCGATGCTGGAATTAAGGAACTGGCCAACGGAGGCAAGGCAGTTGTTCCATTGACGTCCGATATTGATGCCTTGCGACCGAAATCGCCTTTCAGACCCGGTAGTGGTGCAAATGGGCCTGCGACTCAGGGGAATCCAGGTTCTGGTGGAAGCTCAGGTGGCGTCCAAATGGGAATTCCAGGTATGAATGTGGGCCCACGGTTAAATCGAGGCGGGTTCAGTAATCCTATGATGCCAAATCAAGGTCAGAATCCCATGTTAGGACAGCCGTTTGGTATGGGTATCAATGCCATGAACATGGGAATGGGCAATAATATCAACGGCATGGAGGGGATGATGGGAGCTTGGCCTGGCATGATGGGAGGTATGGGGAATGGGGCAAACATGCACATGGCAAATATGAACATGAATTCCGGCGGTCTGGGCAATCCGAACGCCATGGGCATGCCTATGGTAGGGATGGGCGGTAGTTTTCAGCCGCAACAAAACGGGAATTTTGTTGGCATGCCTGCCATGCAAATGTTCAACGGCGGAATGATGGGTGGACCCATGGCCTGGAGCGATCAAGGACAGTACGGAATGGATGGAAACTGGGAAGGCGAGATGATGAGTATGAATCCCCAGATGAATGCGAATGTCCCTGGGGGCGTAAACATGGGTGGATCTTACAACATGGGCCAATGGGGACAGTAGTGTGAATATAATTTATGCGCGTTGTATTTATTATCACTGGTGTATAGTTTTGCTGTAGTCATTTATATTCTGATCTTTCACGTTCCTCCATTTGTGCTACTTGTGCAGTTGAGGCAAATATACTTTACTCGCCTGAAGGAACTTTGACCGCCACTCAGACTGACGCCGGAGTACTGAGCGAGCGCTTGTTTTCCACGTGCTCGAAAAATTTGGTCGCGTTTTGACGCCCGCTGTGTTCGTCCTTTTCTTCTCGTCGTCCCGACCAATACCAAACCATGGGGAAGGCCACGAAGAAGTCGATGAAAAAGTTTGCTTCCAGTGGGCAGCTCAAGAAGACTATAGAGGCGAGGAAGAAGCATCAACAAATAAAGAAGAAATTTCAAAACCGACGAGGGAACAAGGGATCCAAGCAGCAGCAGCCAGAACCTGAATCAGGTTCGGAAGAGGAGGTGGATGAGGAAGAGGCGAACGTGTGCGTGAGGTTATCGCAATGTGTAAATAACCAAACTTATAATTGTTCTCAATTAGCAAGAAAACCCGGACGGTGGATGATCTTTTGGGAGCCAGTTTTATGGATGAAGATGACTCTGAGATAGATGAAGGGGAAGATGAAGTATGTTATGCATAATCCAAGGCTGAAGTACCTTTCTCAAATGCTTTGCAGGACGTCGACTCGGACGAAAACGAAGAAAACGAAGACGAAGACGATTTCGATGACAATGCTTCATTTGGCTCTGTGGATGACCTAGATGGTGCGTCTAGAGTGATACTGACATGCTATATCGCTGTCCTGCTAACCATTTATTAGAAGCAGACGAAGGTCAAAACCATCTAATGGAACTTTCGAAATTGGCAGAGAAGGACCCGGACTTCTACAAGTATCTGCAAGAAAATGACCGAGAACTCCTGGAGTTTGATCCCAACACAATGCAAACAGCTGGAGAATCGGATGTGGAGGATGAGGACGAAGACGTTGAAATGGAGGAAGAACGTTTACCTACGCTCACAAGTGACATACTACGTCAATGGCAAAAGGCTTTACTGGAACAACGGTCATTGCGAGCGCTGCGCAAGTTGTTAATTGCCTTCCGATCAGCGGCCCACATGAATGAAGAGGACCAAGTTTTGGCTTGGAGCATTGACAATTCTTCAGGTCCGTACGGCTATCCACAATTCCGTTCCCTGTCTAACTATCCACCAGTTTACAATAAGCTCTTAACAACTACACTCAGATACACACCAGTCGTACTTGAGCACCATGTCCCATATAAAACCCTTCCCAATGGCAGGTTGTGAGTATAATCCATTTCTTTCAGGGGTTTTCGGTTGACCAACGCTTGCAGCAAATCACCCACGCAGACACAAAAATTCAAAACTCTGCAAAAACTTATTCTATCCTACTTTCATAACGTCATTCACCTACTGGATCAACTCACCGACAACGAGATGATACAGTTGGCGGTGGCAGAGAGCGCAAAGATAATACCCTATGTCACCAGCAGTCGGAAAACGGTAAAACTCTATCTCAAGGTAGCCCCTACCCCTCTTCTTCACTGCACATATTAATTAGGTTCTGTCCAGAAATGTTTAGAGCTATGGTCGAGCGCTGAAGACAGTACCCGGATATCTGCGTTCCTCGCCCTACGGAAGTTAGCTTCTGCGACTGACCAATCTATTCTTGACAGCGTTCTGAAGGTCAGATACCTTTCAATTTACTATAAAACATGGCTGACCGACATTTAGGGAACCTATATGACTTTAGTCCGTTCGTCGAAAGCTACAACCGCACACACACTTCCGTCCATCAACTTGATGAAGAACTCTGCATCTGAAGTGTTTTGTCTAGACCAAGCTTCCTCCTATCAACACGCGTTTGGATATATTCGTCAACTGGCGATACACCTCAGGAATAGTATGAAAGTGAAAACAAAGGTATGCCTCCAAGAATATATTTTCCCGGCTGGTACTAACGTCACCTATAGGAAGCATATCGGCAGGTGTACAATTGGCAATACATTCACTCCCTCGACTTCTGGTGCATCGTGTTAGCCCGTGCATGTGGTGTAGAGTCCGAGGCGAAGAGCGGAATTTCGAGCGAACTCAAGCCCTTGATTTATCCCTTAGTTCAGGTCAGCCTCGGATCGATAAAGTGAGCACCCTGAGATTATGCAAAATATTCGCATGACTACTGACTCCGCGACTCTAAGACTGGTCTCAAACAGTCGCTCTTATCCATTCCACCTGCATGTAATCCGTTCATTGCTTCATCTCACACGGCACACGCAGACCTACATCCCCATATCGCCTTATCTTCTTCCCGTCTTAACATCGACGCTTGCATCTTCTTCACGCCCTAAATCCTCGACACTTCGACCTCTAGATCTGGAGGTGCAAATTCGCACACCTCAACAATATCTCAAGACACGTGTCTATATCGAGGGCTTAATTGAAGAAGCAACATACCTTCTCTCGGAATGGCTTGCTGTTAAAGTCGTACACGGAAGTATAGGTTTCCCGGAGATTGCCGTTCCCGTCATCGTAGTGCTACGCAAAGCCATGAAAAACGCCAAATCTGGGTCGTTAATCAAAGATGTCGGTCAGATTAAAACACTCGTGGAACGCGTGGAAGAGAGTGCAAAATGGGTGGAGCAGAAGAGGAAGAGTGTTCGATTAGCTCCCGGCAAGATCGCAGACGTAGAGGAGTGGGAGTCTCAACTAAAGCAGAAACTTGACGAAGCACCGTTGGCCAAGTATCTCAAGGTTCAACGTAAGGCCAGGGAAAAGAAACGGAAGATGATGGAAAACGTATGTTGAACAGATTGATTATGCTGTCATGACACTCACTATTTCTCTCCCAGGCACGGCAAGGACAAAATGAAGTGCTCGAAGAAGACTAAATGATGAATACACCATGCTATACAATAGCTGCCGGTTGTGCAATTGCCGTCCTATCGTCTGTATACGTCGACCATCTTAAAATAGCTGATGAGTAGGCTCCGTCGAGCACTGAACTGGTGTATTTAGTTTGATCTGGGTCGTACATACGCATTCGAGACCAGTAGAATATTCCAGGCGTTTGGCTGTAGCCTCGCATTCGCTTTGCTACCAAATACCTAAGACTCTCTTCCACCACGGCCGGGCAATACCCTGTGCACTTTTCTGAAGACCTTCGACCAAACGTTCATAGTGCAAAGGTACCGACGCTGGCCTCAAAGTTTTGTCGGTTATTGGATACTGCCAAAACGGGAAAAAAGTGAGCCAAAAGCTCTGGAACACTCGCGGGAGAAGCCCTACAGTCGCTTTGGCAGTGTTTTCCAGCAGGTTCTGTGCGGCACGCACCGCTTCGGGGGTCAACTGTGGATGTTTTGACAGGGATTCCAGAAGAACGGGAAGTTGAAGATGCGGCCGGTAAGGGTCTTTAGGCCATTGTGTAGCGACTTTTGCCAGGTTTTGAGAGAGTTTTCCGGCGTTCATTGTGGTCGGAAAAGTGCCAGAAATGTGGACGGGACCGAAGAGTCTCGGATAACGTCGTGGTAGAGGTGTTAGTGAGAACTCTGCGCACGGACCATGTTCTCGCGTTATGGAGTTTGCCGAAGAGATTTATACTCCGAATCCGAGGCGATATGGAACATTCTCTTTTGTCCTCGTATACGAACCTGGTAGGCTCACAAGAGCCAAATCTCTAGAAACCGTATCCCTTATCCCAACCTCAAGCTACAAGGCCTCACAAGCTTCACATCTGACTCGGTGGCATTCTAGAATGGAGCTCCTGCGCTGAGCACGCACCTAGCAAGCTCAAAATCCTACGATCTGATGCCCATTCTGCAGACTGCAAGTCTCTTCGAGAAGGATCATATTCTCTCCGGCTAAAGATATGGAATCCTAAATGTTTCCGGATTTTCTAGGGGAATCTGATAGTCACACACAACCACGCGAGAACTACGGGCAGTGGGTTCTAAATACTGTGGCGACACAACGACAATGACCCGAAAATTCAACAGTATCTCACCTCGCACCACTCGCATCATTGGGAGCTCTTCTGTGTTCGCGTCCTATCCGAATACTCGTGGATTTTATCCAGGGGAACTTGGGCGGCGCCCCTGTTTTGCCTGCGGCCGTTGTATTTCACGCGGGTGGATGCATTGCTGAGGTTCTGAGATGGGGATCACCGCTCTCCGCCTGAAAGGCCAACTAGCAAACTCTTGTGTGCTACAGCTGCCGGATAGTCGTGTTCTTATGGCTGGAAGCGATGGAGAAGAATTGTTGATTTGTCGAGGACCTCTCGTCCTATGCAGCCGGGGAAACGATTCTTGGGAGTAATGTCTCTTCTTCTTCACTTCAGGTCTACTCAGGCACGCCGCTGGGTAGACCTGTTCACGGTCTTTGTCAGTGTGTGTACCATTTGTCAGTGTCACTGTCCATCATTATCAACGTTTCCCTGAAGTGAATGGTCAGGACTCGGTAAATTCTAGTACCTCCTCCCATCTGCTGCTGCATGCAACTCCTGTAAAAAATAAACCGTTGTTTTCTTCCTACTCAATTGATGTTATACTTCTTCCAATATTGCTAAAAACGATGGGGAGTGAAACTGTCTTCACCGCTCGTGGGGAGCGCTGTTCTAGAGGGATCAGACGCACTGCCACATAGCGCTTGTCAGTTGACTCTGACAGACACGACAGCGAGCGACAATATTTTGCTCGCTAACGCTACCCACGACTTCCACGACCTCTACTAATGCCTAGCTGCTGTGGCGAGTCCAAGACTGCTTCTGACGAGCAGAATGCCAACAGACCTGTTCAGACCAACGGTTTTGTGAGCCAGCAGCCCGGGCCGACTGCCGGACTTTCCGAAAAACCGTACCAGACCCCGCAAATCGAATCTCTTTCACCAGTGCACTTCACTGGCCAACAGAATGTCTTCGCAAATCAGCAGTCGGGATGGATGGACTCTCCTACTCTTCTTTCTTCTACACCAACTCAATTTGGCTCGCCTGGATTACCCCCATTCTCACCTCCTTTCGCCCCCAACGGTTCACCACCTCCAATGAGCATGATGTCTGCAGAGCCTTTGATGAGGCCACCTTCAGCTTATCAGGGTACCGCGAGTCATCTTTCAATGACCCCGCCTCTGCCCATGTCTCCTCAGCCTCTGAGAACCGAGGTATCACCACCTGTAGATGAAGGGAAAATGTCGGTTTCTATTGATTTTGGTGCGTCGTGCATGGCCTACTATTGGAATATCGAACTGATTCTCGACTCTAGGTACAACTTTCTCTGGTGTGGTCAGTCAACCAGCTGGTTTCGTGTCCTACTATTTTTGTTGAACGTTGTCAAGGCCTATGGCACATCACGAATCGCCGGGGGTGCTGTGCAGCAAATTTTGAATTGGCCCGGTGCTACGGAGACATACAGGAAGGTCAGAACATGCCCGGCTATCGCATCATTGGCGTGGTTTCCAACTATTCTTCTAGATTCCGACTTGTCTATTGTACGATGAACACGGCCAAGTTCTCGCCTGGGGTCTCGAAGCAAAGAATGCCGGTCCAATGCCCAATACCGTGGTACTTCTATGATCTTTCCTATGCTTATGTGTTGCATCCATTAACGATAACTCTGTTAGCGATGTGAATGGTTTAAGCTCTTTTTAGAGCCCCACGCTCTCCGAGATGAATCTGCCATAGATCCTCGTCTTCCACGGCTACCACCCGGAAAGAAACCTATAGACCTCATCATTGATTTTCTCAGCTGTCTCTGGGAGTATGCGAAAGAGCAGATTACCCAGGTTACTGGCGCTGTGGCGGACCTTGGTATGGATACTTTTGCGCCCACTGTCGCGACCATCTGACATGGAATTTATAGATAAAGCAGACGTGTATTGTACTGTTCCCGCGGCGTGGTCAGAGCAATCTGTTGCGTGAGTTCCTGCGTTTCTGTGTATAACCCAAATCTCAACCAAATCGGTAGTATCATGAGGGATGCTGCCATTGCAGCTGGCTTAGTTCAGAGCTCGAGGGCTGGTGATAAGGACTGGCGGGATCGGCTTCGTGTTATTACCGAGCCCGAGGCAGCCGCAGTTCACTGTGCTTATTTGACAGATCTTCATCATCTAAAGCCATCCCAAAATTTTATCGTATGTGATGCCGGTGGTGGCACCGTTGATCTTGCCGTCTACAAGGTGTGTGTCTGTGTTGGTAACAATCAACTGAGCTATATGTTAACGTATACCCTAGATCATTGGGCAGATGGCCAATTTGGAGATTGCAGAGATTGCAGCGCGCTCAGGTGCTAATTGTGGTAGTCTTTTCCTTGATCTCCGGTTCAGGGAACTCGTCAAGACGGTATGCGCACCCCGTTTTCCTACCTTTTCCTAAAGAGTAACTGATGTCCATTAGCTCTTGGCCGACCACCCTGCGCATCTTGATGCGGCGTCGTTGGCTTACTTTAGTCAGTGCTTCCTTCGTACATCTCGGACAATAATGCGAATTTTGTCACAGTGCATTCATTCAGTGAATCCGACAAGCTGGACTATGCCGGAGTACAAGACGATGGTAAACTCCGAGTCTCGATGTATGCCGAACATGGCCTGATCTTCCTTGCTTCCAGAAACCATGTTCCATTTCACATGTTTCAATGTCGAAGATGCAAACGATCCCTCAGTCGGTCTCATAGATGGGCAGCTATCAATACCAGGCGTGCTCTTACGAAGAGAAGTGTATGCGTATTCACTTATCTGTTCTAATAAAAACTCACGCCGTTCCGTCTACGTAGCTTCGATCCTGTAGTTGACCAGGTGCGTTAGTTTTGCCGTATGTGGTACCACAAGTTCTCAAGCATGTTCAGGTTCTGGCCCTCATCGAAGACCAGATGCGGAGAGTGAACCAAAAAATTGACGCCCTTCTTTTGGTTGGGGGCTTCGCCGGAAGCGAATACCTCAGGCAGAGAGTCGAGGTTTGCCAGCTCCCTCGGTCCTTTTACTGCAGACTAACAAGCTCTTTCTACAGGAACAATTCTCTTCTCGAACCAAGATCCGAGTACCAGCTGATTGCGACACCGCGACATTACGAGGCGCAGCACGATATGGCCTTGCGCAACGACCTCTGATCTCAAGTGTTATTGCACCTCGATCATATATCATGAAGGTCAGAACGCCTCTTTTACTCGTTTTGGCAACTTCTTAATCGACGAGCAGGTGAAGCTACCAGCCGAACAAGAAGATTGGCAGAAGCGTCCCGCCTATATCAAGAATAATGACGCAGGCTACCCTATCTGTGAGAATAGGTACGACTTCCGGTACCCATGGCTATAATTGAACAGTGTTAATTCACTCCCGACGCTCGGTGGTTTTAGATTGCAGTATTTGGTGCAGAAGGGTGCTATCATCAGAAAGGGGTAAGTCACATTCCGCCCATCGACATACCGCCACCATCTGAAGAATGCTGTTAGCCAACGCCTCTCAACGAAATTCTGGTGAGTTCGGAGTAATTTTCATCTCACGGTACGGTCTTTGATAGTTTTTGACAGTAAATATTCGCAGAACGTACAGGGTCAGATCATTTCCTTTACGTGGTGCCGATTATATTCTGACATTTCTGAAGATTCGTCGTTCATCGCCGTCTTGTACACGAGTGAATCTGATAAAGTCATGCGATACACCGATGAAGGGGAAACGACAGAATTATGCAAATGGACTGTAGATCTGTCTTCTCTTCCGGCATTCCAGCATAATGCATCCATGGGTCAGTCTAGCGGTTTCTATACTGGTAAGGATCCTCTATCAACGTCGCAGTCAATTCGGCCTGATGATTCCTACAGAGTTTGAAATTGGCTTGGAGCTGGATAGCGCCGAAGTGCGAGGCATTCTCTTGTATAACAACCAGGAATGGGGAAGGTCGGTTGTCTTTTCTCTCAAGTCAAGCTTTGCCTCATTGAAAACCGCACTGTAGGGTCACATTCGATTTCTTGAATTGAGCGCTGTAGGACGATGGTCTCGCCTGGGGTATCATGTCTCGGTTACTTTTAAGTATCGTGGAAGCCTGTGTTATTTTTTTGTTGCTTATATACTTCAATCTTTCCATCACACAGCGTCGCTCCCGTCGCCCGATGTCCGAATCCGTCCTTACGGGTTTGCCCAGTTTAACAAGACAAGAGATTATTACATGACGACGAGTTTGCGTGGAAACAGGAACTCTTGTTCGGCCAACTCCGAGATAGCGCAAGCGTTGACAATCGTCCGATGGTGTACCATTTACCCCTGCAATCATTATTGCAAATCGACCTTATTCATCATCTCTCATCATGGCTGCATCATGCTCATTTCAGATTGAGTTCCACCTGATTGATTCAACGCTCCGTCTCACTACAGAAATGCGGGAGAATAGGCTGTTTGGCGTCTCGCTGGCGTTGATGATTTAGTCTGCAGACTCCTGAGCGTCTTATCAAGGTGCAGGCACCTTACTTTTTCTTGTATCCGTATGCCATCTGACTCATCACATCGAGAGATCCGGCTATTGCCGTAGATCTTGGATCCCGGCTGATATCCCGTTTACAGTGATCGGAGGACCAAGTTTTTCTGTCCTATAAAGCCATCTAGAAAAACAGGTCGATGGGTTCCATACCGTGTACGCGCTCATCATGGTTCCGCCATTTCATACCCCCTTGTCCGAAGTCCCTCTTCAGGATTTGTACAATGCCCTTGAATCCTGCATAGTGCCCTCCTCCTCTTCTGACGTCACATTCAGCAACTGGGCGCGTACTTTCTTCTGCAAACCCCTCATCGTGTTCGAGCCGGAGGATGATTATCAATGCGAGTTGATCCTGGAAATAGCCCGACGCGAGGAGAAGACTGTTCGGGCTGTCGGAGTCGGCCATAGTCCTAGTGACCTTGCGTGCACGAAAGAGTTCATGTTACGGACACGGAAGCTCAATCGCGTTCTGAAGGTCTCGTATACCACCTTCTGGTCGTAGCTCCAAGATCAACTGCTCAATTTCTTCCCTTTCTTGCAGGTTGATGTCGAAAAGCGACGCGTTGTCGCACAGGGTGGAATAACTCTCAACGATCTCCATATCGAACTAGCTAAACACGGCCTCGCAATGATAAACGTGGGCTCAATCTCAGATCAAACTCTGGCCGGTATTGTCACCACCGCTACTCATGGTTCTGGCATAGAGTATGGAGTGATGTCAACACATGTCCTCTCGCTCACTCTTCTACTCGCGAACGGATCCTATGCGTATTGCTCTCGCGAAGAAAAGTCGGACCTATTCATGGCGTCAATATGTGGTCTGGGAAGCACGGGATTCATTACGAGTGTCGAGTTGGAAGTTGAACCAGCCTTCCGTCTGAAAGAAGTACAGCGATCCCGGAGCTTCGAGGAAACTATGGTCGATTTAGAGAAGGTTGTTCACTCAGCGGAGCATGTCAGGTTCTACTGGTTCCCAGCCGCCGATACCATACGGGAAAGCGTATTAAATCGCACCCACGAGGTATTTATTTTTACATCAAATAGAATTGCCCGTATCACCGTTAACAGAACCTTCTTTAGGACAAACTACTTCCGTATAGTTGGTTCTGGGACACCTTCCTCGGTTATCATGCCGTGCAGTTCATGTTATTCGTTGGCAGGTACTGGCCATCAGCGAACAACTGGACGACAAGGTTTGCTGCTTGGCTAGTAAGTTCGAATTCAGTAAGCATTGATGATAGTTATCGGATATTCAACTTTGAGTGCCGGGTGAGTCAGTCAGCCGCCCCCATTCCTATCAACCTCACCCCTCCTCAGTATCATCAATATACGACAGAGTGGGCGATCCCTCTTAGTAATGCCGAGGCTTGTCTTCGCGATTTACGCACATGGTGGACTCAGGAGCTGAAAGACCCACGAGGTTTGCGGCCCCACTTTCCTGTAGAAATTCGCTTCTCTGCCGCCGACGACATATGGCTGAGTCCTAGCAACGGCCAAAAGACTTGCTGGATAGGGATTGTGCAATACAAGTGAGTCATAGTCCTTCCCGTAACTTACGTTCCCGAAGCTCACTAGTCATAGGCCTTACGGATTTGCGGTACCATATAGAAAACTTTTCGAAGGTTTCGAACGCATACTATCTTCGCATCAAGGCCGCCCACACTGGGCCAAAGCACACCGCTTCCGGCCCGAGGATCTGCGTCGGGCGTATTCGCGGTTTGACAGTTTCGTCAATGTGCTAGACGAGGTCGACCCAAAAGGTGTCTTCCGCAACGAATACATCAATCGACATATCTTTGGTCACCCTGTGGATGCACGGGTGCACAAGCTGCGGGCTCAGTAGAATGTATATTACATAGTAGAAATAATACTGCTTTGTGTAATACGGGGACATTCAAAAATTTGTCACAGTCCTAGTTGTTCTCGAATAGACTCTCGCACGATTCTCTCGTATTCTGGCCGGTTGTCTCGATACAACTTGCAACAATCAATGTTCGCTCCGCTCTCGAGATTTGGTTCTGGATTGCGATGTGATCGGTATGCTCCAACCTAACATCTGAATATGGGGATACTTACCTGCCAACATTGATATGACACTAAGAATGACTTTCTCAACGCTTTGGACGGGGCTCCATCTTTCCGACGCCTGCTCATACATCGTTGGATCATCTCCCGGAGTGTGAAGGATCGAGATGCAGACATTTCCATCTGGGTAAACTAGGGAAATGAAATCAAAATCCCGGAAGTTCTACGGACCGATGGAAGGCGCACTATTTGGATGGAACAAAGGTGGTTCAAACTTCATCTTGAAAGGCGACAAGGGATAGTCAGAGGGCTGCGGAGATCCCGATGAGTGATACATCTCGACAGGACAGTCTAGGGCACTTGCAAATGTCAATTTGGCGGTGAACACCCCTCCTTCCTGTTGATGGGTCGTCAGGAATGTCTTAGGAATATAAAGCGGATTAATTCCTCACAAACGGTGTATCCTTTGGGCCGCAGATGAGAGCTTCCCATGTGAAAAAGTCTGATTCAGATATCGGACCTTGCATAACAGAGATGGGTTATGGTCGTGCTATAAACCGTACAAATGCACGAGCAATACCCGCAGTAAACATTCCGTCTGGTGAACCTGAACGACGAACGTTATTCAGTCCAACCAACGAACTTGGAGTGAAACCGTTCACCGCACCTCCTGAAGTAAGTTGTTTGTACTCCGTCATGAGCCTCCGCAGAGCAGTAGCACTTCCAGTTCCACGCGAATTCATGTTAGACCAAGAGTAGTAGTGAGGGTTATAGCCAAGTTCGATGACCGGGCGCCTAAGGAGCGACACACGTGTACCTGTGCAAGACGCATCCGCACCGCAATTCCGTAGATGCTTAGTTCGTCCCGGTCGTAGTAAACATCCTTCATCGATGTGTTCGAATATCACTACAGTATGAATACAGTACTTTTACTTTAAAGATACAGTCTTATATCATGCATCATCAAGGACAAGCCGAGGGACCACGTTCATGGCCATCAGCTATGACGAGGGTTAGGCAAAACTAGGATGGGCTGCAGAATAGGATCCGCACCTCTTGGAACAAGAGCTTCGCTGCATATGGAATGGTTAATTGGGCCATCTTCTTGGAGCTCTTGCAGTATGTGCACCAGCCGTTGTAACCCATCAAACCACATTCTTGACAAGCATTCACTTCGAATTTGTCGGACGACAGCATCAGTCGCTCCAACAATAGCTGTGTCGCGCCGTATCCAATTAAGCAGTCTCGCTCCATCTCCCCAAGACGAAGACCGCCTTCTCTAGAGCGACCTTCGGTAGGTTGACGAGTGAGGGTCGCACGTGGGCCTCTAAGAGGATAAGAGTCATTACACACTAGTGACGGAAAAACCAAGGAGATCCTTGCCTCGCTCGGGCATGCATTTTGTCCATCACCATATGTTCTGTATGGTTCTGTCAGGATGACGGTTATCAACGCGTGATATATCACTCACTCAGTTTCTTAAACGCAGATTACTCAGTGCCAATAGCGCCGGATGCAACGAGGGCACGTACCTGATAATATATAGGCCCGAAGTAGACATATGCTTCCATAGGTTCTCCAGTGATTCCGCTCGTCAGCATATCTTTACCTGAGTAACTGAAGCCGTTCTCGATGAGGAGCCTGCTCATGTCCTCAACCTGCCAAAAGGTAAAACTGAGGCTCCTATGACAAGAAGTAGAAGCAGCTTTCCTTAGAGCCCCCAAAGGCAGTACCATATTGCAGTTTGCCACATAGAACACCAGCCTAGACATTACGGATCACGGACAAAACGGAAATGAGACCGAGGAACGCTTACCTTTCCAGCAAGTAATTCAATCATTTTTCCAACCGTCATACGAGAAGGGAAACCATGTGGATTCATGATTGTATCTGAAAAGGTAATTGAGTACCTGGGTGGTTATTGAACGCGGAAGTTTACCTGGGACGATGCCCTGATCATTGAAAGGCATATCTTCTTGGTTCACAATAAGCCCACAAACACCTTTTTGACCGTGCCTTGAGGAGAACTTGTCCCCAAGTTCTGGCCTCCGCGTCTGGCGGATCAGGACTTTGATTAAGGTCTGGTCGTTCTCGGTTTCACTTATCATGACTTTGTCGATGTTTCCTGCAACAGGAGACTTGTAAGTCATCGGACTATTCTTGTAGGGCACTGTCGCAGCTTGGCCGGTGAAGGTGTTATCGTTTGCGTTCATCGGTGTCTGTTTGTTCACGTAAACATCGCCAGGATCTACGCGCTCGCCAACGCCCGCGAGCCCGTCGGGTTGGATAATATCATACTTCTTCGTTATCCTTCCGTTTTCGTCAACTGGGGCATCAGCCAAACGATCGAATCTATGGTACGATAGTTAATTGTCGCCAAGGCAGGAGGAGATCATATTACTCACGTGCCATTGGGGTATTTTCGTATCAAGGTGGTGTTCTTTCTCAAGACCTGGCACCTTCCGTAGCCACGATCAAGACTCGCCTGTATCCAAATTAGGTACGATTGCACCATAGGGATAAAATAGAAGCACTTACCTTGTTCAAGATGAGCGCATCTTCGATGTCATATCCGGAATAACTCATAACAGCAACGGTAGCGTTTTGACCAGCTGGCAGTTTATCGTATCCTATCAGCTCGATAGTCTTTGTTTTGACCATGGGTTGCTGGGGATAAACGGACAGATAGAGAAGCGTGTCGATCCTATTCAGTTGGTTATAGCCAATAGCACCGATAGCTTGCTTCCCCATGGCGCACTGGTATGTATTTCGGGGTGATTGATTGTGGTGTGGGTATGGAATTAGACCAGCCACGGCGCCGAGGAGGGTGAAAGGTTCTATTTCTAGATGAGTGGTGGCGGGAACGATGTCTCTTTCGTAGAGTGCGATGTATGCATCATTTTCTTCATTCACGTCCAGATATTCAACCAAACCATCCCGGAGAAAGTCATCAAAAGTGCGCTTTCCTTTCTTGAGCTCCTATAAACTGTTTTAGTCTAGTTCTAAAACACGAATAGGGCGGATTTTACCGTGATGTGCTCCGAAGTGACCCTAGGCAGACCGTTCTCGACTATGATCATCGGGCGACAGATTCGTCCGCCATCGCTAGCAATATGAACCGATTTGTGGTGATGGTTGATATAAACGCTCACAAACTCGCTGAGACGTCTTGCTCTCCGTAGTTTACGGAACTGAGCGACAAAGCGTGTGGGGTATCTCGTCAGCCCAATAATGGTACCATTGACGTTAACAACGAAAGTATGAGGTCCGTAGATCTCTGTCCCTGTGGCTGAGCTGATATCTAATTTGGTGTCAGCACTAGTGCAACAATTTCGGATAAATGGCCACGAACCCTCAACACCAAGCATGTAAGCTAGCCTAATGATAGGTTCCTCTTCAACATCGGTTGTGATATGCGTCATGAGCGCAAGGTTCTTCACCAGTCCACAGGCCTCTCCTTCGGGTGTGTCACTGGGACAAAGCATTCCCCATTGACTTGGCTGTAGGGCACGAGGACCACTAACTTTTCTCGTCTTTTCAAACTGCGACGAGATACGCGTCATCATGCCTAGCGCAGATATGAAACTGAGTCGACTAAGAACATGTGTAACGCCCGCCCGCTCCATCTTGAACCGCTTAAGGGACCAATTTCCGGTCGAGATAGCGCGCACGAATCCCGAGGTGATATGATCCCCTTGGAACTGCATTGTATTGTAGGCATCGAATTCACTAGTGCGGGAAGGCTTTTTGAGAACCTTGTCGATAGCGGACTTGAGGTTGGAGTTATACGTCTTGAAAAGGTCCTCAAACAGCAGAGCGAGCAGCTGACCTGCCCTTGACAGCGGAAAGTCAGCTTCCATAACACAGCAGAAACAGCAACCACATACAATTCTAGACGCTTGTTCCCAACATAATCCCGGTCGTCGACCATCTTCTCGTCATCCATAGTCATTAATACCCGGCGCGTCATGGTTGCGACAAATATAGCTTTGGCCCTTAGATCCAGCCCATTGACTGGAACATGAGCCAGAACGATGGTAGCTAATGCCTCCATGGCTTCTTCCCAAGCAGGTCTCCTCGGTCCGACGACTCTACGATTGATCTTGACGCGAGATCCTATCCATTCTAGGGCTTGATGGCGTGTAAAGACACCTAATTTAGCGGCGTCTTCTATATTTGCTGAGAACGCGACCTTATACGACTCCGTATTGCCAGCCGTCAAAAGGAGAATTTCCTTGTCAGACTGGATACCGAGAGCCTTTAGCGCAATGACGATGGGAACATCTTCATGTATGGAGTTGTGACGAAGATAGATCTTTCCTTTCTTGGTGGCGACATATGTTTTTGACTTGAGTCCTCCGTGAGTCGATCTAAGATGAACGTGTTAGGAAAAGTAAAGGAGAAATTGCAAACAATGATTCACTCACGATGTGCACGATGCCTGAACTATCCCCTTGACAGGATCGGTCTCAACAATGATACGGTTCTTGCTCAACTGTTCCTGCACCAAGATAACCTTCTCCGTACCCTTCACCACAAAATATCCTCCAGGATCCAAGGGGCACTCTATCATGCGTGCCAATTCCTCCTCCGACCGACCCGTCAAGACACACTTGTTACTCCTCAACATGATAGGCAACCGCCCGATATTGACGTTCCTCTGAATGACCTTCTTGCCTCGCGTGTAGTGAATCGTAACTATGATTGGCGCACTGTACGTTGTATCTCGCAGCCGGCATTCGTTGGGGGTGACTTTCTTGTCTACAGCTTCCATCTCGTTACGATCAGGAAAACCGACGTTAATGTCCGTGTATTTGAGCCAAAAGCGAGGGTCAACATCTGAAGTCACTTTGTTGTTTGCTTTGACTATATTCTTGATATCGACGTCGACAAAGTAATTGAAGGAATCTATGTGCTGTTTCACAAGACCTTTCACCTTGAGAAAGGCTGGCAGCAGAAGCCATTTATCCTGAGTTTTCAAACATTGAGGTAGAATGCTGGATACGTCAAAAAATTACGCACCTCCACGGTTTTTATCGGGTCAGTCAGCCCAAGGCCGCGCCAGTTGGCATTTACTTGATCCCAGCCATTTTCATCTTGTTCCTCCATAACAAGGGGAGACGCTAAGGGTAAGCGTGAAGCTTTCGAAGGACGAGGCGCGATTCTCAGTCTGAGTCTGCTTGCAACGGACAAAAAATCGATTACTTCAGCTGGGCGCTAAAATTTCTTACTCTTTGCTCTCATGTTCCCAATGGGCCCGAGACTCGAGAACCTGCCAGGGCCGACATATCCTCTTACTAGTACGTCTCAAAAAAACCCCTAAGGACGAATGAGTTCTATTCCATCGGGTCCTCCGTCGGAGCCACGATAGTGCTATGACATCTCGGGACTTTTGAAGCGATCACCAGTAAGCACATCTCAATTGTACTTACTTGTTATCTATCTGAACCTTAGTTACTGGAACTTCAAGACGGCAATGGGAACGACAGGACGTCCGCACTACACCGTCCATATTCCAGCCTGCCGAACTCTGTAGAAGAATATTTCTGACAATCCTTTCGACAACGTCGGATCATTACCTGCTATCGATTCGAAATTAAGCGAACTTTCTCGTGGCTTGCAGCCTAGCCAAAGACCGAAAGGTCTGTCTTTCCCAAGTCACATACAATTCAGAGGTGTCATTCCATGCATTCGCATCGTAACTTGGCATGCGACGTGTCGAAATTAAAAGTGCGCATTATCACCACTAAGTGCCGGACCTTGTCGGGAGATTCCACATGTCAAACAATCTAAAGGACGGGAGCAACTTGATACCGTCCGCAGTAGCCCCATTGTGGTCGCTGGGTTGGTGAGCCCGGAGCTCGCAGGCAAAAGCGAAAGCCTATCAAGACATGATTCCGCATAGTGGCGCCAGCAGGGGATTCCCTACCAGTGATAGGGTACCTCGACAGGAATCCTTCGGAGGATCCCTTGCATCCGTCAACTGCAGTATTCAGGCAGAAAGCATTCAATCGGATGATCAAGCTCTGTCCATCATGGAGGCGTCCGCGTGGGTGGCGAATACCAAGCGAAATCTCCTTGTTACTGAAGGAGTAAGTTCTCTTACCTGTCTGTCCTCACGCGATTGCTAAACCGAAGCGTTCAAGGCTTTGTAGAGCCCCGAAAAGATAACTATGCGCCTACTCGAGCACTGATACAACAATGACTGTTTCTACTAAGGGCGATAAAATCAAGCCTTTGTTACCCTCACTGTGTCCGCCTCAGTGTTTGGGCCGAACACTGGCCGCTTGCAAGCGGCAAGTACTTACCTATAACAAATGACTTTCATGAACGGTTATTCTTGTAGTGATTTAAAGGCTTTCCGTGTAGTTTTAGGTCCTTCTAACTGTACTTAAGTCTTCTAGCCATCAAAGCAGTATTGACGAACACGAAGCGCTTATTGAGCGCCCAGCTTGAGAACATTCTGAACGGGACCGGTCTCAGTCCACGGTCCCTCAGTGTCACGTGGGAGGTATAAGACCTTTGCCTCCCTTTCAAAATTGCAGCACTTTCACATCGTTCACCATCGCCAGTTACCAGATACCATGTCTAAGCCAGGCACTCCCAGTCAAGCAAACTCGAATACCCTTCTCTTACGCCGGCAGCTGACAGAGCTCACCAAGCGTCCAGTTGAGGGGTTCTCAGCTGGTCTGTGCTGTCGATAACCTCAAACCCAATCCAGAATAGCTCACGTCCTAAACCAGGTCTTGTTGATGAGAATAACCTTTACGAATGGGAGATCTTGGTCATCGGGTACGTCTGCTCGTCAACTCACACTGTATAACTTGCTAAAGTCTTGGGATAGGCCACCGGACACTCTCTAGTAAGAAATTATCCATCTTGACCATGTTCCAGAATTGATCAGCTCTGAAATCTGGACAGTGAAGGTGGCTTCTTCAAAGCTCGATTGACATTCCCTCCTGAATTCCCTCTGTTGCCACCCAAGATGCGTTTCATAACCCCGATGTGGCACCCTAACAGTACGCGACCTTTCGGGTTCCCAACGTCGCTGATATTCATCCAACTATATTCCAGTCTACTCTGATGGCGTTGTTTGCGTCTCCATTCTGGTGCGTTGTGTCATGCTACCAGTCTTATTACATATTTATACCATATCTGGATAGCACGCCCCGGGTGACGACCAGTACGGCTACGAAGATGCGGGAGAACGATGGATGCCAGTGCATACCGTGGAATCGATTGTGAGCACGATAACCCATCCATAGCATGCCCTGAAAGCCTAACTATTCGTTTCAGCTGATCAGCGTCATCTCATTGCTGTCCTCCGATACCCCCAATCTTGAAAGTCCTGCCAACATAGATGCTGCGAAAGAGCTCCGGACAGACCCAGAAGGTCAATTTTTGAAATCCAGCAGCCATGAGATACACCAGCTGACTGCTTTCTAGGCTACAAGAAGAAAGTCCGGCGACTGGTACGCAGAAGCGCCGAGGAAGCCTTTGACTAAAAGAGCAATAAGGTTCCTCACTTTAGGCCACGCTTGTCGACTTTTATGGTTTATAGCATGTAGTTACTCTTTTCATTGTATCACGACATTCGACTCTTCACTGCTCGTAATTCTTGCACATCACACACGTCTTACTGACTCTCTCTGGGCCCTCGTCAAGTCGTACAATCGTACACGCTATGCTTTACTTTACAGTTTGAACGGCGCTTGTCAGATAGGTATACATTGGTGAAAAAGTCCTTGAAATCGTCCTTGAGCGTACAAATCATGAAAATAATCCACTACAGGATATGAGTGAGAGAACTGAGGTCGGTAATAACCTTGCTGTTAGGGTCTAATGGCCTGGACCACTTATCTGAGGGTAGCATCTTTAGCAGATGATTGAGATAAAATTCTAAGAAACAACACACCAGGGCAAGCCATGAAGTATCTCTCTAACGCATTCACAAAACGTTCTTGGTATTCCGCAGGAGGGATCACGGTAACCTCCTTTCCGCCACCCGCGTTCAGACCTTGTTTGGCTTTGTACTCTAGGGTTTTGGCAAAGGTGTAGCTCCCTATGATACGTCAAGGTCAGACAAAGGTGAAGTGTGTTCGTAGCGAGGAAAGTCTGACCAATCGTGTCTACGAGCCCACATGCAATCTGCTTATTCTTGGTATCTACACCCAAGAGAAGTCTGTCGATGAACAGGTTGAAGCAGGTCAGCCCGTCGAAATGTAGGGAATGAAGAAACAACATACGAGTAGTCCATGATGTTACTCCTCGCTAAGAACTCCGCATCGTTACGGATAGCTTCCCTCAAAACCAACTTCGAGTACGGCTGCACGAGAGTCAAAGTCTGTTGCTGTCCCTCAATCCACTCGCCGTCGAATAGTGTTTTCGAAGCATTGCTGCCAGTCTTAACTTTCCGGCCCTGGATACCCTTGAGATCAAAGGTTTTGTCGATCTTCTGGTTGTAAAAAAGGTTCTCCATCACTAAAAGGTCAGCTTTGGACTGAACGTTTCCCGTCTCTAGATTCCGGATCTCAATGGTGTAAAACCCGACGAGTTTGGCGAGAACAGTAGCTTTGCACGCAGTGGAATCGAGGTACCGGAAATAGGAGGGTGCTAGGTCGATGAGAACCTGCCTGAACCAGATGGTCAGTCGGAAGAGCTTCTCAGAGAAGGTCGAGACCTACAAATCTGCAACGTTCCACGCATTAACAAGGGTCTTAATAATGAATCTATCATCCGCCGTTTTCCAGAAGTTTGATTTACTCTTGCCCCCTTCAGCGGACCAGTTCTGGCTGCGAGACAGACTCTGCAAAAATACGTCATCTACTCCGCACCTCTTCCTAAGGATGTCGAATTGCTTAGCATAATAAACAGTGCAGCTAAACTTTAGTCTCTTGCCGATCGTCCAGTCATATTTGATATGTGGACGTTCGTCAATTGGTGCAATCTCGGCAGAGAGTAAACCATGGTGTCTCGAAGATGTAGCAGAAAGTGGTCGTGGTACAGTTTCAGGAGTGCTGTTGAGCATCGCTCGCATTACGTTTGTCAGGCCGCTGGTCAGTGTTGAGAATCTATGGGGTTGCGAGGAAGCGTTTGTAGGCATTGGGTGGGCAACAGTGACGGTAATGTCTTTGGCTGGTGTGGGGGGCGGAGGAAGGTAGCTTCCTTTATTGGCAGCAGCACTGGCTAGGCTGATACTTCCCGCGTCACTGGTTCCCATGACGGACGCATCCTCAGGGCCAATCGTAGAATTGGTCTCTACAGAGATGATCGAGGAAGCTTTACCTCTTTTGATATGAGCATCTTCAAATGTGCTCCATTGGAGGCTATTCGACAAGCTTCCTGACATCGCTGAACCTGGTCTGGAACCTTCGCGAGACATTGAGGAAGCTGCTTCAAGTTCCTGGAGGATCTTATCTGCAGAGGCTTCGCGGGTTGGTAGTCCACTGATCACCTCACCACCAGCGGCATCCCTACTGATCTGGACGTCTGGTTTAGCCCATGCCGACGGTGGAGTCGCGGTTCTGGACATTCCTTCTCCAGAAGCTCCGCTGCCACTAAGAGCACTGCTGAGTAGACGGCTGCCTTCTCGACCTAGAGTTGCAATACGTGACCCGCTGAGGATAGCTCCCATGCTCGCCACATCCGTTCCAGGTGCCTTTTGTCGTAATACATCCCTTATAGACAACAATCCGGTGGGATCTCTTGGGTGTTCCTTTCTGCTGATAACCGCAGAATACGCCTCTGGTTCATGCCAAATTACGTCTTCCTGATCTGGATCTGGCTGGGATTGAGCAGACGAACGGAATAATTTATATCCGGTGGAGGCAAAGAAAGAGGATGACGACGAAGACGATGGCGCGCCAGATCCGCTGGAACTATTGGGTGATAACCATGCACTTGGGTTCATAACTCCAGGCGAAGAAGGCACCGAATAATCGGACATGGCACTCAGTGGTCTGGAACCGATACCAGACATGGCACCGAGCTCATGCCTATATGCTTCGGTGCTCAAGGTAAACGCAATGATACTTCCCCAGTCGTCTTCCCGAACGACGATGTTCCCGCCCGGGACAACATGACAAGTCTTATTCCACCACTCCGGTTCTGTAACCAGTAGTGAAAGTTTGCTGGAGTCTTTGGCGGATCTCTCCCGTTCCTGAGCTTGCTCTCTGCTCTCCTTGTCGACACCCTTGCCATCTGGCCTGACACCTACAACTTTGAGACCCAGGCCCAAGTGCTTCTTTTGCCACGCAGCCAGTCGTCTCTCGACACCCTTAGCTGCGCTCAAGAAGGCTCGTCGCACATCATTCAAGGAGTTTGCAGGTGTCTTGGCTAGATGGGCGTAAAGCGACTGCTCGGTGCGATGGAAAGTCTGTCTCAAGTTCGACAGAAGGTGAGCAGGATCAGAGCCTCCCTCCGTTACCTCTGACGAAGACGAGGAAAGAACAGATATTTCGGATGATGATAAGGAGTCCTTGGATGCAACCGAGTCGTTCGTCCCAATAGATGGTAAAGGTGGCCTCTTAGGTTTCGGCGTTCCCTTTGGAGTAACTGAGGATGATGTGGATTCCGTTTCTTCATGGGTTCCTGCTCTGTCAAAATAGTATCCCTGGTGACCAGTGGGTGTCGTAGGTGAGGCGGGCAAGCCTTCAGGCTTTGGCGTGGGAGTTTCAGCAACGAAGGATCGACTATCTTCGTCTTCATAAGCGTCATCCGTTGACGGTAGCCGAGGGAGAGACTTTCTGAACTTCTGGTTGGACTCTGAAGTGAGCTTCTCCTCCTGCAAAGAGACTAACATTAGATTGCACATGTGAATAAATCATTGCCACACATACGAGCAGGTCTATGTGATCAGCCACCCCTTCCCACCATGCTTTAATCTCTCTGCGCAACTTTTTCTTTTCGGCAGCCTCCAGTTGCTCTATTTCGCTGCCATCTCCCATCGTGTTTATGGTAGACTCGTGGGAGGCACCAGAATGGCCTCCCAGGACTGACATTCCGCGAACAATCTGCACTCTGGGAACTCTGAGCTCGAAAACATCATCGACCTTATCTATTGAGAAGGAAACCGTATGTGTTCGATTGGAGAAATGACGGACAATGTTGAATCGTGATTCCGGTAGCCCGGAGTCTTCGGAACTAGGAAAAGGTTGCGAGGATTCTGCTGACTTGGATTCGGAACTCTCGGTAGGATGCCCACTGTCGTGAGTTCCAGAACGGATCCGAGATTGCGTCGGTGTTATATCTGCACTGCTTTCAGGCTCGAAGTCGGCCGGATTCCTCAACGAACTTGCCCTCTTCACGACGTTAGTTCCTGTCCAACCTATACCGCGCGTGAAGCTTCGGACTGCAGTGTTGCCAATGCTTGGTCGCACCTGGTGAGAGGTACTGTAATCGGTTGTTGCTGATGGCCTGGATGTAAACCGATTGGACGAAGTTTCTGACAATGTCGGAGATATTGGATTGAGGGGTGACAACGGCGTGGATGAAGGGAGTGACGTTGTGCGAGGATGGAAAGCAGAAGATGAAACGACATGCTCGCATAAAGGTGGTTCCACAGTGCATAGTGCAGGAGAATAAATCAGCAGTTCGAGGAACTTCCCGAACGGTAGTAGGCTGAAGGAGTAAAAATTGAGTGTTACGGTATCGGAACTGCACTCAGACCACATACTAAGTCCCATCGCTCATTTCCATGCGACCCTCGTCCCAATTATCTTTCCCACATACTGCGCAGCTCAACCACATTTCCACGTGTTCTTCGCCAGCTTCCTCTTTCGTTGACTGTGCAGCAGCTTTGGTATTGCCCTTGTCAGGATCCCCTACGTCCGTATCACTTTTAGCACGAGTAACCGGAGTTACTATGGGTAAAGTAGGCGTCGTGTCAACGCTCTTCCTCCCAGACGGATCGGTGGCCAATTGTGAAGTTGAGCCTGACTTGGCAGACTGATGCCGTACGCGGGATGCATCAAACTCGGAAATTGTGACGGTTACCCTCATACCAGCGTGTATGAAGCGTATTTCATGGCCGCTTCTCTTCAGCTTGCAAGAGCCTCCTGTAAGAGGAACGGCAGAGGTTTTCCGACCTGCCGTTCGATTAGCAGTGCCGGGTTGAGTGCCGCTCCTGTTGGAATTACTTGGTACCGACTCTGTTGAGATCCGGGTTGTTTCTTGGCCATCTTTTGAAGGTCTACCTTCGTCCTTTGATTTCTCGCTGTCGGGAAGCTTCTCCTTGCTTTTACGTACTTGATGCGGAAAGCCATACAATGGTGAACTTAGACAACATATGTCATCTGCGGTCTGTAACCATTCGAGAACCATTTCACCAACGGAAGGAGCGCCTTCACCCTGACCATGTTTCCCTTTGCCCCTATAGGTATACGTCTCCCATCTTGGAGGCTGGGCGTGAGGACAAGGCATATATTTTTGTTGAGATTTGCGCTTATTCCCTTTTCTTCGTTTCGTGGAAGAGGCCGTGGCGGCGGAGGTTGTTGATGCAGAAGTAGTAGATAACGCAGCGGAAGGAACTCCTGCGAGAATGGCTGATGTAGGGGCTTTCGAGGTCGAGGGCGACTCCTGCTGCTCTTGAATAGCATGGGCCACAGAGTTTTCCGTCTGAGAACTATTGTCGTGCCCTAAGCTTTCTCCAGCTTCACTCTCATCTCCCGAGTTCTCTGATTCCTCCACAGTATCTGCCCCTGAAGGCTTAGTAGGGATATAAACAGATACCAGGGCTGACAGTGCTTGGTGTCTTAGAAACCCTCTGGTTCCAAGCATGCCCCCTCCGAGCGTTGAGATGGAATTGTCATCTCCGGGCTTCTTTTGTTCTGCAAAGACTCCGTTATTGCCATCTTCTCCCCAACCAAGAAGTTCCTTTAGTGCGACCCTCTCATCTCCCCTGAGTTTGACAATGCCCGACTGGTTCTCACGGTTAGCGAGCTGTACGATCAAGGCCGGTAACTCTATGTTGTCACCCACACCAGGAGACGTAGAGAGCATGTCCCGAGACTCTCTAAGACGCTGAAGAAGAGTTGTGAAGGGTTTATGAGTTGCCTCTGCATTAATTGTTGACTGTGTTGGGGTGGTCGAAGTGGGGCTGACGATCTTGGATGAAAAGGGAGACGGCGTGAATGAGAACCGTCGTATGCGACCACCGATTCCCTCTGGTGTCGGCGAGATTATGGTGGCATCGGTCGATGAGCGAGATGGAGTGTTATCCTCGTTACCTGAACCAGCGACTGAGGAATCACGGAGATCCAATGAGCCACCACGAATTGCTATTGGCAGTTCAGACTCGGTTTCCGCAGTAGGTGAGCTGCTTGACAAGGAGTTCGCCCTTCCAAGACTGCGCTTAGAAAAGAATGAAAAAATGCTACTGGGGATCAAGGACGGTTTGCTGCCATGCCCCTTCTTGTGCCCAGTGTAATCTGAACTATGGTGCTCTGCAAGTTTGGGGCGCCCTTTGTTGCCGACAGCACCATGACTCGTAACTCTATTCCTCCGTCCATAAGATGCAATGTAGGAGGGAGAGGGGAAGATGAGTGGGACACGTGCGTCTGCCAACAAATGTTGTTCCAGCAGGAGGGATATGTGTTGATAGATTGCGAGTTTCATTATCTTCGCCAGACATCCATGAAACGACGATGAACCAGGAACAGAGGTAAACTGAAAAGTGCCTCCTACAAGGCGAAGAGTCGTAGAAATAAGTGAAAGAGTGGCTGAGTAGGAAGTCAGTAACACATCAATAAGCTTTGCAGTCCACTCACAATTCCATTCGTTATAACCATACAGGAGAGTTTCCTCGGGTGGAGATGTACCTTCTGGGAAGATAAAAACATCGGGCTTAAAAATGCACCGAATCTGAGAAGGTATAATGTCGAAACCACCGTCTTCATCCGGCAATGCTATCCGACTGCCAACATCGGCCAGACAGAGCAGTAAGTGCTTCGAAGTTGGGATTGGAGTTGGCGGGAGTGGACGAGCAGCAATTTCGCGAAGCTGCGCGATGGCTGAAGCCTTATCTAGGTCTTCGAAATCGAGGTTCAAGTCGGACTGAGACTCGAGCATGTCTCGAGCCCTTTTCACCCCGACCAACCAACCTCCTTGACCCATACGTCTCCCAAGCTCATCCAAACCATCTTCAATGGCCCATGTTAGCTCATCCTTGTTCCGGTCTAACCATGCGGCATCACTAGCGTCCTGCTCCTGAATGACCTCGTCCAACACAAACCGAACGAACCTCGCCCGATGCTCCCGTGCCTGCACACAAAGCGTAGTCATATTCTGATGGTTCGAAGCTTTCCTCCCAGCATTCTTCTTCCTCGGTTTTGTTATATCGTCGCTGGTTGTTCCTGAATTCGACCCGGAAACTGCGCTCGGACCAGCAGCTGAAGAGATGAATTGACTTGACTGGGGAACGGCGGGGAGAGGTTTGTCTGCCATTATTGCAATAAAAAGAGTATAAGGTAGATCATGAAACAGATACAAATGCTCTGGTCGTCGTCGTCGAGAACAGCAGAGCTGCCACAGATGAAGTCATCAAAAATGGTTACAGGTCCCGTGCGAATCACACGACTCAAGACGCGTCCCGTGGCAGTGCTATAACCCCAACTTGCTTTCTTACCACCACCATCTCGAGTCTCAGATTGCTATTTGCACTTGGCGGCTTCGACAATGAGTCGGGAGAAAGTCTCCGCCTATGAACAGCGTATGTATTCAACTGGTATTTCTCCCGAATTTTTTCACCTCATATGAATCCAGGAAAAGTCAAATCAATACCGGCTCCGTTAGGTTTGCACCTTCCAATACGGCTTCATTATTGTTATGCTGAGGAGTCATTCAGAGCCCGACTCGGATAGCGACTTTAATGCGGGCGCGTACGAATACGAATCTAAACCAAAAAAGGGAGAATCACGCCGGAGAAAGTCTACAACGACCGCCCAACGAAGAAGTGAAGGGAAGAAGAAGAGACGACGAAAAAGCGACGAATCTGAAGAAGATATTCCTATAAAGAAGAAACCTAGACGTATGCTCCCATTCTTGTTCACTTCATCTAGAAAGTCTGATCAATGTGCAGGAGTTCAGAACAGATCGGGCATGCACAAAAGCCCCTTGGCGGAATTTTTTGGTTGGTTGTCACCTTAAGGACATCAGACGAATATACTCAGAATCTCCACAGGCAATAACATACACATACCCTCCGAGGAAGAGGAGTCGGATGTTGCAGACGATGAGGCTGGTAGTGATGATGATGAAGAGTCACGAGAACCGGAAAACCCTATTGTCTTGAGAACAATGCAGGGATTTGTGGGCAATTCATCACGCAAATCTCCTGCCGCAGGATCTGGCCCACCTAACAACTCCTCTATGGACTCCGAGACAGAGTCAGAGACAGAATATGAAGAAATAGATGTCAACGTTCAGCCTTCATCAAAAGTGACACAAGGTAAGTGTCCCTTCGACCTTCAGCACAAAAAATCCTGATGATGTCGTATCTCAGCAGCTAACCATTGTAACGGACGCGTTAATCGTGAGTAAGACCCTTCCATTTTCGAACCATCAAAGCTGAAATAAGATAAAAAAACAAGAAGATGAAGATACGTCGTCAACTGAAGATGACATGGACGTCAGTCTTGATAGCAGGATTACTGAGCCCGTAAGCTCTTTGGATAGCAACCATTTGCCTCTACTCATCTCCAATTCTAGCGGCCACAGCCCGCTCCCGTCCCGGCGCCTTCGTCCCAAATGTCTGATTCCGAAACTGAAGACGAGTTTGACGTCACTATCAAGTCTGAAGACCTGCAACCACGACCTGGATTCCCTCTGTCTGCGTCACAGACATTGCTAGGACCGCTAGTTCTAGATGCGGAGAAGGACGTGAAAGTACCAGGTGCTATAAACACTTATCTTCGCGATTACCAACGTGAAGGTGTCAAGTTTTTCTGGAGGCAGTACCAAGAGAAGCGAGGAGGCTTGTTAGGAGACGATATGGGTTTAGTGAGTGCTTTTCCCAATACAATCACATTCTTTCTCACCGTGCTTTAGGGCAAGTCGGTTTTATCAACGAATTGCCGTGCTTATTGACGATGCGTATTAAGGAAAAACCATCCAGGTCATATCCTTTCTATCAGCGATTATGTCGAAGTCCGGTACGGTTTCGGACGAGAAGAGGCGATACAACCATGTCAGTAAACTGCAAGATGGGAAGGCCTGGAAAAAGGAAAGAAAGTTACCATCCCCAAACGAGACCTGGCCTACATGCCTGATCATTGCTCCAAGCTCGGTTGTGCTTAATTGGGAGCGAGAGTTCCAAACGGTAGGCCACCGACTCTCCTCTAACTCGTGCTGAACTCACACTAACTTTCCAGTGGGGTTACTTCGAAGTTGGCGTGTATCTTGGCAACAACAGGAGCGACGTGCTCAAGGATTTTAAGATGGGACGGCTGGACGTTGGTCAGTACCGAAACTCGTTTACGATTGATCTTGGGCCTGCGTTGACAAACTATCTCAGTCTTGACCTCATTTGACATTGCTCGCCGTGACATCGCTCTCCTCGACGACTTAGCGTGGAGTGTCATTTTCATTGATGAGGTACATCGCCTCAAGAACGACAAGTCCAAGCTTGCACAAGCCTACGAGCAATTCAAGTGTGAGAACAGGTTCGGGCTCACTGGTACTGCCATCCAGAATTCTTATAACGAATTGTGGACCATCTTGAATTGGACCAATCCTGGCCGTTTGGGTACAATGTGGGAGTGGAAGAATTACGTCACTAAGCCATTGCAGGAGGGACAATCCACTACTGCGAACGATGAGCAGCGAGTTGCAGCCTTGGTGGGTGTTCAAGACTATACGCAATGTCAAGACTCAATGATATCCAGGAAGTTGCAAATATACTCAAGGATAAGCTTTTGCCCCGCTTCTTCCTGCGGAGGTGAGGATTTACGTCTGTCTGCTATCGGTCATGCTAACAGGAAGTGGGTAGGACGAAAGATATCATCAAGGATCAGGTGGGCTACGTGTAGTGTCCGTGTTTCGCACTCTCATTGATCATGCCTCAGCTTCCGAAAAAATTCGACAATGTGGTATTTTGCCCTCTCGCAAAGGAACAGACACAAGTGTACAAGAGGGTGCTCGCCATTCGATCAGTGCAGGATATCCTTGGCTATCAAGGTGTTTGTCGATGCGATGAAGGTGCAGCAGAGAATAAGCTGTATGTCTATGCCCCCTGGTTTGCACTGGTCTCGACTTGACATGTTCATACAGATACAGGAGATGTTGTTTCAAGCGCAACCTGTTCCGATTCTTATCAGTATTGATCAAGATATCCAACCATCTTGCTTTGATCTTGCCAAGTTCGTTTGAACACCGTTTAGGATAACCAGTACACTGACTCTAAACCAGGCAACGATCATACGCCAGAACAAGTAAGTTATCTGTGGTTGTTACCCTGTTGTCACTCCAACGTCTGCTAGCGAGAGCGCATACACGAAGTATTGGATGAAATATTCCCGGAAGGCTGCCCTCTCCAGCCTGGACTTATTGAAATGGCACCGGAGTACTGTGGGAAATGGCTGGTCAGTGTTTCCTCCCTATTGCCTGACCGCCGCTAAACGAGAGACATCAGGCGCTGCAAAAGCTTCTCGAATCATGGAGAACGGACCCAACGAACAAAGTATTGATTTTCACGAAGTCAAAGCGTCTACTGGGAATGTTAGAATATTACCTCAAATTGTCATGTGAGTAATCGATGGAGGCGTCTCTTACTCGCCTGACCTGCTCAATAGCATATAAATCTCTGATCCTCAGTGGTGACACCAAACTGCAAGATCGCAAGTAGATGTCCGCAATTTCGGTGGTCCTTTTCTAATTTATACTTCAAAGGCATGCCGCTCATTGATCAGTTTAATACTGATCCGGATACATATATCTTTCTTATCACTACGATGGCTGGAGGCGTAGGGCTCAATCTGACAGGTATGATGACTGACCATTGTACGATACACCCAACTTTGACTGATTTGGGTTGTTTGCAGCCGCCAACAAAGTGGTCATCTTTGGTGAGCGATCTTTTCTGATGTCTACATGACGGGTGTTGATTTATTTCCTTAAGATCCTAACTGGAGTACGCATCGCGCCTCATATCACGTCGACAATGGTTTGACCGTTTTCTCTAGACCCGGCCCATGATCTGCAGGCAATGGACAGGTAAGGTCGTACGCTATTCATTCTACCATGAAGTTCACTGTTATCAAGAGCCTTCCGGTTCGGTCAGAGGCGCGATGTGCATGTATATCGCCTTCTGGGGGCGGGCGCACTGGAGGAACTGATATACGCCCGACAACTATACAAGCAGCAGCAGATGGCTATAGGATATGATGCCAGTATACAAACTCGGTAAGATCCATTAACGGGGTCAACGAACCACAACTAATCAGAATACAGATATTTCAAAGGCGTGCAAGGGGATAAGAATAAACAAGGAGAGCTATTCGGAGTGAAGAACATCTTCAAGTATCATGAGGGTCCACTTGCGACCCAGATGGCTGTTGGTGTTCAGATAATCTCGCGTGTTGCTAATACTGAAGCTGCCTTGTAGATTGAAAATGCCAACATTGCTCAGCTTGACTGGGCGTTAGCAAACATGAACTCTAAGCGCCGGATGTCTGCGGATGGCCACCAATATGCAGAAGCAGAGGCTAAAGTTAAAGATGACGTGTGTAACACCCTAGACCCTGACATTCAGAGCTTGACTTTCTGATCAAAGGACGTCGCTGGATTGGGATCTTTATTGTTTTCGGATGGTGTGTTCTCTCGATGCTCGCACTTGGTCATTGACTTAACCTCCTATCAATAGAACTACCAACTTCTATCGTTCAAAACAACGAAAACGACCCCGAGAAACTGTTGAGCTCGGTCGGCATCTCCTACAGCCATCGTAACGATCAAATCCTCGAATCTAATCCTATCGAAGAGGAACGTGCAAAGAACGCCATCGCTGTGCGTGCCCCTTTTTCTCGTCGTTATTGATAGCTCATGGAATAGATAGGCCGTGCGCCGCAAGAGAGTTGCCCGACGTTCCGAGCCCGCATCAGTGAAGAGACCTAAGAATAAGGAACCAGAAGCTCCTAAGCCTCAGTGGCCACCGGTGCGAAAACACCATAAATCTTCTCAGCCAGTACCTGAGGAGCGGTAAGCCGTTTCTATTCAGTGCTTTTGTTAACCCCCGCTGACCACATTGCCTAGATTGTTCAAACGCAAAGGAGCATTGCTCGATCTACGCATAATCAAGTCTGATAAGGACTTTGCTGAACTGGCGGAACAGTTGTGCGTTCTCTTGTCCGTCTATCAGATCGACCATCTCTAATCGGTACCCTTCTTTCTAGCAAAAAATCTACGCCGGAACAGCAAAAAGAGACCTTGCAAATTCTTGATGATCACTTGAGAGGGAAGCCTAGAGGTTGAGATTAGGCGTTATCGGCTTATTTACAGCCCAACCTCACACTTTGGAGAGCATTTCTATACCAAGTATCCACTGATACTCAACTGTATACCACCCAGCTTGTACATTGTAACTAGTAGACCCTTGAAGGCATTCAATTCGCCGGTTTGTACCAACTACAAGATATCAAGCGCCTGCTAGGCGCTTGCTAAGTCCAAGCGGGCCGTCTACTCCGATTCCCTCGATGGTGTGACTGTGACGTTCTGTTCTTCCCTTTCAAGGCCCTTCTCAAGCTTCAGCTCAGCACGTTACTGTAACGACCATGGAACCTGGTGAAACTTCTGGTCAGTGTTTTGAACTAAGTATCTCCCTGAACTAATGACGATTTTTCAGATGCTCGACCCAAAAACGACGTCCCAGTGGCCATAAATGAAGACACGGGTGCGCGCTGGTACCTCCAATTTCCCTCGGAAATTGACTGTTTATCAGATCTTTCGACGCTGTCCGCAGCTCAAGTATACGATCTCAATCAAGTGATGGCCATGTATATATTGGTTGGAAATACTCGTTGATATTATACTCAGCGCGTTCTGGATTCCGTCTCGGACGTTCACCGCCCATTGATTGCTGATATTGCGGATATATCAGAGCTTCGGGCAGAGTATGAAAGAGGGTCGCCTTCATTTGTTAAGCAGATTGACTATCTCAAGAGTCAAGAGTTTCATTCGATTAGGAGGACGAGAGGTGCGTGTGCAGTTCGCTTCTTTGATCCAGTTGACCAACACGATCCTTAGGCGATGGCGACTGTTTTTACAGATGTGAAGTTCCAACGGTCTTAGAAGTCAGCCACGGTTCCACTGACGATGTATAGGTGCTGCGTAGCCGTCGCCTTTTCTTTCGTCGAGAAGATTCTCCAATCGCCTGATCGCAATATCGCAGTTGAGAATGCGATAACCATTTTGTCGGGAACTCCCCAGATGCTGGAGACCGTTGGTTTCGAAAAGATCGTCTTTGAAGATTTTTACGAAGTGTTTGAGACTCTGGTCGCCAATGTTGTAAAACCAGATGTCAATGGTGCAACCCTGGATGACAAGTCGCTCCTTGGTGCCTTTCAAGACGTCACTAGTGCGTCCCACCTCACCTATCTTACTGTATCCAGCTAATCTTGGGCAGCATCCAACTCAATTGTGATGTACCTACGAATGCTGACGGTGAGCTTAACTTGTATGGGATCCGCTAGTGCCTCACTTGCTCCGACTAGTCCGCTCAGATTCGCATTGACCCGGATTCGTATGCACCATTCCTATTTCATCCAGAGACAGGCGAACCAATGGAAATTCGCGAGTTCTGCGAACATTTCGTTGAAGTTACTGGAAAGGAAGCTGGTGCGTACCCATCGAGATTGCGTGTGCTAGCTCATGAAGTGTATTCAGACCATGTTCAAATGACGGCACTCTGTCGAGCGTTACAGATCAACGTTGACATTGCTTACCTCGACGGACGTGGAGCCAATGGATCAGTCGACTTTGTCAAATTTCAAGATGTAGAGACCAAGTTGACCCCGATTTCACTGCTGTACAGGTTGGTTCATTTTCTTTGCATGATTGAGAAATTACTGATGCTCAACAACGCTTCAGACCCGGACATTATGATGTGTTGGTGAAGGGGTAGAAAGGTCTCACTCAATCAAGGAAGCTTTTATGGATGACTTACTAGGGAATTCAATGCAGTTCACTACATACTAGCCATGTAACATATTGTGTTGACTTTGTGTGGCAATTTCGACGCGCGCGCTTACTATCTTAGTCCAAGCGCTTAAAATATTCCCACGTTTTTTGTCGACCACCCACTTATCCCATGGTTCCCATCCTTCCGTTTTCACCAAGTCCGTGGATAGCGCACATAGACAGCACTATTTCTCTTCCAAATTACTACGACTCGGTGGATTCGATTTATCATGAAGACTTGCAGTTCTCTTTGTTACTGGTCATGTGGAAGTACCCGTTCGCTACATCCACAGGTCAACCGTGGATTCGATGTGGGGCATTCTGAAGGGCAGGTCGCTATTCTCGTCTGTGAAGTCTGGGGAGGATACGTGAGCGGTGGTGGCATAGGCAAGTAATTTTAGAGCTTATCTATCTATTACTTACTCGGCCTACATTCATTTTTTGAACAGCACCGTCCCACTTGATAAGGTTGCATCCGACGAACCATGTGCCCCTGCCATCCCGAAGCGGGACAATCAAGCCCCACGAATGTCGTTCATAGTCAATATCATCAATTCGTTCTTCTTTTGACTTCTCCCATCATCATCGCAAGGTTGTATTGTGAACGAACTCTGTTCACAGGGCCTGTTAAAAGAGTATGGACTCGAGGAATAGCAAGGACGCTGTCAAACAGGCCGACGAGGCTCTGTTGGCGTCACTGGGATATAAGCAGGAATTCAAACGAGCTTTCACCCCGCTAGAGGTGCGCACACTATTTTCCGGTTTTCTCATTGTAGCTCAACCCACCATTCTCAGGTCTTTGGCATTGCTTTCTCAATCATCGGATTACTTCCATCCATAGCTTCTGTGCTTATCTACGCGATTCCTAATGGCGGAGGACCGGCCATGGTCTGGGGGGTACGTCTTTCAACTTACACTACCCCATCACGAGACTGACATCCTTTGCCCCACAGTGGTTGGTCGCCAGTATATTCATACTGTTCGTAGGAATGTCCATGGCGGAGCTTGCGTCTTCGGCTCCAACATCTGGAGGTGTACGTTCTATTTATTCCTCAGTACGTAGACCTATTTACTTAGCTCCTTCCGCTCAGCTATACTTTTGGACATACGCCTTGTCATCGCCTCGATGGAGAAACTTGTTATGCTGGCTGGTTGGATGTGGGTAGCTCGGCTCAATTTTGGTTGCGAGTTTTGATGTCATGGGTTATAGATGCCAACACAATCGGCTCCATCGCCGCGGTCGCCTCTATTGACTGGGGATGTGCGGTGCAGATCACGGCAGCTGCTACCATAGGTTCAAACGGTACATTTAGCGCTACTAGCGCCCAAAGTTTGTGCGTTTTCTCGATTTGTGACAAGAATTATATTTCTGATTCAAGCAGTGGTGTTTACGCAGCTGTTGTGGCTACGCACGCGTTGCTTTGCTGCCTGGGTACTACAGTTCTGGCTCGCCTGCAGACGGTTTACGTGGTCTTGAATATCTTGTACGTTTCTCGAACACCTTCCTCCTTACGTTTGTTGATAACGTCCTCTGAAGACTATGTCTTGCGGTCATAATAGCACTTCCCGCGGCCACGCCAAAAGAATTCAGAAATACAGCAAGCTTTGCTCTCGGGGAGTTCGTTAACCGTGCGACATTTCGCCTAGTTGGAGTGCCAGCTTCTGACTGATATTCTAGTTGATGGATGGCCTGACGGCTACGCGTTCATTATGAGTTTCCTTGCACCACTTTGGACTATTTGTGCGTATGCTCCTCATGCGTCGTTCGCCACTCTGATTGCCTGTGCCAGGCTCCTTCGATTCCAGCGTCCATATCAGCGAAGAAGCTTCTAATGCAGCAACAGCGGTTCCTTGGGCCATAGTTAATGCTATTGGTATTGCTGGGATCTTAGGTTGGGGTGCGTGATTGATACATTCAAGTCGCTTTCATTCCCTGACTCATCTCTTCCAGCGATCAATATGTCCCTGGCATTTTGTATGGGAACAGATCTACAAGCATTGTATGATAGTGAACAGCCCATGGCACAGATATTCTTTAATGCCTTCGGTCAGAAGGGTACCTTAACGCTTTGGGCATTTGTTGTGATTGTGCAGTACGTCGCTCCAAGTCTAACTAAAAGATGGCAACTGAGATGTTCCTGCCTAGGTACATGATGGGATCTAGCATGGCAAGTCAGCACCCTCTGACGCAGATGACCCAGGTTACTTGCATGCTCTTCAGCTTTTGGCAGCTAGTCGTCAAACTTATGCTTTCAGTCGTGACCATGGTACGGGTTATCTTCATATCCGCAAAGACTATATATTCATCTTTCACCAGCACTCCCCTTCTCTGGCTGGCTGTATCGAATGAATAGCTATACGGAGACACCTGTCAACACGGTGATATTTGACGCATCGGCCGCCCTCCTGCTTGGATTGCTGATCTTCGCGGGAGATAGTGCCATCAATGCTGTCTTCGCTATCTCAGTGACGGGTCTCTATGTTGCCTATGCGATACCAATTGTAGCTAGATTCGCTGGTAAGAATGACTTCAAACCAGGACCCTTCAACTTAGGTGTCTTCGTGAGTACAACTTTGGTTGTTCTATAGCACGTGACTGACGTTATGATCTTCAGAGTCTTCCTGTAGCTATCATCGCCGTTCTTTTCATGACTTTCTTGGGAATAGTGTTTCTGTTCCCCACGACACCGCAAACAGATGTCGCGGACATGAACTATACAGTCGTCGTGTTGGGGGGTGTGATGCTACTCTCAGTCGTGTGGTATTATTTCCCCAAGTATGGTGGAGTACATTGGTTCACAGGACCAGTTGCAAATATCACAGGCGAGCTGGCCGGGCAGTTGAAGGAGGAAGAACCAAGCAATGACTCGGAGGAGTTTAGAGACAAAGAGCTAAATGCTTGAAGTAGTCCGTACATGTATCACTAGAACAGCAGCTATCTCGCGATTTCTTTTATCAAAGTCGGAAACCCGGGCTGCAGGCTGGATCACCAGCATTATGTGAATTTTGCTTGACTATACGATGGATATATAAATTATCGAAGATGGAACTGAAAATAAGAATAAGAATATGGTCGAAATGAATGTGTCCGTGCGGTCAGTTTGGGGTATACAGGGGTGGGAGTTCGAGAGCATCCGACTCTTCAGGATGATGTGTTGAAGCCGATGGAATGGTTGGTAGGTGAATGTTCGGTGACGACGCATTTGCCGCGCCGTAACTATTCTGAGCTGCAGACGTCGCAGTGTTGGGACGCGAAGGGTTGAAGGTCGACGCTGTACCTGGCCTGGAATACGCAGACGGTGTGTCTGGTCTGGAAGATATATGCGTATTTGCGGTACCTGGGCGACTCGGAGGGTTAGGAAGAGATTTGTAGATGTCTGGCGAACGGAAAGATTCGACACTAGGCGAATTCATCAAGCGAATACCACTATCGACGTGAACGATAGGAGCAATTCCGGATGGCTCTGGAAGGGGCAGTTGCTTTTCATTCAAGCGTGGCACTGAGAGTGACTCGTCACCATCAGGGTTGATGGCACGGAGCCTGGAATGTTGTGATAGTGCGTCCCTCTCATGGGATGCCGGGGACCCTGGGGATGGTCCGTGCCTATCAATAGGAAGTACTGCGCTCGAAGATTGTGGTGAATGGATTGTTGAGCTGGTGCCCATGAAACGTCCTGATGTTGATGCTCCACTCGATGGGTTTAATGGTGACAACGGTATCGCGTAGCCTGCGTTCCTGGACTGTGAGGTGGCAGGCGTCCCCGTGTACTCGTACAATCTATCTTTCTCCTTTCCTTTCAGTTTCTGGGAGAGAAGTCCGTTATCGTGGGCAATATGCGAGCGCAATGGAGAGGTAGGAGGAGTAGGAGGAAGCGGACGATGGGGGACCGGTCCTGGATGACGCGGAGACGATCGTGTATTGACCGAACGCGTCTCTACAGTTGATAAAGAATGTTGATAGTATGATTCCGCGTCTTCTGTTAGGTCTACTGACCCCGAATTGTGGCGGCGATGAATATTGTTAGAGAATGTGCCTGCACGAGAGGAGAATTGGGTCGAAGATGATTGTGATCGTCTGTAATGATTACCCAACGAAGGAATGTGGCCAATGTCTCCGCTGGATGCTGTAGTCGAGTATTCGGGCGGAAGACAGTCCAATAATTCATGAGCGGGTAACGAGTAGTCATCATCAGTCTCGAGGGGTCTGTGTAGGGTATGTTGTGAGCTATTGTCCGAGGAAGACAGAATAGTCGGCGAAGGAACGGCAGGTTGCGACAGGAGGGCAGCAGTAGATTGTCCTGAAGATACAGAAGGTGGAGTTTTTGGTGCTCTGACAATAGGAGGAAATGGGATTACATCGTCTTCCCACGAATCAGTTACATCCGCGAAACACACAGGAAGAGGGGCTACTCACGGTGAATATCAGACACTCTTTTGTCCGGAACTTCGGGTGGTTGCCTGGACGCTCCTGTGCGACGTCGATAATAGATGATCGAGCATACCACAATAATGACACCAAGTGCTGCTAGGATGGAGCCAATGGTTGCCCCCATGGGAAAGGATTCTCGGTGAGCAGGATGGGGGTCCCGAACGAGGATATAGTCCAGCCAAAAGGGCGCATCGGATAGAGGAGTGATGGTTAATTTATGTTGTCCGGGTGGAAGAGAAGCGTTTTTGAAGAATTCCTTGTTGTAGGACACAAATTTCTGGGCAGGAATAACATACGTTACAGAATCTCCATCCAGTGTGAAGGAAACCTGCGTGAGCGAGCTGCTGTTCTCAACACGGCCATTCACGGACACGTAAGAACCTGCGGTTGCCCCTCAGTATCTTAGAGTTTAGGTAGCAATAGAACTGCTCATACCACTGAACAGGAACTCTAAAGAGCTGCCAGTTTTCCCGCCATGTCTTGTCTGCCTAAAATCCCCAACTCCACCCTCTTTGTCCCAAGTCCCTGAATATTTTATCCTCTCGTTTGTGTCGTCGACGAAAAAGGTACGATCAGCCGGGCTTTCGGACGTGTTGTACAAGATGTAGTCGATCCACAAGAAAGGCTTCCGCGGGCTTGTGTTATTTGAACTTGATGCGCACGAGATTATGGTGCACACGAGAGAATGTTCTGCATCGGGGAGCTGCGGTGACGACCAAAGGGTCTGTTGGTGGAGCGTCGTGGACACCAAAGGTGGGTTGAACGTCTCAGTGATATTGTCGATCGAAAAGGTGGTGTTGCATGTTCCCCCGGCGTCAATATCACCAACCACGACCACGGAACTACCTTCGAAGAGAAACCGATCCATTAAGTACTTGACTGTACTCGGAAGAGGCAGAATTGAAGGCGTACCGCTGAACATAAATAACATCTGGGCTCCCTCCTCGCTCGAGAAGTAAGATGTCTGGCCGTAGTTCACACTAGAGCCATTGTTTGTCCATGTGCCTCTGTAGTCGACACTCTTGTCCTGGTCATCGACGATTATAGTGTTGACGTTGCCGGACATCCCAACTAAGGGCGACGAAGGTGACGGCTACCAGCAAAAGGTGTGTACCCTGCATTCCGCTCGTCAAATCAGGGATCGCCTTCGGCATTTACTTGTTTGGACAGGTTCCAAGTCGACTCAATTGCTGCTGTCGCTCGATCGAAGGCGCGTCTTCGCCTCCATGATTATTTGTCCTTTTTTCGCCTAGTCCTCGGATGTAAGATCTAGAACACGCTGCTTCCGACATGACAGAAGAAAATTCTCCAGGAATTAGAACCATACCCAGCTTTCGGAAGGAGGAAACGGGGCGGATAAAGTGACATGTAGTAGGACATCTGATCAGACACGCGCTCGGGCAAAGGTTTCAGGCGTGTGAATTGATTGGATAATCGCCACCAAATGGCTCATTCAACATCTGTAAGCTTAAGACCTAAACGTGAACCTATAATACAAAGTACACACAGCGGCAGCATACAAAATAGAACCGCTCATCTCATCACTGGTAAGTCAATCTGGCACCGTCGATATTTACCCAGCTGTTTCTTTTACCGCTGTAGTTTTCGCTTAGCATCTCCCGTTGTGGAACAATCCGGTCAACTTACCCCCTGCGACCGAACAGAACTTCCTTGTTCAGAACGATCTTAATCGTCTTGACCTCGAATCCACGGAACTGCAACTTGACCCCGAATATGTCCTTTTCGTCAGTCTCAACTAGCTCCAGTTTGGATTCTTCGTCTTCCAACAAGTTCGTCGAATAGACTCCCAAGAAGTCGCCCAAGTAGCCGATCTTCAACAGTGCTTGTGCATGCCCGCCATAGGCCTCGTACAATCGCAAGATGACAGTCATCGGGCCAGAGGACTCTGACTCGTATGTGTCATACTCTCCACGCTTGATTGTTTCAATGAAGACGTTGGGTGCGCCCTCGACCTGAAGACGACGTAGACTTGAATTCAAAGAATATTCTCGCGCTTTGGCGGTGGTGTATCGGTCTGTATATGGGTACGTTAAGGCAACTGTCCAATAGTCGCTGAATTGATCCACTCACAGTGATTGTTGATATTGAACTGGACGCCCGCGACAGGGACATCCGATTGTAGGAAGTGACCGAGGTGAGGCATCACCGCCCAAGAGAACTCGTGTTTTCCTAATAAACCGTCAGCGCAAGCCCATGGTCCAAAAAAGGCTCCTAGCTTGAAATACCTTGGTCTTGTTCGGCATCTGGTGCTGTCGCTGCTCTCAGTAATGAGATGCGTAACATATTCCCTCTGCAGGAGAAACCGTATTTGGATTCGGAAAGAATGGCAACGCCATAACCATATTCGCTCAGATCGGCGTACTGTTTCGGTGTTAGCAGGTTGTCCAGAGGTCACTGAGTCTGCATACCTTGTGGCCACAAACTTCAAACTAGAGGAACGCAGGTCAGAGTAATTGAAACTTATGATGAGCAAGGCTTACCTTGGCCATGTCCCAAGTAGTGTTCTTGTGGGTTGGGCGTTGTACCCAGCCGAATTGGGTTTCGTAGGTGGCATTGTCGCTATGAATATTCAAGGGTATCTCGACTGTGCTAATCAGTATTCTGGACGTTTGCGCCTAATAAGAACATACACTTGAGGAATTCATGGCGCTGGTGCCAGTCCACTTTGGCGTCAAACTTGAAGAGGGAACGCGACGTAGGTGACAGCGTAGCTGAATTCCATCCATGAGTAATCGAGGAATTTGTTCAGGCGAGAAAACGGACCAGTAACGGCATCCAAAGATATCTAGGAGTGCCTCTGAAAGTTAGCGTGTAATAGGTCGACGACAAGGTTTCACATACCATCACAATGATCGTGCTCTTGCCGTACTTGATCTCGGCTCTTACAGCAGCACGAAGGGGACCATGGGCAACAACTGAGATATTGGTGAACTTCAACTCGCGTGCAGTCTCGAGATGGTGGATCTCCACATCTAGCAAGTTGTGTAGCAGGTCAACGAGGACATCATGTCAGCGATAAGAAATGCTCACCCCAAGCATCCCAATAATTGGGACGGTCCTCAAATACGACCATGCCGCCAGTAGATCCTTCAGGAATGAGTTCGCGTCTAGGCAGAGGTATGTCAGGAAAGGAGACACAAAGAGGAGACAGTACACCGTACCCGAGCGCAACATCGAGCAAACTGGTTATCCTGCCGTCCGCAATAGTCATCTGTATGCTTGAGTTACGGAGGACGAAATGGTCAGATCCGTTCGTGAAAACTGAGTATAAGGTATTCAGCATTGAGATCGGTCAAGCAGAGGATCTTAAACTCACCGGAAGCATGCAGTGACCCAATGCTATTGTGAACAGAGGAATCAAGTACACCATTGTTCATCAAGGCGTAACCAAATTTACCATCGGGGTCTACTTGAGCAACAGCAGACCTCAAGCCCGGAGAAAGACCGCTGATGGGAAGCTGGATAACTTCACGCCGAGGGAAAGGTGTGGGGTTGAACGCAACGATATCGCCCAACTGAGTATTGGGCCCAAGCTTTGTGGTAGGTGTGAAGGGAACTGAATCGGGATAGACAACTTTCAACGCTTCGTCGATCAATTGATTTCCTTTCTCTGCAACTTCTGCGTAGAGCTTCTCGGCGTCTTCGTAAACCATCCCACTATAAATCAAATTTAGAACGCTCGATCAGCGATATGAGGATGAGACGTACATGGCAGATCCGGGCAGCACTGGGAGCACAAAGGATAAGTAAACCATCCCACATAATGACGAGGGCCTTACCATCATGGACTGAATAAATGAGTGAGTAATATGTCAAACGTCTCTGATACGACCAACTTACATTGATTCAAGAGAACCTTTTCCCAGAGGTCGTCAATTTGTTTCTTGGGGTACGCATAGTCGGGATTCAGAAGGGATGCAACTGTTGCCGCGTTCTCAAGAACGAGTAGCAGGACCTCCGAGTGGCGATTTCCCTTCTTGATAGATCCTAGGAAGCACTCAGTCGAGTTCGAAGGGTATAAAACGCTCAGCATATTCACCATGAGATGTGTACGTTCCGCGATGGAACTCAAGGTACAGTTCACCGTGCCTTTCGTAAAATTAATATCGAAGACGCGGCTTCACCAGAAACTCGTACCAGTTGGGCAATTTCTTCCCTGCATCTGACCTCTTTTCAAGGTGCTCAAAGAATTCATCAACAGAACGACCCATGTTGATGGGCGGTAGTTCTCGATGGTGGTTGTTGGTGGCTCGAATACGTCGAAGCTAAGACCAAAATTTGAGAACGAATGTGATGTGGCAAAAGAGGCTCAACGACCAACGTTTTCCAACATCTTGGCCAAAGGGCCACCTCCACCGTCACCGTTTCCGAAGACTAACAACGAAGTATCGGAGGACTCGATGTTCTATAAACAATATCA
Organism: Paramarasmius palmivorus; assembly: GCA_037176845.1. Classification (NCBI taxonomy): domain Eukaryota; kingdom Fungi; phylum Basidiomycota; class Agaricomycetes; order Agaricales; family Marasmiaceae; genus Paramarasmius; species Paramarasmius palmivorus. Next base: position 82,629 of record JAYKXP010000053.1, on the reverse strand, counting down.
ATAATCTGACTTCCACTATTGATTTTGTTGCAGACCTTATGGTTTGTGATTCCCTTGTTGACATCACCGGCGGTTGCTTGTGCGGTGTAGGTATCAACTGCGAGGAAATAAACGTCAGCCTAGGAAAGTTGCTGAGGCGAGGGCTTGGAATACCAGGTGTCATGTGGCACAGAACCTGAGTGCCATCGATACCAACCCAGTTAAAGGTGGAATGAGGGAATACATTGCTAGTAGAAACATGAGCACTACTCCAAGCGTTTCCAATGATGTGCCCTTACATATTGTTCCTGAAGACAAAACATATTAGCCGAGTCAAGACTGAGAAAAATTTACGCACCAGCTGAGTTTTTGAGTGAAGAAATACTTCATTCCAGCACCCCGAATGAGTTGCGGGTATGCACCAGTCAGACCGAACGAGTCAGGTAGCCACGCGGTGTCGCAGCGCTTTCCAAACTTCTCCTCAAAGTATCTCTGACCGAGTACAAACTGTCGGACAAGTGCTTCACCACTGGGCATGTTGCTATCGTTCTCAACCCAAGAGCCCCGACCGGGTGGAACTTTCCTTCAAGAATCTTCTCCTTGACGCGTTCAAACAGGGGCGGATAGAGTTGCTCAAGCCACTTGTACTGCTGCGCCTGAGAACACGCGAAACGATGTTCGGGGTAGCGCTCCATGAGGTCAACTTGAGTGGACCATGATCGGGCAACCTTTTGCTGAGTGACACGGTATGGCCAGAGCCAGGCGGTATCAATATGGCAGCTACAAAAGGAGGGAGCTTGTCAGAGCTCTGATTATGTATAGTGGACGCGGAACTCACTGTCCAATACCCCAAATCTGCGCATTGTCCGGGTCTTGGTAAATTTCCTCTGCTTTGTTCTGCCACCCTTCCCCAAAGACCCTTTCAGCGATTTGACGACATTGGTGAATAGCAGAGGCGTCTCCACTGCGTAATGTGTTCATGATTTCGTTTGCAGCAACTAGCGCCTGATTCTGAAGACTAGAGCATGTTGTGAGACGCGCGCGCGCAATGGTGAAAAGTAAAGAGCACGTACGACGTGTTTCCGGGGAGTGTGTCAACCAACTCTCGGAGGGTCGTAAAGTCCCATAATAGATGCCAGGCTTCTTGGTTCGGAACAACGAGATCTGCTGATGCAAGGGAGAAGTAACGATTCATCTACCGCAAATGTCAGCTTCCATGTATCAGTGAGGGTGGAGAAGAAGCATACGTCTGGTGGCTGGATAGTATCACCGTTCCAAGGGACGCCAAACATTCCGTTGCAAGTAGATTCGATGACAAAGTCGTGAGTGCCCTTTTGGCGGGCCTCCATGGGTATGATGTACTCGACTCTACGGTCGCCTCCGTATCCGCCGGTGATACCTAATGATTATGGTCAGAATGCAAGCAACGGAAGGGCGTATATTGACTGAGGCCGACCTTGCAGTGGTGTTCCGTCTGTACTATAGATCATAGCTTCGCATCCAGGGTCGAATTCAACTGCCATTTCACGTTTCGTTAGCAAGATTTAGTGGAGAGACAGTGGAAGCTTACACTGGACTCGCTCATATTGCTGCCAGTAGCCAGGAATTACGACAGTGACCTTCCACCAATGGTTGGTCTAAACAACTAGTTAGTACCAGAAAAGGGATCGTGTCTTGACAGAGAATTCACCCCTGGAAAAAAGGTCAGGCTTTTGAGAGTGTCAAGTGTATTAGCTATACGCACAGGAAGGTCCAAAAGAGTCTCCCTTCTTCGCTGGCTTGAACTTTTGCTTCATCGCTTCCTCGAATGTCGGCTTCGTCAGTCCTGGTGCACTCCATCTGTATCCCCATGTCAGTCATATTCTGAGGCCTGAACGAGCGAGAGACACTCACACTTGGAGCTTGACATGCTCAGCATTGTCAATCCTGTGCGTGAACAACACAGATGCTAGGTTGACGTCGGCGTAGTGACCACCGTTGAAATTATTCAAACGGTCTCGAGTGAGGTTCTTGATCCATTTGGCTCCCGGTGCATAGTTGAGCTCGGGATACGAGTCTTGCTGAGCAGAGTGATTGTGGTGGCAGCTCATTGCTACTGACGACGGGAGATGTCCTCAACCGAGTGATGACGACGGGTTAAATCAGGCGGAAGTAGTACCCCAGATTCCCGGCGCTTTTCCTTATATAGTAATAGCCGGCAGGCGACGGAAAAAGGGTATGGAGGTGGAGTGCTTAGACTTCTGAGTTCTACGGCGAAGCCTCAGCGCGATGGCCTGAGGAAGCACTGTATACATACAACAAATTCATTTATGTACGTATTTTGCAAGTAATTACAGGGGTATACAATGTCAGTTCTATGTCAGTCAAGACGAGTGTCCATGTGGTTACAATCCCAGATGCACAGTGCCCAGCAAACTACTAAGATGAGAAAGCAGCATTAACAACCTAGAGCAGCGATGCAAAGGCAATAGTCATCGCAACTATGGTAGCTACCATGCTGCCTTTTGCGGTAAGAGAGACGCCCGAATTGCTACCCGCCCCAGTGGTAGTTGCGCCAGCTCCCCCAGTCGCGGTACCGGATCCTGAAGCAGAGGAGGACGTAGATGACGAAGAACTGGGGTGGAAGAAGCATCAGAATTCGATGATCCTTTGTTGACGAATTATTACTTACTTGGTGAAAACCTTGAGATAATTAATTTCCCAATATGCGTTATTATAATTGGCGGGATCTGGAACCAAGGAGGAGCAATTCGGTGCTACAGAACCGCATGTAGACGCAAATACGCCTTCGTTTCCCGCAAAGGCACCGCATACATTGATGTACTAGAATGGAACATGTGTCATGATGTGTCGTATCTTCTCGAAGAACGGAATCGCTTACGAGCGTGATGATTTGCGGACCAAAAACTGTCGCAGGATCACAACCACTCGCTGGGTAGAAGGCAGCTGGTGTGCCAAACGAGGATGGATTGGGATTTGTGTCTATGCCACTTGGTACTTGGCTTCTTTGGAAGAACCACATTGATATACCACTCGCATCCCAAAGCGTCGCGAAGACACCTCCACCTGCATTTGAAAATCCAGTTCCGAATGAAGCATCGCTTGCATCTCTGACAACGCAGCCCGTCTGGAAAACTTGTCAGTCTCACATGTCTATAAAACATCGGGAGTACTTGCATTTTGGTCCTGCTGAGGATTTACAACACAATTCGTCGATGTTGTTACGCCAGTCTGTTGTCCTGCTTGCTGAAGGCCGTCTGGCTGGGCACAGGTTCCATGGGATGCATCGGCATGTAATGAATATTGGTTGTTCTGGGCCAAGTTGACCTGTTTGGAGGAGGATTGTCATCCAAGCGTCGGGGAAAGCTCAAAAGGAAATTTACATTCTCCACTATATCAATCTGAACGGAGTCACATTGTTAGTATGAACCATACTCTCTCGCAGGAAATGATGAAATTACCTCTCCTTCCTCTGGCCAAACTTCACCTTGCGTGAATAACGCAGGCCAAACAGAGCACTATTTGAATATCAACCTTTAAGCTTCTGAGCCATATTGATATACTCACACCATACGGGATGTGGGTCGCGTCGAAGAGCAGCAAGCTGTTGATGGTCATAGTTTCCTTGCTCATGAGGTAGACAGTGTTCCGACCAAACGTGGGGTCTCCGACACCGCTGGTCGTATTGTCAACTTTGACAATGGCACGTCCGGCCGAGTTGATGAAGGTGAGGTTCGAGGCAACAGCCTGTGTCTGTCCGAGGAAGTGTACATTGCCTGACACAAGTTGAGCTTCAGTGGTTCATCCGAAAAAGGGAGGAAACACACCAAAGTTGTTATAGTCGATAGCGCTTTCATTATACTTAAAACCGTTAAAGCTATATGAACCAAAGGTCAGACGGGACGCTCAGGAACGAGAATAGGTCACGCACAAGTTGGACCCGCTAAAATCCTGAGCTACCCTCCATTGCTGAGCCGCTACTACCGTTGAAAGCGCCGTGAGAGCAATTAGTTGACGAGAAAACATCGTCTGAACGAGCGTGGAGGATTAGGAAGGAGAAAAAAGAGCTGTTGAGCAAATGACAACAAGGCACAATTGTACCAGGGATATTTAAGTAAGTGCTGTGTCCGTTTCCGTACAGGAGCCCAGGTCCGTTCATGGAAAAAAGATCAATCAGATCAAGGCAACATTATTCTCCCTTGCGCAGGCAAAGCCCAGAGCGTCTTTTGTATCTCGGTCTTCTGAGCATTCGGAGGATACGAGCCATTTTCACGAGAAAAATTGAGAGTAGAGTCTGCTAGGAACATGGAAGAAGAGGAAAAGCTGAAAAGGCTCGGAGGTGATCAAGAGGCAACTCGTCCGCGTTCCCGATCCGGGACCGGCCACAGCGCTCCGGATGTAGCCTTGTTTTGGACTTCCACGATGACATTGCTCATTGACGCTATTTTTTTTGGCTGTCGGAGCCATAGATATTCTCCAAGAGTCTAAAATACTCCAGTGTACATAGCCGCAACTCTGCGATTTCGACATGCGCAGTACACACGCCTCGACCTCGAGGCCAAGGTCGACGTCACCTCGTGGAGTTTTCGGTGCTTGCAAAGGCTCGTTTGGGGCATGTAACGCCTTTCCAAGATATTCCTGGAACGACCTACTATGTTCTTTTCGGGACGGATAGTTCTCGCTTCACTTCTACTCCGTGTTTCGGGGTACTGGTTAATGGGAGCCAGTGAGTATCCATTTCTCTGCGTCATGTACTAGGGAATGAAATGACTTCAGACAACATCCTTACGACTCAGCGAATCGACCCCGTAGTCGACCCGGGAACTGTATCCACTCACGTACACGCAGGTGAACCCAAATCGTCACCCTTCCGGCAAACAATACCAATAGCAATTAGTTCTGGGCGGCAGCAACTTCGGCTTAAACGTCTCCACCTCTTATTTACGCCAGAGTCAATGCACCTCGATACCTATCGCCGAGGATAAAAGTAATTATTGGTTTCCGGTATGTGTCGGAGAGAATTCTTCCAGAATAGTTACGCTGACCCTCATTCGAAATAGCAACTCTATTTTCAGTACGTTCCTCCCAGTACCTGTCGATACAAAACATCTCAATAGGAGTACTCTAGGTGGCGTGACGGTTCTTTCACAAGTGTGGATGGAAACGCAGTAATGTGAGAGCGAGTTGATCACAGTGTTTCTTCCATATCTGACATCAAAGCTCGCAGTTGTAAGAAAGGATGATTGCGACAGCCATTGCTCGATCTTACTTCACCATGAAGATTATCTTTTCAGCGATGTTCCCAATTCTACGGTAGCATTCCCCGAGGATGTGAGTATTACCTCATCTCTTTCCCGATCCTTCTAATTGTCAACCCAGTTTCGCATGCTATCCGGTACTTTATTACCTTTACGATGAACGCGGAGTAGTACTCAATCGCGTCCACGCAGGGGACCCGAATCTCCGCACGCTGAACCCTTCTAGTTTCGCTCAGCAGGCAATCACTTTTATATGTCTAGATTTCGATGGTGTATCCTCCAAATACAACGAGCTTCCTGTAGGGAAAAGTTGTCCCTCCGGAATACGGGCACAGATCAACTTTCCTAGCTGCTGGGACGGCAAGGTATGTATTGCCTGTGTCCCCGTATAGCGATGTGCTGACAGATAGCACAGAATGTCGATTCTTCGGATCATATATCGCATGTAGCCTTTCTTTCCACCGGCCCAGATAATGGAACTTGCAGCGATCCTCGGTATCCCTTTACGATCCCAAGGATCTTTCTCGAGGTAAATACATTGACGAGTATCCCATCGATCCGTTCTTAACAGGCTTCAGGTCTATTGGATAACAAAGCCATTTGAAGATCACCGTGATGAGGCAATGACCCCCAGTCAGCCTTTCGTGTACGTTTGTACCATCTTCTCCGTCGTCATTCACCTAATCGGTAGCTTTAGATTCGCAAATGGAGACCCAACAGGTTATGGTTATCATGCTGGTGCGCACCGAATTGACTGGTCGGCCCTGAGGTTGACATTTATATTACAGATTTCTACAACGGGTGGGACGAGGGTGTTCTCGAAAGAGCTATCGCCCACTGCACGTGTAATCCATATGGCGACCCCACCTGCTGTTCTGCTCAAGGAATCTTCACGTTCAATCAATCCGCTCAGTGCTACATAAGCGACAGATTTGACGAAGTGGTTAAAGGAAACCTCAGTGTTTTACCTGGTGCGAATCCAGTGCAGGCACCTTGCTACGAGGACTACGTCGATAATGGTATACCGGCGGTGCTGGCACCAGTCTATACCTATACAACGACAACGGGGTCCGCCTTACCCAGGGGAACGGTCGTCACGCCTGCGGTGCCCGCGAATGCTCGTCAAACAGCCTCTGGGAGGTGTCTAAGGGAAAGTTCTGCGGTAACTGATGGGCTGGGCTCTCGAGGATTATGGATTGTGTGGCTACTCCTCCTGACTGTGAATACATTTACATAGCTTCGACACCAAATCATCACCGAGGCGTGTCGCTAATACGATAGACGATTTTTTCACCGTGAACCTATCCTTATCGTGAGCCATGGTGGTAGCGTTTGTGATCGCTCAACGTTCAGAGCTTACCTTGCCAAGGCGAGCGTAATCCATCCCATCCGCAACACCCACCAAACCATTGGGAAATAGTTTTACCGGCCCAAGCTTGACCTTTCCCTCAGAAAGTAGCTGCGAAATGAGCTTGCAGTAATGCCTAGCCTTCCTGACCATTTCCATATCCACTGGACTCGGAAATGGAAAGACAGTTTCCTAAAAAGGCAGGCGAGTCATGCAAGGTTTTTTGATGACTCCGAGCCCCACACACCTTTCCAAAGATAGAGTAAGTGAAGACAAATTTCGTTTCTATTCCCTTTTTTCTGCTCTTATACGGAAGAAGTGTCGCGACTGTAGCATGGTCGTTGCTGAGCGAAGCGCTGACTTGATACGGTGATGTTCCTTCGCCCCAGCAGTCAACAGCGTAGTGAATACCTCCACCGGTGGCCTCGAATATATCTCTGCCAGTAAACGAGTCCAAGTAATCGTAGACCTCATCTGCGCCCAAAGATCTCACAAAGTCTTGGTTTCTTGGTGACGCTGTCGCAATAACGCGCAAGCCGGACAGCTTGGCTAATTGAATGACGATCTGGCCTACGGAAGTGGCTCCTGACCAGACTAGGAGACTTGATGGTGTCGTGCTAGGCGTGTCGAACGGTGTTGGCAGCATTAGGGTGTCGTACAGACTCATGTATGCTGTCATACAAGCACAGCCTACTTGTGCACCTTCTTCAAACGAAATGCTATCCGGCAGTGTGAAAAGAAGCTCAGCTTGAGCGAGGACAAACTCTGCAAATGCTCCATTCCGTTCTGCGCCTGAGAGGCACACAATCAAGGATCGGAGAACCTGACAGGGAACTGGTTACTTACCTCCATGCACCGTTCCCGCTACTCTTTGGCCAGCATGCCTGGATTCTTTGTTAACACCCGGTCCCAACGTCTGGATAGTCCCCGAAAAGTCAAAGCCGATGATATGTCCTTCAGGTATCATAGAAAGGGACTTCCCTTAAGAAATCATATACATAAATCAGCAAGAAATTAGTGATCGGCTTCACGACTCACAATCTGTCGGGTTCTGTGCTGCGCACTCTACCTTCACCAGTACCTCGCCATTCCTCGGAATTGGGATCTCGACGTCCTCGAGCTGGTACGTCCCTCCTCGTTTAGTGACGATAGCTTTCATGGATGGTTGGATGACCAGTTTATTTTGAGTTTTGGGTGCACGACAGGATTCTCTAGGCGTATAAGTCCATATTGCAGCTTATTGAGACCGCCACTGATTGAAGCTCGGGATGGGCGGGGATCCCAAATACCGAGCAAACCAGGGACAACGTACATGTCAAAAAAGACATCGGGAATTCATCGGTAGGTGGTGGGTATGAAATGGGCGCCATTAATCCTTTCAATTAAGCGTCGTGATAAAAGCGATGAGTATCAATAGATAGGACTACCTGCAGGCAAGAAATGGTTTTGTGAGTTAACCAAGGTTAGGCCAGCCGAACTTGAATACACTACGGGCTTACCGCCCGAGCTGAACCAGTTTACACAGGGCCAAGCCTGATAGTGGAGTACTCATGGCATACTGCAAAGTTCAGACAATGAGGCGCGTCGAATATCTCAGAGGAGTTAAGGAGCCTGTTTGGGTTCACGAACCGGAGAATTCCACAACACCCGAATGTCGACCACGAGACTACATCCATGAAGGTACACGGGCATTACTGAAGACCGAATTCGTGGTTCGCTCCGGTGGAAACATGTATCGATGAAAGAATGACCATTGAATAGGTTATGTGAACACGGCGAATAAAGATATTATTTAGCTCGCAGTCCCGGCGTATCAGTTATACGATGGACAATCTTCTCGCCATGTACCTGATCGACATGTCAGAACTGATAATTTCGTATGTAGATCAATCGCAGACTTACTTTGCCCATACGCGCATATTCCATCCCATCAGCTACACCTGCTAGACCGTCCGGGAAGACCTTTATGGGACCAAGTCTAATCTTGCCCTCTGCAAGTAGACGCGAGGTGAGTTGGGCAAACTCTCTAGCCTTCTGGGCCGCAACCGTGTCTGCTTTGCTCGGGAAAGGGAAGACTGTATCCTTAGTGGTTTTTCCCAGGGTAAGTATAGCAATGACAAAGATCGGATATGCTACAAACCTTCCCGAATATTGCGTATGCAAAAACAAAGGTGCTTTCGATACCCTTCTTTCTGCTCTGGTATGGTAGAAGACTTGCTATCTTGCCATGATCGTTGCTCAGCGACGCGCTGACCTGGTATGGTGACATCCCTTCGCTCCAGCAATCCACGGCGCAGTGTATGTTCCCTCCAGTAGCTTGAAATATTTCTCTGCCAGTAAACGAGTCTGAATAGTCATAAACCTCATCGGCGCCCAAAGATCGTACAAAGTCGAACTGTTTAGGCGACGCTGTCGCAATGACTCGCATATTCGATAACTTTGCTAGCTGCATGACGATCTGACCAACAGATGTGGACCCAGACCAAACTAGGAGTGTCGTCTGTGGGACAGTTTCTGTGTCGTACGGTGTTGGAAGGTCGAGGGAGAGGTAGAGACTGTAGCACGCTGTCATACAGGCAACGCCCATTTGAGCACCTTCTTCGAAGGATATATTATCGGGCAGATGAAAGAGCAACCCCGCCTGAGCAACTACAAACTCGGCGAATGCACCGTTCCGCGCCGCACCTTCAATAGTGTGAGTTGATGTATCGGGGGAAAATCCACCACATACCTCCATGTACCAAACCTGCTACCCGCTCCCCAACATATCTCAATTCTCGTTCAGAGTCTAAGCATGGTCCTATCTCGTGAACGGTCCCGGCAAAGTCATAACCTATGATATGGCCCTCTGGAACCATGGTCATATTCTTCCCTAGAATGGGCCAACGATGTTAGTACATGCAAGACTACAGAGATCTTGCCGATTGCTCACAATCTGCTGGATTTTCTGCTGAAGCTGCTACTTTGACCAAAACTTCACCGGGCCCTGGACGGGGAATTTCAACATCTTCAAGTCGATATTTGCCGCCAGATGTCTTGACGATTGCTTTCATCATAGGCATCACAGCCATTATGCCTGGTCGGATATCGTGAGGTTATAGATTAGAGACGAAAAGCAGGATGCTCACAGCTATGGTGGAACCCTTGGGCGACTGGAGTTCAAGAATCGACACCGGATGTCGGCTCGAGTAGTGGGAATGTCTTTTTTATCCTGCTATCTCAAATCGTCGTTCGTTGGGCTAGAGAATATTGCGTGCCCATTGGCTTGTCATTCCACCCTTCATCTTTCCTGCCAAACCCGTCGCAGAACCTGCAGAGCGAGGTCAGTCCGCCAACATTGAATCAACAAAAGGTACCAATACCGCAGAGGACACACTGATTTGGAGATTTACCGGATGACCTCGTGGACCTGCCAGGTAATTCAAGAATCTCACGTTGGGTGACGAGGGATGGGAAAGCGACCGAAAAGGCACAAGGATTCGGAAAGAGGTCGGAGTACAAAAATCTGCGCTGGCCGCAGGACGCGACAGGGAAAATCAAAAATTTCGAGCAATCGCACATATGAACAATATTTCTACAGAGGAACCAAACTGGTTCTTTCCTTCGCAAAAAAGAACTACGATCGAGTAAACCGGTTCACCAGGTCATCATGATTTCGTTCACGAAGCCTTCGAAATGTGGCCGTACTATAGTCAGGCTCAAGGATGAGGGAGGATATTTTCGATCTTCTGTCATAGGTTTAAACGTTTATGCTCCAGGAATAGAACGCTGGACCTTAGCAATCAGCTCTGGGTTCTTGATGCTGCGGAAAGTCTACTCAGACCAGATGATTGGTATTTTGCTAAACGACAATCAAAGAAGCACAATCACGCCTAATCCGCGAAACTCATATGCATGTAGCTATAGTGTGGGGAAACTCTTTGGAGTCGCCAAGTCTGACAATTCGATGTGTTCTGCGCTCTCACAGTCCCGGTTCCTCGTCGGCTACGGGTGGCGAGCAAGGAACAGTGCGATTTGTATTGGATCTTCTGGACCATCGGCAACGATGTACTGACATTCTACTGTGGTTATCAGGAATTCACCGTAAGAACCAAAAGCTTGGAAGGTTCCGCAGGTTGCGGATGTCAGGGTCGTGACACGGGAGGGAATCGTGACTTCAAGATGGCGAATTTCAATTGGAGAAGTAATCTGGAGTCGTCGGTAGTAAATGTTCATTGGGTCCCAGCCATGACTACGACATACGGTTTCTTGGGAACGTATCGATGTTCTGGTGCTGTTGCTTCTCAATATCTATCTGGGTGCCTTGATGGTTATTGTAAACTGTGCGGGACCATATGCTGAGCCTTGTCTGCATCCATGATTAGCTGCCAATGGCGGTTAAATCAGCGGGATTCCGAACCTGAGAGCTAGAAAAGTAGACGATACTGGAATGGCTTCTTTCGTACCTTCGAAAAGGTACCCCTGTCAAAGAAAGAACATCAGATGGTTGAATACAGCATCACTGAAACGAAAACATCTCGCACTAGGACTCTGTCGATAGGACCAGCACCGTTATTTGCAAACGCAACGGTTCGTTTCCCCCAAGTTTAAACCCAATCAGGGATCTTTCAAAGTGCTTGTCACGACCATTTCGAGGTATAGCCAAGAGATGGATACCGCCGAAGGTCAGCTGCTCGTCTCTGCAAATGACGTTGCAAACAGTGCGATTGGAATTGGGTTGGAAGTTCAACGTTCATCAGTTACGACCAACAGCAGTTGGTTCTGGCATTCTTCTCCTGATCGATAGATTCTTGAGACAGCAGCGCACTGATCCTAGAATACCGTTCCTCGAGTTTGAATGTGGTCAGCAGGGATTCTAGCGGAGCCTGTGAGAGTTCTTAAAGGCTGGTCGGCTGGTGTATTGATTTGTGATACAATTGATGAAATTTGTCGCAGAAGCTTTTGCAGTAGGTGATGGACATCAGGAATGGGGTGAAACACTAGCTATCCCGAACAACACGAGTGAAGCAGTGGGAGGAAAAATGTACAAAGATGGCCTAATGCACGGTGTCAGCGGTGCAAAAGGTGATATCTGTATGAGGTGCATACTATTGTTCCGAACGGGCCAAGGTGCGAGAACGGATCCCATCTAAGTACTTCTATTCCTATCAGCCCGACTCAGAAAGCCGCTGGTAATCAACTCGTGTAGTATTTCGTATCCTTTCTGTTTCCGCTTCTGTTATGATACGGGAGGATCTTGTGTGGCTTTCATATAGCTTTTTAAGTCTTAATTGTAAGCGGTGCAGAGGTTTTTAAAAAATGGAGTATTGACATACCGAGCCCTTGTCCTTGGGACTTGTGAATGTTCATTATCGACTAAGTTCGAGACAATGATTTCTTGAGCTACATTCACGACTGCGATTCGAACACGGAAGTTAACGTTTTACGTTCAACATAACGAGGGATCGTGGAGGTTTTGGGACAAAATGTGCTGACCATATCCGGGCTGGTGATAGCGAGCGCTTAACCGCTCTAGCACCTCTAACTAGATTATGATAGTCGCGAAAGGATCAAGAAGATTGAAGATGATACAACAGCAATAACGTTAAATTTTAAATAGAAGATTGACTAGTTGCACAATGTACAAGTACAGGGCGACTACCTTCCCGACTCGATATCTCCTCGTTTATACTGCTCATCATGATTGTCGTCAAAATCACTTGGAGGGGAATTGAAGTCGACTACTTTTTCAGGTTGATGAATCGACTGGACGGTGCGCTAACGATATTGTTCAGTATGTTACTTTAGTCAATAAGCAGGGTCTTACTGGGTCAACAAATGTATGTGAACTATGAGAGACTATGACACCAGATGGTGCGGTTGTCGAGGCGTGTTTCTGGGCCCTCGAGTTGGGATTGGAACGGAAGTCCATCATTCCATAAGACGCTGTTGATGGCCCACTGCTGACAACCGATGACCCAGTCGGAGAAGTCGATTTCCGAGCATTGAGCGTCGCCATAAAACTGTTGGTGTATCTGTTGTTAAAGAGTTAGATTTGCTTCATTCAACCAACGTCCGGAGTATACTTACAGCTTTCCGAGGATATATGCACTATATGGGCTGGCGGTGAGCGTCACGTCTTCGTTCTCAGAAACTGAAGACTCACGGAACAAAGTGATAGGTAGCATCTGTGAAACGTACGAACAATGCAAGGTCGACGGTCGCAACAACCACGGTCAAAGCACCTGTCTGTACCGTGTTTGATATGAGTCGATTTATGAGGGCGTCCGATCGCGCAAACGAGCTCTTGGCCTTGGCTGTATGTAGCTGTGAAGTTCAACGACTAAGTACGTGAAGGATACACGAAACGAAGGCCTGCAACTTACAATCCAGAACATCGACCCAGTGATGAGGACATCAGCGACGAAGCTCCCCGCCAACCAAAGCTATTTTCATCGTGAGCTTCGGATATACGATAGCATAAAAATACTTACGCTGAAAGCAGGATGCAGGCGGAGTAAAGTCTGCTGCGTGGTGTTCGGAGATCCCTGATCAAAAAGTGTGTTGAACGTCGGATCGGGGATGAAGACTATCAAGACTTACGATGAATCCGGCGACGATGGCTGACATTCCTTGTGCAAAGGCAACCTGAAACAACCGTCGTATCAACTGACCAGTACCTAGAACGTTTTGTATAACTCACAAAAGTGATCAAACAGGCCAAGACTTTCATGACTTTATTCTTCCCAAGAGTCCATATTCTCCTGCAGGAGGGAGATTTAGTAATGACACGGTAAGCGCGGAACTGGTCTTACCAGGCATAGAAGAACTGAACGGACATCGATACTTTTGCGCATGTCCGGATTAGTAAACGAATCCGGACTGTGACCGTACGGGGTAAACTCACCGAATCCTCCGACAATCGGTATCACCCCTGCGGTCCAAGGGATAATGCCATTTAGCTCTGCGGGCTCATTCCATATGTCCACTGCATAGTGCCAGGCAAATTGGGTGCACATGCACGTCTGCGCAAAGTCCAAGAAGAAGAGAACATAAACTAGTGGACACAGCAATTTAGTCTCCCAAAGTCGTGACAACGATAATAGAACTTACTCAGGACCCGTAGGAACAACTTGTCACCGTGGAATGTAGTATAGTAGTGGTCTTCGCAAAAAGACGATAAGCCTCTGCAACTCGGAGATGTGAGCGATGAGTCTACTTACAGACTTGTACGATAAGCGTTCCCAACAACAACCAGTTGAGCATATTGCCGATGAACTACCGAGGGTGAACATCCAGAGAGGCACTATAGCTTTTCAAGGCGACTCACGATCGGTCCAACACTAGTGGAGACGGCTCGTCAGAGGATGTAACGGGCGAGTATAGAACGCAATGACTCACACAGCAGTGGCTATTGGCTTGAGGACGTCTGGGGGAGGAATCTGGCTGTCCATAGTGTCGACTGCGTCAGAGGGGCAATGTGCGGTTCCACAATGCGCAGGTGCTTAAATATGAACAATGTCTTTGAATACAAAGTGTGTCTTGAGCGGACCTTGGGTGGCTTTGATGCGAGATAATCTTTACCGCTGACTGGGTATTACTATTCGTGATCGAGATTCGAGGCTATGACGTGGAGTCCATGAACAGAGATTGGCTGTTTCCAGACCAGAAAGGATATGTTGGATTGATGGGATTCAGAGACAGGAACTGGCATAGAATTTGGGGTTGGTCCAGCTGATTATTGGAGGCGCAAGGAAGAGAAGTGTAGTAAGTCTGATGGTTGTTTGATCATCAACGGGACGTGGGAGTCGCTGAACGTAGGTGTGAGCCACGTTCCGCATGGTACAAGGTGCTGGGGGAATACGGTTGGATATGGCTGTCATCGTAGAGCAGAGAATTTCCGTATCATACCAACGTGATCCTCCCATCTTTTCGCCTTGGAATCCCGCGCTGGGAGGACAGCCCGATATGGGATGACACAGATTCGTTCTATGAGCGGTCTCCTAGTTTAGAAACAAAGATTTCTCGTCAGTTGATGCTACAAAGGGTTTGGTTTGAATTACAGTGAAAGATCGATCACAGAGCTGTGGACCTTCTGACCCGGGGATGATTGTCGTAGGGACTGAGCCCCGTTCAGAGCGCTAGCCGAGCGTTCTGCCCGAGCAGTGCCTAGTGCAGGGCGGGATGCCACGTGGAGTTCCTTCTCTTTCTCGGCTCTGAGTCAGTAACACTGACCATGGATGCACAGATTCCCTCCGAAGTCGCCAATGTGACCGTTCAATGCACTGTAGGTCTTCGTTTTCTGAATGATGTTATAGAGTACACATTCATCTGCATTAAATGTTCCAGAGAGACTCGTCTTATGTTACTACTGTGACGTTTTCGAATCCAATTCGAGCAGTGGATCTATCATATCCAAGAGCGATTCCTCAAAAGACCGAAGTTTGAGTCCAAAACCCTCGACCAGCGACGAGTCGATATCACAGATGGGCATTACTTTGGCTGGGTCCGTCTCCGGGAGCTGTGGTAACCTTCCAGCCTTTCCTACATCGGGCCGCTTCTCCAATATCAACTTTCCCCCTTGCCACATCGTATACTTTTCTTTTCCTATCAGTAGCCGCTTTCCAAAGGTGGCTTCATTGTTGAGTGCTTCGACATGGACCGCGGCGACATCTCGTACATCACAGCATAGTGGCATCGTGTCGGGATAGACTATCTGCTTCGCGATCATGTCCCAGAACAGCCTCGGTGATCCCTGTAGAGACTCAGTGGAAGGTAGAAATTGTATTGTGGGGCCGAAGATCATTGTTGCTATAGAGTATGACGGGTGAGTTCGACATCGTTCCCCGTTACATGGAGACTTACGATTGACACTTGTTAGCTTGACTTCAGGATGCTGCTTCGCGAAATCCCAGGCTGTCTTCTCCTGTAACGCTTTCGACGCCACATAGAGCAACATCCCTTGCAATCTACCACTGATGGCAATCTCATACGTGACGGGATTCCTGACACTGGTGAGAGACTCTTCGACGGTAATTT
This sequence comes from Paramarasmius palmivorus, assembly GCA_037176845.1. NCBI lineage: Eukaryota > Fungi > Basidiomycota > Agaricomycetes > Agaricales > Marasmiaceae > Paramarasmius > Paramarasmius palmivorus. The sequence goes on along the minus strand of JAYKXP010000053.1, from coordinate 67,026 downwards.
CAGCGAGCTCCTTACCAGTCGTCAGGACCATAAGTTCTGTCTGCCCAAGGACCTGGAGACCCATTATCAGTGTCTTCAGCAGTATCTCGTGTACCGCATACCTCCGAGTGTCATGTCCATCGTCGAGACAATGCTTGACGTCAAAATGAATCTGTCGACCCCTGCGGACTTAGCAGCGCGCAAGAGGTTGAGAGTCCCTTCGATTGCTGGATCCAGAAGTTCCTTAGGATCTTTCACGTTCATAAAAGTTGCGGGAGAGGCAGTGTGTATGACCGCGAAGACATCTATGGAGAAGATTATTAGTCGATCGGCACTCGAACTCGCCCCAAAGCCTCAAGTTCAACGTACCCGCCAAAGCCTGCGAAAAATCACCAGAGGTGATATCTGATACAACAACTACTTGAAATCGATCATCATGCGATGCGAAGAGCGTTTGTAGTTCAGATGCTCTTCTCTGTCGAACGGACTACCCTGTGTCATACGGGTCAGTAATACTTTTGTCTGTCGTCCATAAGCTTACCCTCGCACTAGGTACCCATTGTCAAGAGCTGTTTTTACGATGTGCGTTCCTAGGTATCCGTTCGCCCCTGTTACCTGATCTCGTGATAGATAAATAGGTTATTCTAGGTATCGAAGACTCAAGTGCATACCAAAACTCTTTGCGAGGTTAAAGCGCTGGGCATGAGTGCGAATGACAGTTGAGCGGATGAGGATGTTCAAAACAGATCCGCAAAACGAACGAGCTTACTTTACCCTGTCAGGTGGTGTTCCGCGCCCTGGGAACCTGATCCTACGGTAAGCTATTTCAGGTGTGGTTTCGAGCTTCCTGTCAAGGCAGAAGATTGATGTACTGAGCACAATCAAACGATAGGCGGACGAACCATCGGCTTTGCCACGAACCAGGTCACTTACATGGGCGAATGGTGCTCATTGTTAGTGTCATTCAACCTCCGCAATCACCGAGCTCTTCGACGTGCCCGACATCTGCGAACAACCCGTGCCTTTTCACTGGCTATTTGCAAGCATGGAACTACAGCAATGTTTCACCGCCATCGGTCTCATGTGGTATCAGAGCCAGCGAAAGGGTGACGGGGATCAACGAATTACTGCTTCCTGTATGCACTGGCAGGATAGGCGGATCCGAATCATTTCTGAATTCTGATGCTAAAATATTCTTCAATTCATCGCTTATGTTTGGGACTATAAGGACTATGCGTGGCATCAGCTGGCATCAGACGATCCTCTTAGCCTCTCTTACAGATTTCTGGTTGCCGTTTATTTCTTATGCTATATCTACCCTGAATCGTGGAATCTTGACGTACATTCTAGGTACAATACGGTACCCATTGATTCGTACATAAGACTTAGAAAGTCTATGGTTCCTGCCAGCGATTGAAATTTCAAGGCTTTGATTTCGACATCATGAATCCGACGCTCGGACTCGTGACGCGTGACGGTCACACACTCTTCTTCTGCATGCCAACCGCATGCAATCCAAGGACGTCCTTTTCAGTTCTTTCAAATCAGTCAAGATAAACTTTCCAGAACAGCGCGCAGAAGAGCTTCGAAATCTTCAAGTCCATAATTGTAGCTTGATGGATGCCTGACCTTTAAACCCGAATTCCCATTCTCCCGAGTTACGTCTGCAGGTCCTCTCACAACTTTGACGCAGAATCATGTTTCATGGAAAGGTCCTTGATGAAATCGAAGTAGTGAAGTCTGGTCACTGGTGCGCGCTATTGATTTCATGTATCTGCCATCCTCACAAACTCCGAAACAGGATTCGAACACTCATCCCGAAGCAGCTCACGAATGTGTCGTCGTACCAAGCCGAGAAGATCTAGTCATACAGATTACATATGTACCCTCCAACTGCAGCTTGCTTCTTACAGTGTTTAGTCGATCAGCATCAGTATATCATCTGTACAAACTCGACCCCGTCTTCTCGCGACTGGTTTGTTGCAACTTAGTGAACCAAGTCAAACGAACCAGTGATTTGAGTTTGTCCACATGAGATTCTGGGCTACTTAAGGCTCCAATTCGTCGCCTAGGGGTGCAAAGACGACACGCAACGATATGCCAGTATTATCCATCGAAGAAATTTCGGGAAGGAAGTTCGACTTTATCATCGTAGGTACGCCTCTTTGATGAACCCCGACTATAAGCAATCATTGACCGGTATACGCAGGAGGAGGCGTACGTACCCATCCCACCTCAATACCTCATACTGATTTGGGTTCAGACTTGCGGTATCGTGTTGGCGACTCGACTCTCTGAAGACCCAAATGTCAATGTCTTGGTCTTGGAATCTGGATCAGAAAACTTTGGGGATCCCAGTATTTGTACGAAGATGCAATCATTTCAACGTCGACTGTACTCATTCTCGATAAAGTGACCCCCGGAGCCTTTGGTACCACTTTCGGCAAACCAGAATATGATTGGTGCTACAAGACTGTACATCTTTTCACTCATCCCTGTCTTCTCGAGTGACAATCTTCAACAGGAACCGCAAGAGAACTGTGGTGGTAGGGTTGTCCCTTGGCCTCGGTATGCATCTTGTCACATCCCTTGGATCAAGATGCTCAACTATGTCCTCCAGCGGGAAAGGTCTCGGAGGCAGCTCAGCAATGAACTTTTTCATGTATCACCGTCCCGCCAAGTCTGACATCGATGGTATGTTCTTAGCACCCGCGTCGTGTTCAGGAGTCGGGATGCTGACATGCGGATAGCATTCGAGGAACTTGGTAATCCAGGCTGGAACTGGGACACATTACGAAAGTATTACAAGAAGGCCGAACATTTCATCCCCCCTGCAAATCCTACAGAGATCATGACTTATGACCTAAACGAGCGCGGGACGGAAGGTCGGCTCAAATGTCAATAATCCAGTAATATTCATTTGCTGACCCTGAAAATCAGGGCCTCTCAAGTTTATTCTGCCTATGACAATGTCTGGTTTGGAAGCGCCTGTTCAGGAGGTACGCCATGTCGCTACTACTGTGTTCTAGTCCATTCAAATAACACGCTTTAGGCACTGGGCAAACTCGGCATTCAGCGCGCGCATGAACCAGTATGTTTCTATTACCGGAGCTTCATGGTCTACTAACATGTTTCACCTAGTTCTCTGGTGATGTAAGATCCAGTTATTTATACTGAGTAACAGTACTCACCTTCACCTTAGACGAACGGGACATGGTTAACACCGGTCACAAACGATCCCGTCAATCTAGTCAGATCGTATGCTGGAAACGTGGGTACCTACTATCATCTCCAAAAGTTGTCTAACCCATTTTGTACAGATGTACCTGGAGCCCAATTTATCCCGCCAGAACTTGGTCGTTCTGACCTCTGTACATGTCTCCAAATTGGCTCTTAGCAGCGATAACGGGTCTGCGACTGCCATTGGGGTAGAGTTTGTGCGGGATGGCAAGAGCTACACAGTCAAGCCCGAGAAGGAAGTAATCTTGTCTTCGGGGTAAGCTGTCATTCTTACGGACGCAATCCGTGCTAAAAGAGGCTACTAGTACTATCGCATCGCCTCAGGCAAGTCCGCTTTATCTACCTTTTGCCTTCACGCTAACATCAAGATGGACTAGATACTCGAACTAAGCGGCATCGGTGATAAGAGTGTCCTCGAGAACGTTGGGGTACCAGTTGTTTTGCAACTTCCTGGTGTGGGCAAAAATCTACAAGAACACATTTACGTGGACTGCTCGTACGGTACGTATACTTGTGATTACCTGCGGAACGTCTTTTCGACTCCCTTCAGAGATCCGGCAAGATCGGGAGTCAGAATTCACCACATTCGACTGTCTAAGGGATCCGTCGCAAATCCCAAAACAAATCGAACTCTTGTATGTCCTTTCAGACCTGTCCTCTTGTTCTCATCTCAGTTCTTTGCAAAAGGAAAACGGGTCAGAACAGTGTCTTCGGCTTGGGTCTTACATCAATCACATTCGTTCCACTGTCATCATTTTCTTCCGACGCCGTCTCTCTGCAAGATAAGCTAACCGAATCCGTACGCTCGAAGAGCGCTATTCCCGGTCTCTCTAAACAATTGGAGATCCAACTGCAGCATATCAAAGATCAGGAGCCAAGTTGCGAACTGTTGGTCGGGCCGACTTTTAATTCTGAGCCGAGTACGTCTCTGCGTGCTGTCTGTTTCCTCGACCTTGAGTGACGGTGTCGTAGACCCACCCAAGCCAGATAGGAAATACCTAACGTTGTGCAATTTGTTGAATCATCCTATCTCCCGTGGAACTATTCATATCAAATCTAACAACCCATCGGAACCTCCTGCTATTGACCCAAAGTATTTTGATGAACCTTATGGTGAAGCCAATCATCTATTTGATGCCCAAACATTTCTCAACATCCTGACAGATCTCGAGTCATTTGTTGAAAGCTTCAAGTTCAAACGTCGCCTTGTCCAGCAGGAGCCACTGAGAAGTATTTTGACCGGTAGGTGTACTTATCCTACACATCTGTATGTTCTCGACTCACATTCCTTCTCTAGGAGAAGAAGTAAATGCGGGCCCTGACGTTCAGACCGATAAAGAAATCGCAGGTAAGCGGCTAAGAGCTGACCTTTCTGCCGTTGACTCATTCTCATCGTACCAGAATTCTGCAAGAAGTACTTCCGTACCTCTTATCGTAAGGTTTCCGTCCCTCCTGCAATTTGTGGCTCTAAAGCTCCTCTAGATGCCGTCGGAACGTGCTCTATGCTACCATTGAAGGATGGCGGCGTTGTTGACCCTAAGCTCAAGGTCAGTAGTCAAGCCCGCTGCGTGTATTTCCCTCTGCTGACTACGCTCCTTACAGGTATACAACACGACCAACATTCGCGTTGTCGACGTGTCTGTTATCCCACTACACATTGGTGCTCACACCCAAGGTTCGTACCACAGAAGCTTCACCGCGACACCATTTTCTGACAACGCTGGCAATTAGCGACTGCATATGCGATTGGTGAACTAGGTAAATCATCTTCCCAGGATCTTTGGTCACTCCCTGACATCGTTGCCTCTAGCTGCTGACATTATCAAAGGCAAGGTATGATGAGCTGATTGCAAAAATAAAGTCTATATCATGGAACCGTTAGTGTAAAGTATGTATGTACCAATATACGCCGTCCACTTCTCCTTTCTTGCCGACATTGCCATACCTTTCGAAAGCCCAGGCTGCCAGAATCAGTGGTAGCATCCAAGGTGTATCCCTCAACTAAGGCTGTCTCACGACTCGCGATGAGTCCTAATCAAACGTTGGTTATTAAGTATCGAAGGCACGTACCATACACAGGAAATAAGTATAGAAAGAGCAAGAAGAGACTTTAGGTCCATATTTTCCACTACCTATAATTTCCAAGTCTTCTTGATGAGGTCTGACCCTCTTTCAGCAACAACATATACCGGGACTTGAGTATGCCCTGCGGGAATGTGGGGCTAGAAACCGATAAGAAACTGATGAGAACCTAGGATCTGAATACTCACAAAAACAGAGGCATCAATGACACGAAGACCCTTAACGCCCTTTACTGTGAGGTCGGGGTTGACTACGCCGAAACCAGCATTCTTCGCAGTCATTGCAGCAGTTCCGACAGGATGCCATACTGATAAATTCCAATTCAATGAGGTGGACATACTGTCAAGAGAATTAGAACTCGCCAGTAACTGCGTTATCGCGAATGAATTGCTCGAGCTCCGCATCGGTCGTAGTGTTGACGAATGGCCCTAGGATGTAATCATTCCAGACTGGCGCAGATGCGAAACGGTGGGCACTTTTGACAGCTTCTTTCATGATTGCAACGTCATAGTCCGTCCCGAGTAGGTTGGGATTGATGATGGGGTGATCGTATGGGTTGTTGGAGTTCAGTCGTATTGAGCCACCTGAGAAACCTTATCGATAAAATACTCATTGAAGAGAAGGGGCACTGACGAGCAGAAGGAGAAACAACAGCGGTCCTGATGAACCATCAGTACAAAGCTAGAGATTGAGAACGTCATAATACTAACGAGATTGTCATGAAGTTGCCAGTTTCCGGAAGTGGAGATCCTCCAAAGCCATTCTAAGGGCAGGATATATCAGATTCTCAGATATTCATCAAGAAGAAACCTACCCCAATTAGAAATTCAATGTGAGGAATCTGGGTTCCGGGAGCGGTATCGGGGAATTGTTGAAGGATAGGAGAATCGTTTGGGAGGCGGAGGAATGTGAGTGTGTTGGGACTTGTTACGACCAAAGGTCCGGTACGAGAAGTCATCCACTCCGCGACGTACGAGTTAATAAGACTGGGATCACGGACAAATGTTTCCCAGGTATCCGTCGAGTTGACATACCACGAATTGTGAACCATTGTGTGATCAGATAGATTGGCCCCCACAGAAGGATTGTCTACGAGAGGTTGAATTCCGAGAGGCTGAAGAGCATTCTTATCACCGATTCCACTATTCATCAAGATCTGGGGTGAACCGATAGATCCAGCAGCAAGGATAACCTCCTTCCGAGCCGTGACTTGAGTTCTTGGACCTGCCAAAATCGAATTAGCGGAAGAGTTGAGGAACAAAGGGGTTTGCATACCAGCAGCAGAGGACGCAACCTCTACGTTGAGGAGTTGCAAAGGAACAGCAGGCGCGTTAGCGAGCACACGGGTGACCATTGTATTCAATACAACATGAAGGTTTGGTCGGTTGGCATACTGAGGAGCCAAGTAAGAAGTGGAAGCACTGCTTCGTGCGCCGTCCCGGATAGTGCCCAAACACCAGCCTTGACCCCATTTCAATGACAAATCGGCATAAGAGATTGGCTCATGGAACTTACCAACACCCAACGGTGAGCCATCATTCATGTCAAGATTGTAAGAAAATTCCTGAAGCTCCTTTGTCGTTTGAATGATGCGAGAGTCTATAGGGGTAGAGAAGCCTGGTAGGCTTGTGCCAACTGCCCCGGACTTTCCATGGATCGAAGGATCAATTTGACCTGTTGTATCATGACCGTCCTGTGAAAATAAATTTCGTTGATGAACCTTTGGTGCAGATAAGTGACAATTCTCACGGCAGGGGGAGTAAGAATCTCATTCTAGGCGATCAGACATATGAGCAAGAGGACAGCGGAGGATATAAGCCAGTTTGGCGAACCTTGAAGAAATATTGTTTCATGTTCTTCCACGACCAACCCGCGTCCCCTGTTTCCTTTGCTAGCCGATCCCATTCTTCTCCAGCGAGCCGAGTGTATATTTCAGCATCTACAGACCAGGTTAGACAGCGCCCGCGAGACGAAACGATACGCACTTATGCTGGTGCTTCCACCAATTACGTGCCCGCGAGCGTAGGGAAGCGCTCGGCCGTTGAGACCCTGTTGAGCTGTGGTTCTGCACATTGGTAAATAAAGACTCCCCGTGCAAGAGATGGACAACACACGTATAATTCCAATCGAATATGGTACCCTGTGCATTAGGCCACATAAAGGGAACTTGCAAGGCCAATGCATCTTGGTCTCTGTATTTCAATCAGTGCGATTGACCTAATTTGCACGAGTATAGCACTTACGAAACGCCAGCTTCCACAACAAGGACCGTGACTTTCGGATTCTCAGTCAACCTATTTGCAACTACTAGGCCCCCGGCACCGCCTGGACAAGGACGGAGAATTCAGTTTATCCCTCATTTCATGAGGATGATGCTTACCTCCAACAATTACAAAGTCAAAAGTATTAGTTGGAACCTCCGAAAAAGCATTGTAGATTTTGGCCAGGCTAAGAGACGCTAGAGAAAGAGAGACGGCGATCCGAGTTTTGAGAGGCATTCTGGGTGATTGGCCTCGAAAGCTAGCGTCCCTCCAGCGTTAGAGACTCGCATTATATATAGCGTTTTCCCGAGCTGTCCATCGGTTGCTCCCCGTGAGACGAATAATTGACCAGTCCTGAAGACAAGAAACTGACAGTGTCCGTCAAGTGTCCGTATCCCCGCATGTTATTCGTGGCTAGGCACTCCAGCTAGCACTCAACAAGCGAATTTCTAGGGTCGCTGTCAATTCACTTGGGGACTCGGGACACCGGCTACTATCTGCCCTGGACATCTAATGTAAGCCACATTCCATCTTGAGCCAGACATTGTTGGTAGCGTAGATATTATGATGAAAGGGAGATGGTTGGGATGGTACTTACCGAAAGTGGAGATGCACATCATTGATCAGTGATGACTGTCCCATTTGTAGGAAGAGCTGGGAACGACGTGAATATTTCTTTGTTAGGGCTAACGGTGGAAGCCTAGTACCGGGTGAATGTCCGAACCCCTAACGGAGATGGTAGGAACCTGAGGACTGTCACATATTCTGGTAACGATGACACGTTGAACGATAGCGAGCATGAGTTGAACGAGGCGGCCGGGCAAGCCGAACGAAGCACGGTAGCCAATGTTGACTAACACCAAAAAATCCTATGTCGGGTAGCCATCAGTTTCAATAGAATCGTTTTAACACCACAAGAAGATCTACGACCCAACTTTCAGGTCCCAACAGTCAACGAAAAGCGGGTGTTATGTTGAGCCCGTGAACGTGAACGAAAAAGCGGACAGAGAGCCACGTCGAGATTTCAATTGAGACCTTGTGAGGTGTCTTTAATGACGATGGTGGCAGTTGTGAAGAAAGCATCTAGTGATCGATTCCCCCTCGCCTCACAATTTGTTTGGAGACTAAAATTGGGCCTTACACTGTTTGTAACTTGCATCGGAATAGCAATAGTAATACTTCAACTCGAGTTACAAGTGGCCACAAGCCTGAGTAGATGAAAAGCACGTACTGCCGCAGTATCTATCCGCGTAGCCCCGGTGTATCCGCAATACGATAGACGATCTTCTCCCCATGCACCTTGCCTAAACGAGAGTACTCCATCCCTTTAACAACCCCTGACAGACCATTCGGAAACAACTTCACGGGCCCTAGTTGTAATTTTCCTTCGGCGAGAAGCTTTGATATCAGCTTGGCGTATGTTTTGCCATTCGCTGCTGATACTAGGTCAGCAGTGCTTGGGAATGGAAAGACAATATCCTGAGGGCCTGTCAGAACCCTATTCAAGGAGGAAGCAATGACGTACCTTTCCATACACAGCATACGCCGATATGAGCGTCGTTTCAACGTTTTTCTTTCTGCTCAGGTACGGCAGGACAGTGGCAATGTGCCCACCGTCCTTGCTGAGCGCGGAGCTGGCTTGATATGGGGTTATTCCCTCGCTCCAACAATCCACTGCATACTTCAGAGTACCACCAGAAGCCTCGAATATGTCTCTACCTGTGAACGAATCCGAATAGTCAAAAAGATCGTTCGCTCCGAGCCTTCTAAGCATATCGTACTGCTTTGGCGATGCAGTCACGAAAACGCGCATCCCGGCTAGTTTGGCTAGCTGAATGACATAACGCCCCACAGCTGTAGCCCCAGACCAGACCACTATAGCTGTAGGCGATTCGGTCGGAGGATCGTATGGGGTCGGAAGTTTGAGGGTTTGGTAGAGGCCCAAACATGCTGACATAGCGGCGACCGCAATTTGCGCGCCGTCTTCAAGTGAAACTTCATCTGGCAGGTGGAAAAGCAGTTCAGCTTGAGCAATCAGGAATTCGGCGAATGCGCCGTTTCGCGCTGCTCCTTTGGGAAGAGAAAGGGTATGAGTCGAGATTGTGGAGAAATAAAACATTGGACTGATACCTCCATGAACCATGCCCGCAACGCGTTCACCAACATACCTCCCACTCTCTCCAAGGTCCGGCCCTATTGCATGGATTGTTCCAGAGAAGTCAGAACCAATAATGTGGCCTGCGGGAACCGATACCAAGTTTTTCCCTGGTTGTTGCTTTGATCAGCGAAAAAGTTGGCTGGTTGATCGTTGGCAACTCACAATCTGCTGGGTTTTGAGCTGCGAATTCTACCTGCACCAAGACTTCACCACTGCCCGGACATGGTATATCGACATCCTCCAGTTGATATTTCCCAACAGTGTTCACCACGAGCGCCTTCATCCTGCATTGAATTGTCATGATCTGTAGTACCAACGGTGACCTTGAGGTTAACTTGATTCGGGACTTCGAGAATTTGGGCTTTAATACGCGATTCGCATGGAATACTCCGATAGAATGGACCGATTGAGAAATACATCATGAAGGAGGTGATGAAACACAAGGGAATCATAGAGTGGTGGGAGTCTGGGAGAGACGGAGCGCCGGGACTCGCCAGACCCTAATATAATTTTGATCACTACAAAAGTCTATTCATATATGTACATCATCCCGCAGTCTGCACGAACGATTGGTTTCAATTTGAATGATTATTCTGCCTCAGCTTTTACGAGCCCAAGCTTCCCTCGTTCCACACGGGCGCGGTAACCCAAAATTGGGTGATATGCCAAGTTCTCCGATTCAAGGTCATGCTTGAAGAGTTTCAAAACATCGAATTTCTCAATGATGCGCCGACCGCGATCATCGCTTCCAGTCATCTTCTGGATCTTTTCATGACCAAGGATGGGGAGCTCGCGGTTGATAATATCTGGACCATAACGCTGTCTCACTGCACCTACATCCTCGTTCTTGATGTAGGGATCGAAGACTGTCTGAATAGTATCCATCATCTTCTGAACGTTGTCGTCAGTGAGCTCGTAGCGACTGTCAGCAAGACCGTAGATGACTTTCGAGAATCGTCGTTAGTATTGGATACTGCATTTTAGCGACGAAGGAAATGGACATACCTGGCTGGAAGATTTTGAATGCTCCATCAAAGTTTTCTGCGCTAATATCACTTAGGATGGGCCGTTGTTGCAAGTTCATTTGCTGGTATGCTGCGAGAACCACAAAAAGGAACCTACAAAACGTAAGTATCGGGCCAAAATTCGATATCACGGTTGATCAAACCTAGTGTGGGCAACTCCAACCTTTGTATCGTGCCATTCTGCAGCGAGTTTCTCGGTAACGTCCCCGCGAATAGACGAGCAGATGGTTGCTGCGGCGGAAAGACCTCCCGTCATAGCAACGTGAATACCAGATGAGAAGAAGGGGTCGACAAAATCTGGTCGATGCCACGTTGAGTAAGGGATATAAGAAGAGTTATAGAAGGTATGCTTACTTGCAGCATCGCCGATGATTCTGAAATGATCACCTGCATAACTGTGTGCAAAGTAACTATAATCGGATGCACTCTTCACGCTGTCGTCCACAAGAGTACCGTCTCCGAGATAGCTCTTGAGGTCAGGAACATACTGAAACTGATCCAGGTAGTGTTCTTTGAGCGTGAATTTCGTCCCATCCTCTTTCACTTTCGCCTTCTTTGTGTTGGAATACGTTTGGTGCATGACAAAACCAATCGACATCGTTCCATCATGGAGTGGAATGTACCAAGCCCAGCCTTGACCATCTAATTGGAAGTGATCAGTCGAAGTCTCACAAGCAGCGACGAGTAAGTACCTGTCAAGGCCTCGAACCATGGTGAATATGCCCTGGGTGTTCCTTCTGCGAAGATCTTTGCACCTTTCCAGTATCCCCAGACCGCGATATTGCGTAAACTCTCCCGCATTTCGCGGTTTTCCAGGTATTTTGTCGATATAATACCAGATCTTCCAGATGCATCGATCAACCAGTCGAAGGTCGTCTTGCCTTTCGTTCCGTCTTTGCGAACCCAGTTAGCAGCAATGGGCCGAGACGTCTTTGGGTCTCCTTCGAAGTCGATAGATTCAACACGCGTCTCTTCAAATACTTGAGCTCCTTGTTCTTCAGCGTGACGAAGCAAGATATCATCAGCCTCGGCCCTGACCTATGGCGGCATATGAATGCAATGCTTTGAAATAAAGCGTGAACGTACGTACTACGTTGAAGGAACTATAACCAGGACCGTAAAAGACAAAGTCGGTGTCTAATTTAGTGTCACATCAATACCGTATTGGCATTCCGAGAGGTAAGGTCTTGCCGTACAGGTTGGTTCTACACCGTGGACAAGCTTGAAATTTGCACCAGGTTTTGGTGTGAATCCGTGTTTCGAAAACTTCTCTTCCAAGTCAATGAATCGAAGATAGTTTCGTGCAGATGGCAGCATTGACTCTCCAATGTGATACCTACGCAGATGATCAACAACACGAGTCGGGACAAGATTTAAACTGCTCACCTGGGAAATTTCGCAGCCTCAAAGAGGACAACCTGTTGACCTTCGCGTTGTAAAACAGAAGCTGCAAAGCTTCCACCAGGGCCCCCGCCGATGATGAGAATCGATGCATGCGATGGCTGTGAAGTCCAATTAGGTCAGGCGTTGTTATGTGGCGAAAGATGCGTACTGGAGACATTGTGGTGGTTGGGATTGTTGGAGAGCAGTTTGTCTGTGCAGTTTAAATAACGCCCACACGGATTAGACCAAGAAGTTGGTAATGAATAGCTCAGCGGGAACCTAGAACAGACTATGCTTCGCGATTTCCGGATAACAGATGGCAATGATGGGTTGAATGAAGATAGAAAACCCCAAATTTCAGGTCGAACCAGTTCTCCAAGGCGGCAGGTGATGGGCGACCTGGCATGGTTCGTACATGTTTCTCCACATCATTTGATTGCTCAAACGGAGAGGAGATTCAGAGCGCGTGATACGCAAAGAGTGGGCTTATGTGAAAAAGGTAAATCGGAATATATTTCGTCAGGCTTTCTACCCAAAGATCACCTCCCGCCGATGTCCCTGCAGTATTCTGTCAGGTATCCATAAGTTCAAAAACGTGCCTTCAGTGCAAAATAAACCCACCGGAAGAAATTTCATAAGTACATTCCACTACACTCCATTTGCTCGCGGCGCCCCTTCATTTTGCAGTGAGTTGCCGGACATCGCCAAACGATACAGAGAGCATGCTAAAAGACCACTGCAAGACCGCTGTCAGAATAAGCGAAGAGGAACGGTCTTGGAAAGGGCCCTAAGGGACACAATGAGGCCGGATGAGGCCGATACTACGATTCCGGCATCCAGCGGTGCCGAGTTACGTTCATTCCTCCTGCCAGCACACACCGAGCGGTACATGATACCTGCCATACATCTACTTACTTGTCCCTCTATTATCACGGGAATTCAATCAGCTACGCTATCACCATCATGGTGTTTTCGGAATTGAACTTCTGACGACCCAGGTATCTGTTTCAACTTACGACTGCCAAAAAAGTGAACTGACCAGAATAGCAGTTCAATTCAGTTTAGTCGACGTTACCTCCTTATTGGACACGAACCCCAAGCATTTTGGACATCAATAGAAGGCCCAACTCGTGCTCAGCGGTCGCCATTACTCCGGTTTAGTTAACGCGGAAATAAACCAATCAGACACGGCCTCTCTGTTTTCCGACAGAGTATAAGTCCCAGGAGGAACTGGAGTGCGATGGGTAATCCGGGCCATCACAAATGGCTTGCAGTTCTTCCGGAAGAATCGCAGTTGTGCGCTACGTTGTTGTCTTCTTTTGTTAGACTCACTGAACGAACATCCGTTTTTTTTTTGTTTTAGGTTGGCATCGCTTGCGACTTACCCAGTGGGTCGTACAGCGACAAGAACCTAACATACCAGGATTTCTTCAAATTCCTTCAGGATCGCGGGGAAGCGTATGAAGTCATTCCCTCGGATCGTCTCAACATCGAGTCGTAAGGTTATTCTTCCACTTCTGTTAGATGCGATTGCCTCATTCTATGACAGCTGGCACGGTGTCGGGCTGGGGCACATTCAGGTCAAGCAAGGATCCTTCCTCAAAGATATTGACAAGTTCGACAATCTTGAATTCGGCATCTCGCATAACGATGCAGCACTCATGGCGCCCGTCACGCGCAAACTTATCGAGACTTGTTTTCTGGCATTGGTAGACTCCGGAATCGACTACAGGGGTAGGAATGTCGGATGTTATACTTCGGGAAACAACTTCGACATGTCGAGCATATCTGACCCGGTACGACGCGTTCTCTTCTTGGTTTTTTTTTTCTTGAATAACAACATACAGGACGAATACATGACTGCGTCATTCGCAGGATATCCATCGATGGTAGCCAACAGGGTGTCATACCACCTCGACCTGCTGGGGCCTTCATTACCGACGGACACAGCGTGCAGTTCGACAATGACTGCGTTGCACCTGGCAGTCTCAGCAATCATCAACAAGGACTGCGAGGCGGCAGTAGTCAGCGGTTGTCAACTCAATCATCGGTCAGTATGAAGTTACGCGGTCGTTCCCCGTCAATCATGCGCTCATACATTGGAACAGTTTCATGGATTGGGTACAATATAGCCGGGGCGGTATTCTATCAGATGACGGTAAATGTAAACCATTCGACGCGTCGGCAGATGGGTATGATAACACTTATTACAAGCACCCTACTCCGCTAACTCTATTCTCTAGTTTTGCGCGCGGTGAGGCCTGTGTCGCGATAGTCGTCAAGCCGCTGGAAGCTGCTCTCAGAGACGGTGATTACGTTTACGCAACTGTATGTTCTATCGTTGACCATGGAGATATCCATGAATGCTCACTAACTTTGCAGATACTGTCAACAGCAATCAACAATTCGGGTCAAGCAGCGCCAGCTGGAGCCCCAGTTGCTGAGCGTCAGCGAGATGCTATGATTGAGGCCTACCAGCGTGCCGGTCGAAAGCCAGAAGAAGTCGATTATATCGAGCTTCACGCCACCGGTACAGCTAAAGGAGACCCTACCGAAGCTAACTGGGCTGGAGAGCAGTTCAAACGCGATAGTGAAGTGGTTGTCGGCAGTCTGAAAGGGAACATCGGGTTTGTCATTCTTCCGGTCACGCTGGCCTAATACTGACTTTCCCTAACAGGCATACAGAAATCGCGTCGCTTCTTGCATCTATGGCCAAAGTTCTTCATATTTTGGACAAAGAAGTCGTCCCCCCAAATGTCAACTTTGTCACGCCTAATCCCGCCATACGCTGGAAGGAGTATCATCTCCGTGTCCCGACGGAGTCCCTTCCACTTCGTACGCATGAGGATCGGCCTTCGCTGATATCTATGGCTAGCTCGGGGATCGGTGGTGCAAATGGCCACGTTCTACTCGAAGGAGCGCCCAAGTCGGTTCGAGAGGCGCACTCTAGAATAATCTCCAATTCCCAAAGGCCTATTCTTCTTATGGCTAGTGGCTTGTCGCCTCGCACAGCTTTGGCCGTAAGTGAACAAGCAGCTAAAGTGTTTATCGATCCATCTTGTGATAGAGCATCTTTGGCGACCGTTATGGGCCGCAGGTCGAGACAAACGGCTTGGAGAACTTTCAAGGTCGTCTCTTCGGACTCGGACTCTGACATCGCTTTCCCGGCA
The DNA here is from genome assembly GCA_037176845.1 of Paramarasmius palmivorus. Classification (NCBI taxonomy): domain Eukaryota; kingdom Fungi; phylum Basidiomycota; class Agaricomycetes; order Agaricales; family Marasmiaceae; genus Paramarasmius; species Paramarasmius palmivorus. The sequence continues at coordinate 51,728 of JAYKXP010000053.1, read as the reverse complement.
CCTGTACTCTGTTCGAGAGTAGCTAAGCCCATCATTTTCCTGTTTTCTGGACAAGGTCCACAACATAAAGACAGTACGTTTCGCTACTGTGTGCATTCCAATCGTGCCTGACCATTTTCGTAAACAAAGTGGGTCGCGAACTTTTCAATACGTTCCCAGGTTTCCGCCAAAGCATCGAAGAAATGGATGAAGTACACAAACGCGTCACGGGCAAATCATTGATCGTAGACTACGGTTTGTTCACTGGAGACGCCAAGACACCGGAAACATGGCCCATCTCGTTGATACTTCCTTCCATTACTATCTTCCAACTCGCCCTTTATGACTTGTTCCTTTCCCTTGGAATACGTCCCGACGCAGTTATCGGACATTCTGCAGGGGAGACGGCAGTACTCCACGCTTGTGGCGGAGCCCCCAAGGCAATGGCTGTCGAATTGTCAATCATTCGCGGCCAGACATTCACTGTAGTCGAGGCTCTAGGCGGTACCATGGCAGCCATTTCATGCAGCCCAGAGAAGACAGAGGAACTTATTAGGCTAGCATTGGTTCCAGGGTTAAACGAGGTGGTGGAAATCGCATGTTACAACTCTCCGACCGACACTGCAATTGCTGGCCACAAGAGTGCCATTGAACGCGTTATTGAGAAGGCAAAGGTGCATGGTATCCTCGGTCGTATCATTCGAACGCAAGTACCAATCCATTCGTCGATGATGGAGGCGTGTCAAAAAGAGTATACGCATCGATTAGAGGATTTGTTCCGGCGTTATCCAGGTCCTCACGTACCTTCAGTCAAGACCTTTTCGACATTCACTGGCAAGAGATTTGACGAGTCTTTCACGGCCGACTACTTCTGGCAGAATACCCGCGGCCAAGTGCAGTTTACCCAGGCGATGAAGTCGCTCTCAGACATCGGGGCGGCTACTTTCATCGAGATTTCTCCACATCCAGTGTTGGCATCCTATACGTCGGCAATGGTTGAGCACTCCTCTGTCGTCCTCTCGTCAGTACGTCGTCCAAAGAGTGGCCAGCCTTTGACAGAATATACCAACATCCTCGATCTATGTGGCCAATTGACGATCAACGGCCATAACTGTGTCGACTTTGCCGCTCTCAATGGCACCACCTCCCTTCAGGCACGACACATGTTATCCAGTTATCCGTTCGCAAAGAAACAATTCCCTCTTTACCCTGACACACCTGGCGTAGCCAAGCAGTTCGCAGCTCGTAACGGACCTTTGAACTTCAAATATTTGAAGATTAACAAAGACACACACCCGATCATCGCAGAGCATGTCATTCGCGGAGAGCCTATCATGCCAGCAGCTGGTTTCCTTGAAATGGTGAGTAGGCTGATTCATTTCTACATGGGTGTAATCTAAAGTCGGCTATAGGCGCTAGAATTTGGTGCAAGTACGCTGATGAACGTGGAAATGCGATCGATTCTGTCGCTATCCTCTGACAAACCCGTTCCTGTGCAAGTCACTCTAGAAGACTCTTATTGGAAAGTTGCATCAAATTCATTTAGCAAGGATGGCTCCCATAACCCGGCGGTACGTAGTTTGGTTGCCAGTCATGTTCATCGCGTACTAATATTTATACCAAGACTGCAAGGTTACATGCCGATGGCTACCTGTCTTTTGAACCCCCAGTTCCCGGCGAACGTATTGACCTCTCGGCCATACGCAAGCGTTGCTCGACATTTGTGAGTGAGGGTGAGTCCTGCCTGGTACCTATCGATACAACACAACGTTAACCGTAACTCCAATAGGTTTCTACGACACTCCCGACGGTGCGGGTATGGGTCCACGGTTCCGAAGATTAATCAACCTCACGTATGGAGATGGTGAATCTTTGGCTTCTATCAACGGATTGGATGATGCTCTACGGAAGTAAGCTTCTAGCTTTCTGTGTGTTAGAGTCTAGCTGAGCGTTGTGTTTAGTGATGGCAACTACGTCTTACATCCGGCCATCATTGACGCTTGCATTCAAGCCTCGACTTATAAACCTTTTCAAGGCGAATTTTCTCCCTTTGTATATTTTCTCCCATCCGGAGTTCAGACTGTCCAGTTGCACCAGCCATCGAGAGTAAATTGCTGCCCTCGATTTTTTTATTCGTACCTGAAAATCACGGAGTGGGGTGCAGGTATGTCTCAAAGCGTACATCTTCTTCCGCTGATTAATCATGGTTTCTACAGATTCAGTGCTACACGATATAGTGTTAACTGATAGTGCTGGTATTCCGTTCTGTACTATGAAAGGCTTCCGGATAGCCAAGCATCGAATAACTCCGCCCCCCAACGTCTCTCGTGCATTTGATGTTGTCTGGAGAAACCTAGAAACATCGAGAGACGATGATGGCGGACTATTCCATCCACGGAGCTTTGTTTTCAATTACCACATGGGGGAGGAGGTTGACTTACAGTGGTTACTCAGTGGTATGAACGCATCCCAGTCCTTGGACATTTGGATTCTGGCTTCTCGGGGTATCGACGGAAGTGCAGCAATTGGTATGTTGCGTGCAGTCAGGAGAGAATATCCCGTATGGAATCTTCGTGTCGTCCTGTTCCCTGAAACATACCCTGAAGATATGTGGGTCCAGCACCTCGAGACTTTGCCGCGCTCGTTTGTTGATGAACCGGAAATCATGGTCTCCGATTCGGGAGAATTTTTAGTCTCACGCTTGGAAGAAGTAAAGCGAGGTCACGACTCGACAAGGACCGCAGACGAAGAAACTGGTCCTCTCGATGGCCTCCCACACGAGGTTCTAGTGCATATCTCTCGAAAGTGGAACTATGTTCACACTACGCTCTTCTTTGGTACTGTTGCACAACCTTGTGATTGCCCACCATCAGAAGGTGCACATGTCGTTGGTTTCTTAGGCGGCGACATCCAGAGGAACGTACTATCACTACCCCCAACTCATCTGGTCCAAGTTCACCCGAAATACGCTGAGGTGGCTGCACGTATCTTACCACACATACAACCCTTCGTCAATGCGGTTCTAGCTTTGGGCCCAAGCACATTCCGATCATCGAAGTATGCACAATCCCTGAGGATCTTAGTGACGCACGCAGATACGCCCATGGGCATGTCGCTGAAGGCGATTCTCGCAGATCAACAGGTACCATTTTTGGAAATTGGTCAAGGTGCTCGGCTATCAGAGCTCTCCCAGCTTGGAGTTGGTCATTTCGATGTCATTATTTCAGAATACGAAGACAGCTCCTACATACAAATCCTTCAAACGCTGCTGAGGGCTAGGCGAGGTCGACTCTACCTGACTGGCAGTCTGAACGACCTCATTGTCAAGGATCCCTGCACCGTACAGGATGCCTTACATTTGGTCATGACCTGGTTGGACAAAAGATCCTTCGTACTAGGAGATTTACCCCTCCTGGAGTCCCCCCATATCAGCCAGCAGAACGTTCTACAATCTAATCGAGCAAAATACCGTCCTGACAGAACTTATCTAGTTCTTGGAGGAATTGGTAGTCTTGGACTGCATATTGCTGAGTATTTGTATAAGGTGGGCATTCTGACTTTACAATAATGATTGCCACTAAATGCAATCTTTATAGCATGGTGCCCGCCATGTTGTGTTGACCTCGCGGTCTGGCTACAAGGCTATCAGTCGCTCTCAAAACAGACTTTTACGGAACATGGCCGCCCACCTTGAGAAGTTTGCTGACCTCGACCTCCAATACACGGCTGTTGACAGTTTGTCCAAACACGCCATGACAGTCCTTACGCAATCGCTCACCTTCCCTTTGGCGGGATGCTTCATTTTGACGGCGGTTTTGGATGATAGCACTTTCCTCAACATCTCAGAAGAGTCTTTTGAACGGTCTCGCGCAGCAAAGACTGGCGTTCTTCGCATGCTATCAGAGACGGTGGATGTCTCTGCACTGGATTTCCTGGTGGCATTTTCTTCGGTATCCGGGACAATTGGAAACAGCGGACAGTCCAATTATGGAGCGTAAGCAGCGTTTCGCTCCCAGCCTTTGCATTTTTACTGATCATTCTATAGAGCGAATACGGCTTTGGAAGAAGCTATTGATTCCATCCCCAATGCATTCTCTTTCATCTGTCCAGGCATTGTAGATTCGTCATTAATGCTTGGGACGGGGTCAGCAGACCAAAATCGCGTTTTGCGCACTGGAATACCGTGGTCGATGTCTGCAGAAGGTATTCGAGTTTGCCATTTCTGACATGCGATGCGACTCACGGTTTCGTTGCAGACATGATACTTTGGTTAGACGATGCGCTGAAACTATTCTTCAGCGGACGGAAGGTATCAAGATACGTTCCTGATTTGGAGTGGGACATTGTGGCACAGGCACATGGCGTACCAAAACTGGCAAAGCATTTAACGACACAAGTTGAGGATGAAGACACTGGCGCCTCAACGCAGATCGATCACAAGCAGGTCATTCGTGAAATAGTCCAACAGACATTGAATGTGCCCGCATCCGATTTCGAAGATAACATACCCCTGACATCCTACGGAATTGACTCCATTTCGGCTTCACGAGTTTCATTCTTGTTGCGCAGATTTGTCGACATCACACAGATCCAACTTCTTGCCGATATCTCCTTGAACGACATATTACACAAGATGGAAGACGATTCAAACTCTCGTTCTACGGAATCCGTGCCAACATCGAAGAAAACCGGGAAACAGGCAAAGGCACTCGGACCGTCTGCAATGCTCGAGAGTCAGCTAACGCGACTTTCCGATCTTCCTGATGTCACGCAATACGATCAGCCCTTATTGGATGCAGTGTTGGTGACGGGGACCACAGGATCGTTGGGATGCAACATCCTTAATCAGCTTCTATGTCTCGACGATGTCTCGCACGTGTACGCATTTAATCGTGGAAACTCTGGTATGACTGCCATGGAACGTCAGGCACTTTCCTTCTCCGCACAGGGACTACCGGTCACTCTCTTGAGCTCATCCAAGCTCACAGTACTTGAAGGGGACATGTCAACAACGAACTTCGGCCTTGAAGACTCTATATACGAAGAGGTGGGTGCCATTTTTTAGATGAAGCTGTTTACTGAAAGCTCAACAGCTATCAGCCCGAGTGACGCATGTAATTCATGCTGCATGGAAAGTCAACTTTGGTGCTCCGGTTTCGGAATTTGAGGATCTGATTGGGGGTACAACAAATTTAATCCGGTTCTGCTCTCTTTCCAATAGTACTTTATCATTCATCAGTACCATTGGCATATACCTGGGTCAGTTCTCTGAGCCTACATCAACACTCAATACTCATACTCATGTTCATACAGGTATGCACTCCCCGGATGGCCTCCCCGAGGCGCCCATTGTCAGCCATGAGGATGCCAAACTCCCTGGTGGTTATCTCGAATCCAAATGGATAGCAGAGCGTCTGGTCCAAATCTCGTCAGAGAACAGGAAGATACAAGCCAACGTCATTCGTGTTGGATTGATAACAGGGAGTTCCAATGGTATATGGGACGTTTCTCATTGGCTCCCCACGCTCGTAGAATCGGGCTCACACGTCGGGTGTTTGCCTGAAGGCGATGGTGTACGTCTTTGTATTAAATCTCATCGGCCACAATCCTCACAATTTACTTTGTAGGTTGCATCTTGGGTCCCTATTGATCTCGCAGCAACATCTATCATTGACAGCCGCGCCGCAATGAATGAGACCATTCACATTGTCCATCCCCGACCAGTGCCATGGAACTCTTTGATCGTACCTATTGCCGAAGATCTGCAGCTACCTTTGGTCCCATTCCGAGAATGGCTCAGCCGTCTGGAACACCTGAATGCCCTTTCGAGTTCCTCACGACAGAAGATCCCAGCATTCGCTCTTCTTGATTTCTACCGTGAAGGTGCTAGGAACTTGGCAACACAGGCGATACCCGAAAGCATGGGGATGCTCCCGGTTGTAGCGTTCAAGAGGGGCACGTCCTCGTCAAAGACATTGAGTGATCCGGCAGTACCACAGCTCGGTGCTCCACATGTGAAAGCGTGGCTCAAGTATTGGAAGGATATAGGCTTTCTTCGGTAGTGGCTAGAAGCCATCTCTCTTGTAGTAGATATTTCATTGTATACACGTACTTCACTGCAAGCATTGTTCGATAAAACTCAGTAGCATGGCATGTTCTGCCATGACCTGCGTTATCGCCATTCGCGTACGCCACATTGTACTTGGAGTTTCCTGTGTACTGAGAATCAGTGTAAGTCGAAACGAAAAGAAGGCAAGGTAATGTACATCAAGAATAGTCCCTGCATCTCCTTCGCCTGCTCGCATTCTTCCGAGGCGGTTCTGGCATAGCCTGATAGCTAAATCCATTACAGCACTCGTGACGCCTGTACTTCCGAGCTCCTTTTCAGCCTGCTCTCCTGCGCGTAGTAGATCCCCTAAGCAGTCCAAGAGGAACGAAGTGATATCCTCCTTTTCACAGTTGTCCATGGCCCACGCAACGGCTATCAGAATTAACAGCTGCACCGACAGCCTTCCGTCAGAGTTAATGCTCAGGTTTCTACGTGACGCGCCTGCACCCTCCGCAGGCACGTAAAATACAGACGAATCACCGATAGTATCCACGAGCTTATCGCCCATAAAATGCGACTGGCATTCTTTCCAAAGCTCCATTACTACCTCGTGCTTGTCCTTATTCCCTTGAACAAACTCGATGACCTCTTCCTCGTCCCAACCAATCCAATCCGCTTCGTTCGCGTCCAGTATAAATCCATACTGCGCCATGAGTTCAGCGTTGGAGAGTTGCGCGCCGTAGGTGTTGAAGATTTCGGTAACGTCTATCCCATTTCCGGTAATGTACGAGGTGGCGGTCATGGTATAATACAGTTCCTCCGTGTCAGCGTTTGATTCGCCGCTGCTGGGGCCACTTGAGGAATCGATATCACGATCGTGTGGGCATTGCTTGAGGGAACCGCATTCGGGGCAAACGTCATATTCGCTCTGAGGTGGCCGTCAACACAAGGAGTGATGTTAAGAGGTAGCGAGAACTTACCTCTAGTTGAACGTGATTCTCCGAGGTATGGTTGAAGCTGTATCAAGGTCCCATGAGCTAGAGATACGACCCGCATCGATTGAAGAACCTACGCATCTGCCACAGGGACCATCGATAGCCCGTTATACGCGTCTACTATAAAAGCACGAGAGGAAACGAGGGAGTAGGCATGGCGAAAGTCTTGTAGTGATGGAGAAATGTGTATGTTGTGTTTGAAGACGGGGACGACGACCTTTTGATAGTAGCTATCGATACTATCCTGGAAACGATATTAGTACGACAGTGGCTCGAAGGTGAATGAATACAGAAACTTACCAAAAGCCCTCGGCCAATATTGTACTCAACCTCAGTCCCTCTCAGCCAGCTCAAGGCTATTTCTGTATCTTCTCGACGAACTGAATCATTCTCATTGCCATTGTCGGAGCCCCAGAACGTAGGCAAGTCGACAAGATGTGCTGGGAGCGATTGAATGTACGAGTGCCATCTCGAGTGCGGTCCTTTAGTTCTACCAGGCCATGAGCATCTCTGATTCAAAACGGACGATTCTACTTACTCCTCGATATACAAAGCAAGTGCCAATGCTAATTGTGCACCAACTCCAAACGGGACTGGCTCGTAGTCTGACGGCAACTCAAGTTCTTCAAGTCGAGTAGATTTCACTGATAACACTGCGGTTTTAGGGATGTAGACAACTTTTCTTGGATGAGTGTCAGCTCAATAGTCTACATAAGGACATTTGAACGTACCATCGGTCCCAACTGGAATATCGTCGACCCCATTTTTCAGAAATACGCCAATCGGCCGAGTCTCTGCTCCTTCAGGTGATGAGTATCGCATTTCGAACCTATCATCAATTTTAATGCCATTTTCTGCACAGAACTTGAGGAGAGATGAGAGGGGGTCGCGAGCAAGAGGCCTGAGTCTGGAAGGTGAGGAGGATGGAGTACGTTTACGCTTCATCGACGTAAGAGAAAACCGATAATTTAAATTTTGAGGCGCTGACAACTGGCAACCTCGATTCCGAAGTTTGACAATGATAGATTGAGCACTGTACAGATAGTATACCTTTACTTACATCTACCTACGATCCCAGATACGTATATACTCTTATTTTACAGTCTACTCTTCAGGCTAACCTGCGTTATGACAGGGCCAGCCACAATTTCCAGCCTCTTTGATGCAACTCGAGCCTTTGCCCATTCCACGGCACCTTCGAGCAATTTTCCAACATCTTCTCGCGTATGCCCTGCATGCAAACACACCCTCACCCTGTCTTGACCCTTGGGCACAGTGGGCCATGTAATCGGACGCGCCAAAACGCGATGTTTCACCAGCAAATGGGCAGAGAGATCGTGTGCAGGTGAGAATGATGGTGGTGCAGAAGTAGGTGAAGTCAAAAGCGGTATGATGGGTGAGAATGAGGAAAGCTCTTCATCCTTGTTCGTGACTCCAACAGCAAGAATATGCTCCGGGATACCTTCTTCCTTTAACCGCATCTTTAACCTTCCCACAAACCATCGACTCATTCCCAATACCCCTTCCGCGAGCCGAGCTGCCGTACCGTCTTCCAACATGTCGAAAGAACATGATGCGGCGATAGCGGCCAGGTGTGAAAGAGTGGTAGTGTAGATTAATGGACGAGCGTAGTTTATGAGGTAGCTTGTAATAAGTGGTGTTGTGAGCAGAACAGCTATCAGCGGGAGAAGGTTATTAAAAACGCTCCACCGTTATACAGATTGATGGACATACCTCCCGTAGCTGCCAGCGCCTTGCCGAAAGTACATAACCGAGCTAAAATCCTCGGATGTCCTTCCAGTCCCTCTAAGGCAACGCGTCCACGACCTTGAGGACCATATAATCCAGTCGAATGAGCCTCATCGACGATCATATAAGCATTTCCGAGTGGGAAAAGCTTTTCGAGGAGTTGGACCATTGGCGTAAGAGGTGCAAAAGTCCCGTCCATACTGTAGAGCGATTCTACTGCAAGGAACAAAGAAGACGCTCCAGTCCTGAGCAACGAGTCTGATTCGACCAACGCCTCCAAGACACACTTTAAATCCTCCACGTCGTTGTTTTTGAATTTGATCCTCCTCTCGGCCCTGCACCCCGACTTCATCCCATCGTGTACACTCGCGTGAATGTACTCATCGTACACGAGCACATCTCCCGGCTGTGGCACAGAAGAGAAGAAAGCGACGTTGGCATCGTACCCCGAGTTAAAAATCAGGGTTCCTCCAGGTGTGTGTCGGAAGAAAGCGGTCAAGCGAGACTCTAGCGCTGCATGAGTCTTTGGATTGACAAGTAGACGCGATCCTCCTGATCCAAGGATATCTGGCGACTTTTGCAACGTCTCCAGAAGATGCTTATGGAGATGCCGCGAAGACGAAAGAGAAAGATAGTCGTTCGATGTGAAATCAATGTGAGATTCCGAGGACTGCGATGGACTCGAGGGTGCTGGTAATCGACGCAAAATTTTGCGCTTGACCCGAGAATCTAAGGCCTTTTCGAGAGCGGAATTGAGTGAGTTCGACATTTGAGGCGATCTGGTCGAGTCCAAGTCATTCCGACGAGTTTTTTCTGGGTTTAAAGATTGGGGCGACGGCGGATACGAGTTGGGCCTGGGAATTATCTAATCAGGAAATACCCCAAGAAACCCGCTCAAAATCCGAAGTTTGCGTTCATGGGTACATCAGCACTGAGTATTCTGTCGGATTTTGCTTATATAGTATCCTAAAAGTCAGTTTTCATACTCCGGACGAGTGGATCTGAGTAACAGGCGAGGAACAGGGAGGAGCAAGGTCGGTGTTGCCCAGAAAGGCAAGGAATTCTCACAACCATAAGCGCTCAGCGCTCAGCTGGAGGTCGAGTGCCTTTCTCAAAGTCTTTACTATTAGTGCATCACCATCGGTATGTTGCATCACTATGCAGGCGCAGAGCTCTGCAGCTGACACTGTTCCTTGATGTAGGTGGCAATATATCTATCATGCAGATGATGAACTAAAGTCCTGTGATCCTCTACAAGTATATAAATGTCACGAAGCTTGGATCCTGACGCTCAACGACCATGTTCGCATTCGAGGCAAAGACGAGATCAATGGGGAAAAATCAAGTATCGAGGCGTATTGCATTGGTATTGCTAGGAATTATTGTATATGCCATCGCGAGCACGGAGAGCTCTTACGCCGAGGATCAAGTTGCTATTGTCGAGGTGTGTGATACCTTTTCGACCTTGCGATGTTCTCTTACTGTATTCGCTGCAGCCGGATGTACCTGCAATCGATTCTCAAGGGGAGTTTCCCTACCCACCGGACATGACGGTGGAATACTGCCTTTCACTGCCAATGCAATTCGGAGAAGATCACAACGAGGTCACCAATACATTTCACCTGCCAGTTTCTTCCGACAAACTTTTTCTCTTCACCAAAGGCGTTTGGTGGGCACAGATAGGCACTATCAACCTTCTTCAAAGTACAGAGGGCTCAGACCTTGTTTCGATCAACATTACGACGACATGGGGGTATCCATACCCCCCTCACAATACTTTGAAGATATGTCAATTTAGGAGGGATTATAACGAGCACGGCGTTGGTATTTTGGTGAGTTTTCCAACCTGGATGTAGCAATGTGCTGAAACATATTGGGAAGTCTGTGGGCGATCCACTGATAGAACACATTCCGAATGTTCAGCACCACATTGACGTGATCCTCCCTGCTTCACCCTCGAATGAGCCGTTAAAGATAAAGGGTTTTGATACCGACTTGATTGTATTTTGGCATTCTTTTCTCTATCCCAGCGAAAAAGTAATCTTCGGCTCGGTTTCATTCTTGGGTGCATCATTCAATGTGATGGCATGTATCTTTCTGAAAACCTTAGCTTCAATAACCTCTCATTCGCTTTAATAGTCCCTCTCAGCAAACCACGCCATTTTCCGAGCATATGGTGGACCCATAGTAGGAACATTCAGCGTCAATTCTTATCTCAGACTACAGTCAGAAGGTATTGGATACGGTGGAATCAATGCATCTATTGCAATGGTAAACTACCTCGACCAATGGACTGAACTCGAAATGTCCACCAAAGTTGACCAGTAGGCTCCACATCATTCTGCGTTTAATACCCGCCTGACATCGGTCCATCCCAGCGAGATCAATGCCAACCTCTCCCTATACACCTCGGACGGTGACCCCGGAGGAAGATACCGCATCTCCACACGCGGCTCTACCAGGTTGAACACGACCTCAGCGCCAATCAATTCTACGGTGGATCTCACAGTTAATCCTGGAGAGTTCCTTGCCGATATCACCATGCATGAAACATTTGAAGGACATATTCATATCGATTCCATATATCAGTTCCGTCGGAAGATTAGTACGCTTGACCGAGAAGATCCAGAGGGAAGGGGCAGGAAGAGGATGTTCCAAGGTTTGGCGTCTCCAAAGACCTTTGATGGTAGTGTATGGTGGGATCGAGAAGATGATGACAGTCACGGTGATGGAAGGGGTATGATCGCCATCGTCCCCATTGTTAGGGATGTTATTTTGAGGCTGTAGGCGAATGTGTAATCTCCGTCACCAAACTGTCGTCCATTCTAACGGCCAGCGTCGATTTTCGGTAATCTGTGCTCTTGTAAAGTACATTGTAAAATGATGCATTGTCACCTTGTTCTTCTCAAATCACTACACATTTATGGCGAGTAATCACTTTATCACCTCAGATCGCACAGTGAACATGCATCTAGAATGGCTTGTCACCTCGCCGCTGACTTGTATAGACGCCCGTTAACTTGAAAGACGCTTGTAATTGCAATTCTCGTACTAATGTAGCCTCCTGCATGCCAACCTTATTCTCCAGTTTTTTTCGGATCTGTACATATAGTTCCTAATGTTCTGGATGTAGAGATTTTGCCTTGCAGCCGCCCGAGGATTCGTCCGAGTGCCTGAGCTTTGACATTCACCCATGTCATTACCTCGGTCATGAAGCAGTATGCCCGAAGTCGTTCAATAAGGCCTTTACTCAGTTCGCCGTGATACAGCAGTTCCTATTATATGCTTATGCACGTTATTTCATCACCTTCAAGGTATAAATAAAACCCTCAGATCGCTATCACCTTCCAGACACCAACTCTTCTAACTGCTCACACTCACACTCAAACAACAATGCCTTTCCATCGCTACTACGTCCCTCGTGGCTTGTACACTCCTGAAGAGAAACAAGCCCTCGCTGAGGCAATCACCGGCGTCTATACGCTTCTTCCCAAATTCTACGTCGTCGTCACTTTCGTCGAAATCGATGATGGGAGTTTCTATGTCGGCGGACAAAACAGGAAGAACTTTGTTAGGATTAACGTTGAGCATCTTGCATATCATCACGAGAAGTATGTAGGCGTTTCCTGCTTTTGCATTGAGCCGTCTCATAACCGCTTTCCTACAGCGAAGCTGGTAAACGCGAGTTTATGGATAGATATGAGGCAGCTATTGCGCCTTGGACCAAAGCGAAGGGCATCGACTGGGAGATTCAAGTCAGCAATGAAGATGTGAGTTGATTGCTTTCCATATATATATTCCTAAGCTAATCAAACTTCAAACAAAGCCTGTCTTTTGGAACATGAACGGCTTTAAGCCACCTGTTGTGGGCTCCGAGCACCTCGAATTGTGGAAGAAAGAGGGTCGACCAGTGCCATATGGCCCGTACCTCTAGGATCACAAATGTAGTTGCGATGTATATGTCCTGAACTGATTTCTCGAGTACAAGTGCTGAATATAACGAACTGGCGTGAACCCGCATTCGGTTAAGACAAAAAGACGACTGAGGATATGTGAACAAGCCATACATTTCAACCAGTCAATCCACACGCCCCAGCGATATTCTTCCGCACTTCACCTATCCCGAATGGTGGATTGATCCCCCGGAGGAAGATACCGCATCTCCACACGCGGCGCTACCAGGTTGAACACGACCTCAGCGCCAATCAATTCTACGGTGGATCTCACAGTTAATCCTCATATCAATTCCATATATCAGTTTCGTCGAGAGATTAGTACGCTTGACCGAGAAGATCCAGAGGGAAGGGGCAGGAAGAGGATGTTCCAAGGTTTGGCATCTCCAAAGACCTTTGATGGTAGTGTATGGTGGGATCGAGAAGATGGTGACAGTCACGGTGATCGCTATCGTCCCCATTGTTAGGGATGTTATTCTGAGGCTGTAGTGAGGCTGTAGGCGAATGTGTAATCTCCGTCACTAAACATTCCCAACGAGATTTGTGCGGAGGAAAATCGATGCCATCTGATGGCTTTGGTTGGACATCGAATGCCTTCTGATGAGCCGGCAACGAGGTCGATGACAACCTATGAGCCCGACATGAATCCAAAATTCTGATTGTATCTTTACTAACTCACCAAGTCAAAACGTTCCTATGTAAATGCCCTTGAGCTCGAGGTTAGTTTTGTTCTGCTCACTGATGCCATGGGCGTTCTTGGCAAAAAGTTGTACATGGTCCGTGCGCTGTTTGCATGTGTTTCCAGGAACCTGCCAGAATCCTTCACTTATACTTACTCCGCCGCCGTTCCACAATTCCTTGCTTTCCGACCACCACCATCGCTCCGCCACGTCACCGCGACACCCCGCCCAGCTGCTATCAAATCCGCGTGTTTGACTGGATAGGATGCTTCTAATGCAGTAGGAGGAGTTTGGGAAGGTTCATGAAGTGGTCTCAACGGCCAAGGTATGTGTTACGCGTCTTAAATCCGCTTTCCGCGTACTAACAGTGGTTTTTCATATAGGATTCGCTCGGTGGGCTACAATAACTGCAAGAAGGAAAATTAAAGGTCTCCAGTGCATCGATACAAGGTGTGTCTACAGTAGTCATTTCCACGTACATGCCTGACTTTGTTGTGTATTAGGGCTAGGTCGGACGCACCCAGCCTGCGCCAGGCAGCGTGATTCTTCCAGCAGAAATGCGTAAGTGCTTCGATATCTCATGAGACGACGTGCCTTCTGACACGGATTTCATAGGGCACTGGAGATAGGTGGCTTGGGCTTAGAGTACGAAGTTGGTGCGGGTCGTTGTATCGTCGATAGCAACTTGTATTATACAGTACGTAGGAGAATAGATGATATTTGATGACATCTAATGGAAAATGTATGGGATTAAGAAGCAAGAGCCCCAGGAAAATCACCCTGAAGTTCTCATCGGATACCATTGGATGTCATCGCATAGTGTCAGTAATGGCGGCAAGTTAACGACGCTATCCAATGACATCCAATGACATTCGATGTCTATAGTTCATCTGCTGTCATAGGTTGTCATCGGATAGTATCGGCGCAGAATCTCGCTGGAACTAAACTGTCGTCCATTCTAACGGCTAGCGTCGATTTTCGGTAATCTGTGCTGATGTATTGTCGTGTTGTTCTTCTCAAATCACCACACATTTATGGCGAGTACTTACCTCTTTATCACCCCAGATCGCGCGGTGAACGTTAACATTCATGCTTGTTACCTTGCCGCAGCTGATGATGACCTTGTATAGACGCCCGTTAAAGATGCTTGTAATTGGAATTCCCGTACTAATGTAGCCTCCTGCACGTCAACCTTATTCTCCAATTTTTTCCGGATCCGTATATTCAGCTCCTAAACTGTTCTGGGTGTAGAGATTTTGCCTTGCAGCCGCCCGAGGATTCGTCGAGTACCCGAGCTTTGACATTCAGCCATGCCAATACCTCGGTCATGAAACGGTATGCCCGAAGGGGTTCAATAGGGCTTTTACTAGCTTTACTCAGTTCGCCAGGATACAGCACTTCCTATTAGATATGCTTATGCACGTTATTTCATCACCTCGAAGGTATAAACTCTTCTAACCACTCACACTCAAACGACAATGCCTTTCCACCGCTACTACGTCCCTCGTGGCTTGTACACTCCTGAAGAGAAACAAGCCCTCGCTGAGGCGATCACCGGCCTCTACACGCTTTTCCCCAAATTCTATGTCATCGTGACCTTTGTCGAAATCGACGATGAGAGTTTCTACGTTGGCGGACAAAACAAAAAGAACTTTGTCAGGATTAATGTTGAGCATCTTGCGTATCATCATAAGAAGTATGTAGGCATTTTTCGGTTTTGCATCGTGTCGTCTCACAACCGCTCTCCTATAGTGAAGCTGGTAAACGCGAGTTTATGGACAGATATGAGGCAGTTATTGCGCCTTGGACCAAGGCTAAGGACATCGACTGGGAGGTTCAAGTCAGCAATGACGATGTGAGTTGATTTCACTCCATGTAGAGTATTCCTAATCAACTTTCATAGCCCATCTTTTGGAACATAAACGGCTTTAGGCCACCTGTCGTGGGTTCCGAAGGCCTCGAATTGTGGAAGAAAGAGGGTCGAGCAGTGCCATATGGCCCATACCTCTAGGATTACAAATGTAGTTGCTATGTAGATGTCCTGACATGCTTTCTCGAGTACAAGTACTGAATAAAACGAAGTGGCGTGAACCTATGTTTGGTTACTGCAGTTCCTGTATATAATGATAAAAATTGCCGTGAAAAACGCGCGCGGCATCCGTCCAAAAAAGGAAATGTCTCCTTGCACAGCTGCAACTGACATCCAACGTGGTTGTACTTTCCTCAGAGTAATTTTTAAGATATGACTTCAATTGCTTTGGTACACATTATGTCTTGTATTGGTCGTCAAGAAAGTCTCCTCCAAAGTCGTTTTGGGGTACAGTTGCGGGCATTTCCTTTTTGGGACAGATGCCGCGGCAGCAAAATTCGCACGTTTTATTGTCATTATTTACAGGAACTGCAGTAAGACAAAAGAGACTGAGGATATGTGAACGAGCCATACATTTCAACCAGTTAACCCACACGCCCCAGCGATATTCTTCCGCACTTCATCTATTCCGAATGGTGGATTTATCACAGCACTTGTCAATATCGGCGTCAAGCACATCATCTTTGATATCGTCTCCGAGGACCCAGGCGTAGCTCCCAGGCTACCTTCCAGCGCGTTTCGGACGGCTTCAGTCACGGCATTGTTAATCTTCCCTTTCATTTCGTTGATGATTTCTTGAGCAGCCTCTTGTTTGTTGGGGAGAGAATCTGCTTTGGTAAAAATAGGTTGGATCTGAACGAGAGGCCTAGTTCGAGAAGGGTTGGCGCTATTCGTCATACGGCTAGTGAAGTCGTCGATGATGTTCTGGCATAGAAGGCCTAGCATTTCTTCGTCGTATCCGTTAATGCCATTTTTCGTGTTGAAGGTAACGAGGATCCGACGAAGTCTGAGTCTATTCTGAGTTGAAATGCAAGATGAAGAAGACAATGGCGTACTCTTGTCGACTCTTCACATAGTGATCGAATAGTTCTCCCCATTCTGGTCTTCCTCGTCTACCATACCCTGGCGCGTCCACGAGTATGAGCTTCCCGGGGGCAGTTCCTATTCGGAAAAAGTCGAGACTTCTGGTTCGACCCTTTGGAGGTGATCAGAAGAACGTCTCAGAACTGAGACTCAAAGACGCACCGCTCTCTTACTCGTAGCAATAAGATTCTTCCTTCCTAGCACCGCATTGAACAGCGAAGACTTTCCAGAATTAGCACGACCTGGAGTGCGGTTCATATGAATTGTGAGCATTTTTTTGATTTAAGTCTAGCGAACCTGTGACTATCACCTTCAAAAAAGTAAAAACATGAGCGTGAAGTACGAAGAATGCACACACCTCGGGCAATCCTCCAAGCTTGGGAAATTCTATGTTGCCATTTTCGTCCACTCTTGTATCTCGGTGGTTTCGAGGCTTTACAACAGCGACAAGCTCTGCTGCCTGAGTATCGCGAAAAATGCCCGTTGGGGTAGAGTATGTCCTGATTCCCAGAATTACAGTGCGGGTTAGGCGACAGACATGGTGGTTCATGAGAACGCGTCGGCCTTCGGACTTTCGGACTTCTGCTCGTTTTTCCCACACGTGACATCTCGCAAGGTCCTCGACGCGCCCTGAGCCTGAGCGCTGAGCTTCTACCACTACCTGCACCACCCATTATATCCGACCTTTTCCAAATGGTTCTCCGTTGATACTGGTATGTGCACACCTCTTTTCTCATGCCTTTCCCTGATGCTCTTTCCTCTCAGTTCTTTGATTCGAATAGGTTCTATTCACGTCAACTCAAGTCAAACCCATATTGAACCCGCGATTGTTCATCAAGTGGCCAGTCCGAAGTTTGTTGTATAGGGAAAGCATTGTCATGGTTCGCAGGCTAGAAGTTGCCACCAATGTATCAAGTCTTCCGGGGACATGGCCAGACGGTGAGGTCCCGCGACTCCAAATTGCTTCGAATCTAATAAAAGTCTGGCAGAAGATTTGAATCAGCTCGTATCAGACCTGGCCTCTCATTTGATTGCCGTGTTCGCTGAAATGACTCCCAGCGTTGATTTCTATCTTGATGGAAGAAAGATATGATCACGAAAAACTACTTACCAGCTCCACTATAGACTAATTCCCCACGACTGGCCCATGTGTACGCATGTTTCTCATTTTATATGTATACATTCGGCACTGATTACTTTCCTTCAATCAGTCTTTACCAAGGCTTGTCAAGTTAATCAGTTTCACGCAATGCAAAGAGCCCTCAATCTGTGTTGTTGGTAAGCATCGCCTTCTTACGAAAATAGTATGAGAACTCATCACTCCTCTATGCTTGCTCGCCGCCGCAGATGACTGCACATCTACGGGTCGCGACGGCTTCCTGGTGCTATTTTTTCATGCCGCAGGAGACAGACGAGTAGGAAGAAAATACAACGCTCATACATACGACAGTGTCATATACCATCTCGTTCCCACCGTCATTCTCAGCCATCATTCTCCGGACTCCCTTTCGGCGCTCTCCTGCTCAAAACGTTTCGTCTATTCTGATGCTAATTCACTTGGTCTTTGATTAGCAACAAATCGTTAATTGATCCATCTGCTTCTTCTCGGGTTGGGCGGGTGACTTGGTATCGATGCCTTTTGAGGAGACCTCTGAATTCTAACTCGTCATTTTTCTACACTTCTACATCATTGATATCTGATGATTCTCATTAGCAGTTCAATCAGTAGTCGAATATCTCATGATGCATAGCACCCAGGTGGTCATAGGTCTATGCAGAATGAGACACTGAGAAGCCAACTACATGATATTTAACAGTATAGTCTGGAGTCCTTTGTGACCCCGCACCGGAAATGGCAAACTCTACTGCAGTTGATCGTGTTACTCCTGTCGGTTCGGCGGAAAAGTTCACTCTTATATCCATGTTAGTAGAGTGCATACTCTACGGTAAGTCCGTCGCGTCATATTGTGCCTCTAGCACGCTGAGATCTTTTCATATAGGTGTACTTATGATACTCTGCTGTATCTCGCTATTCATGGCGCTTAGGAATCACGCGCGGTCCCGTCAAGCCTCGTACAGACAAATCTGTATTCATGCTGTGGGTTTTTTGATGTTTGTTCTGGCTTCAATTGTGAGTTCCTTCAGCCGCAATCGAGCTCAACAATTCATCTGCCGTTCGTATAGCATGTTAGTGTGGATATGCACCGCGTTTTGAACGCCTTTCTAGGCCCTGATCCTGTAGCGGCGCTTATACCCATTGATAACGCTGCATTTCTCGTCAAAGAAGCAACATACGGCCTACAGACCGTGTTTGGTGACGCTTTTTGGGTAAGTGCAGCTGTCTCTTGTATTGCTACTATCTGAACTAGGTTCATGTAGCTTTATCGACTTCATGTTGTATGGATGGGGGATAAAAGAGTTTTCATCCCCCTTTTGATTATCCTTCTTGCCGATGCTGGTACGCTGGCCAATCTCTTTCAGAGAATTGCATCACTGACAAGTTCAAACAGGGCTTTCTTTCTATAATCTGTACCTATTCAGTGCAACGCCTAGTACCCTCGAAGATGCCATCTTCTTAACGCGGACATATAACGTGGCAGTTGCTGTCCTCACCCTGACTCTGGTGGTGAATCTCAGCTGTACCAGTAAGCAATAAACCTTGAACTCGGGATTTGTGATGGCTGGATAACCGGTGAAAACAGTATTAATTGCAACTCGCTTGTACCTCGTCAACCGCCGAGTCAAAGGAAGAATGGAAATATTGGGAGAAAACCGCAATGTGATTTCGACATTTGCTATTCTCGTTGCAGAGTCGGGAGCTTTGTACTCCGCACTGCTGCTGATCTTTCTAGTCGCATTTATAACGAATAGCTATGTGGCCTCGATTTTCAATGACGCGGTGTGTCATAACTCGGAGACATCTAGAATAGGAATCTGACCATTTTTTTTTTAGATCGTACAAGCCGTTGTATGTATTCAGTGTGGGATTGGCAGAGTCCAGACGCTGATCTCATATCTAGGGAATTGTGTTCTACATTTTGATATTCCAAGCCAAGCTTGGGAAGCTCACGCCTAGTACTACCGATACCACCACTAGCATCAGGCCCTCCGACTCGCTCCATCATCAGCCAAGGATCTGCAACATACCTCTACGTCGCATGTCAAACATATCGCAGGGCGAATGTGACGTATCTTCTGCAGGAGCTCTCGAGCCCGAGTGTCCGCCAAAGGTGGTTCATGTTACCAGATGGGACTCGGGGTCGAAAGTGTAGTGAATGTCAGTTGTCACTATGCAGAACAATCTGGCAGGTGTATCTTAGGAGCCCTCCGATGTACATTAATTGTAAAAATTCTGATCGAGACTGGTTTGGGACAAGAATATGTATGCTATTGCCTATATTATTAGTATAGAATGTGAACGAGAAGAAATTGTATTGAAATGTCTACTGTGGCGCTTGCTGTTGCACTCAACCTTTGCCAAGCACTCGCTGAGTACAAGCGTGTATAATGGGCTCACGCTTCCCCGGCACGCTCCCCCGGCCCGCGCTTGCATAGGCTGTAGCTCTGACCGCTGCCATTCTCGGCCAGGAAGGATGCTTTCCCTGACAGACCAGCTTCGCATTACCATTGTAAGCGACAAACGTCTTCGGCATATCAACTCAACTGATTGCTTTGCTCATTTTGTAGGCACTTTCGGCACTGAAATTCAAGCCCGTAGAACAATCTTGTGCTTGTACGTCCCAGGCTTCTTCGAGCTTCACTTTCATCTCAAGGCCTTTCGATACAGCATATATCTTAGATCTCCAAACAAAATTTCCTTCGACGACGGAATGGGACGAAAACGGCGGAGACTTGGAAACACTTGGAAGGCAAACGAGTAGAACACCTACGTTGCAGAGCGAAGATGCAGGACAAGACTCTGAAGCTGACGCATTTGAATGGAAAAGACTCGCGTTGCGACTGGAGGAGGAGCTAGAGGAGCTTAAGGCAAAGTATGAAGCCGAACAAATTAGTGAGTTTTTGGGACCGTTTTTCAGCTTATAGTATTCCAATAGCTCATCTTTGACCTTTGCTAATTGAAACGCTTCACATTATCTCCACCGTTTTACGACAGAAACTATCTCGTTGACAGCCCAGATTGAAGCAAACGCGACGTCGGAGATGACTCAGAGACCATCATCGCCTTCACAAGACGCGACATCTGGCACCGATGCGAGAGGCTCGAACAACACAGTCAAGAAAAAGACTACAAAGAAGGCCTCAGCAGCGAAGCCGGCAGCAGCAAGCACATCTAGCTCTACTCTCGAACAAGGCACCTCCACCAGTAATACCGCGAGATTGCCTGACGCGTTTTTTGACCTGAAAGTGGAAACTTTGAACGGTGCGTCAGCTGTTCAACATGCTCGATGTTGGATGCCTGACCTTTATATTTTCGCAGACACCCAGCTCACAGGCTTGTTTTCATCGTTCTCGCAGCTGTTATCTGCCTTGCCTCCTAATTCAACTCCGATCCCGAAGGCTCAGAAAACACTTCTCTTGTCAACAACGGTCCGAGCTCTGCATTCCATTTCCGGTATTCTCAGAGACGTCCTCTTTCGCAAATCCAATGAAAAGACGCCTTCGTCACTGTATCGTTTTCAAAAAGTCGCTTCTCTCCTCCGCTATCTCCTCACCACAAGTTTACCTCTGTTACGCGTCCACTCAAAGGGGAAGCAGAAGGCAAACCGGTCCTTACGCACATCAGAAATTGCCGATACCATTCTTGACACACTCACCGCACATATATTGAATCCTTCAATCCACTCGCTTATACCCCTCAGCGAAATCTTCATCGACGAGATTTTCTGTAATACCTCCCGCGGAGCAAAGACCGCGTCAAAGAAACCCCAATCTACCGCCTCTAGCGCGTTACCCAAGGATCCTATTGACTTGCGTACACCCGTGTTGAACATGGTTCAAGATATCATCTCCCTTGTCGGCACATCTCACTACATTTCTGGTTTTAGGGAGTCCCTTTCACTCACGACGGTCCGTGAGCTCGTCGCTCTATTCGATTCTTCTGCAACGTCAATATACGCAGAGTTGGCCGCTTCGCACTATGACCAAAGGGAAACGTATACTTGTTCGTGCTCTGTCCACCATCGGGGAACACAATCGGAGGATCCTCAAGAAGGGCCCATCGCCGTGAGGCGAAAGATGGCACGGAAAGACACGTTGTGGTATCTGTGCAGCATATTGCATATTCTTTTACGAGGTATGGTCGGAGAGCAGGACACGAAAGGTGAGCTCACAGATAATTTCATCGAAGACCAGGGGTAACTGAAAATATCGGGTCAAGATAACCCCTCGAACCCTGCGCTTAGGACACCCGATGTGGATCACAAATCGGAGAGTATTCGTTTGCTTAGGGAAGGGGTTCTGGATACTCTTCTGGGTCTGATATACAGATGCCGGACGTCAAAGTCACTGTTCGGTAATACTGAGGATACATATGCGAAACCTGGAGAGATAAGGAAGGACGAGATCGATGGCAATGCGATGGAGGTGGTCATAGACACGACTTTACGTTCAAGAGAATCTTACGAAGGACAGACGGAAAAGCCAGAAGGAAACTCAATATCTGCTGTGGTTGTGTTGGACGAAGAAGAGCATGAAATGGTGCTGGGAGTCATCGAACGATATTACTGGATACTTTCTCCCATTGTAGAACAAGATGAAAGTGATAGATAATATGCTGTTGAAATGCATACTCAGACCGATGCGAGCCTCAGCAGATCTGATACTCAGACTTGAGAGCTGTTCGGGAGCTGTATACTTCGCGAATAGCTGTTTTGTGTTACTGCCTGTTATTGCTGTGTAGAGGATAATTTTTGACGAGAAGTTGAGAAGTTCACAGCCTGACAGCTGCCGTGCGTGCCTCGTGTTTCCTTTGACAATGGCTTTGACAACTCTGTTCCACCGCCACTAACATGACTCTAGCTATCAAGTAAACTAGTACTCAAAGAGGCTTCAGTTTACACCTCTATCTTCTATGGGCTGTTCCAGGATTCACACACCTTCTACTGATAATGGGATCAGTATCGCTGCTGTCTTCGGTATACAGTGGTTATTCCTCGTCATGGACAATCTCCTAAACATTCTGAGCGGGCTTCGACTTCAATGGAATCGTTGGGTGGGCCCGAACGTTACCTGTCCTATCTGTGACGAGACATTTTGGCAAGGAGAAGCAATATGTTGTTCTCTAGGTGCGCTTTCGATGGGCCATGGTTTTTAGGACGAGTACTGACCCATTTCTTGCTTAGGAGACCACTCATACTGCACAGACTGTCTCGAGCGTACAATCGAAGGCATGCTCTCAGGCGACCTCGCAATGAAACACGACCCAGCTACGACCAAACCTCTTTGTTGCTTTTGCTCTCCAGAAACCACCTCGACATTACCTATCCAAAATATTGGTCTAGCAAAACGATGGGATCAACGTATCATAACAGCCCAACTCCAAAACCTCGGTCTTCCTCTAATCCGGTGTGTACATTGCGGGTACATCGTTATTGACGAAGAAGAAAAAGAAGTCGTCCCACCACCACCTCCACCACCCAAACGACCATCTTCCTTAATCCAAAGATTCATCTCTTTCACCTCATCTCTTTCGGCAAGTCTGAAAGACGACGAACCCCCTCGTGCACGACAGTTTCACTGTCCCCAATGCGACTGGAAAACGTGCCTAGGCTGTCTTGCGACTTTTCGCGATATCGATGTATCGGCTGCCCGTCCACACAGTTGCAAGACGGATGATTTACGTCTTCAGATCGAAAAAGCCGTGTCAGAACGCCTCATGTACACCTGCCCACGTCCTAGCTGTGGTCGCGCGATACTCAAAGAAGGCGGGTGTAATCACTGTACCTGTGTTTGTGGGTCAGAGTATTGTCATATGTGCCACGAGGATCTGGGCAACGACAAGCAAAGGTGGAGGTACCATTTTTGTGACCATTTCATCGACGATGGAGCTGGCATGAGGAACCGACTGAAGAACGGGAGATGTACACTTTGTGGAAGATGTCCTTTGTACGAGGATCGTAATGACGAAGAGATTCGGAGAGCTATCGAAGAACGGGTTACGAAAGAATGGAGGAAGAAGCAAATGTGGAAGGATGTGAAGGGTTGGTTCAGATTCTAAAGAACTTTGTTGCTGCGTTGTGTTTTGTATCAGTGTATCATAGTCCCAGCTCTAATACCTTTTTGACTCGTATCATTGCAGTTCATTATGTACGTGTTTTACAATTGTATGTGCAAATACATGATCCATCCTACATATAAAAGTGAAAAGTATGCATAAGTCTATCAAGGATCCCAGATGTCGTGTACACCGTAAATCATAAAAATCAAGTCCAATCGCACTCTTACACAACTCCCAAAATCACAGTAGCTCTCAAGCTCACCTCCTTACCGGACAAAGTCCAGCTTCCTTCCTGTTTTGCACTCATCCCACTACGAGCCGCTGCAGACCCAGGAACTACCAAACCACCACTCTTCCAACCCCAACTCTGCCCAATCTTGAATACATCAGGTCCACTCCTAAACCGCGTTTGTCCACTCCCAGTCGGGGAAGCACAGAACACGCTGAAGTAAACCGAGACAATCGCTCGTGGGTCGCGGTACGGCTGCTGAGCAGGAGCAGACGAGGGTATCATATATGGCGGTGATGATGAAGCATATTCTGTAGTGGACAATATTGGGCTCGAAGTACCGTTGGTATTACCTGGCGTCAAGATCCTTAACTGCGTAGTGCTAGCACGAGTTGCAAGCGAAGGTGTACCTGCTGACAAGACGTTGAGGTTCGGGCTCAATGTCGGTGAGGACGGTGAAGCGCTGAGAGCGGCTGCACCAGCTACGACACTCGATGGTTCGGGTAAAGAGGAAGATAAGAATCCCACCGAAGGAGATGCTGAAATAGTCGGCGACATTGAAGATGATGTTGTGGGTCGTCCGACTAAATTGGCATTGATCGGCGTTCGACTACGTGTCAGGGTGAGTGAAAGAGGTGTACCAGACCTGATTGTAGGCGACTGTGGTGCTGAGCCGGTACCGTTGACGTTGGATGCGGAAACTTGTGGAAGAGAAGGCCCGCGAACATGTGTTCGCAGCCAGCTGGTTCCAGGGCTAGATGGAGTGTCACGTCTATTTGAGGTGGCATTTGTAGAACTTGAATTGGTAGAGGCGGAAAGGGATGCAGTGCCCATGAGCACACTTTCGCCTTCTTTCAGGTTTACCATCTCGATACCACCGGTATTGGCCCGTTCTCGT
Source organism: Paramarasmius palmivorus (assembly GCA_037176845.1). Lineage (NCBI taxonomy): Eukaryota > Fungi > Basidiomycota > Agaricomycetes > Agaricales > Marasmiaceae > Paramarasmius > Paramarasmius palmivorus. The sequence continues at coordinate 27,066 of JAYKXP010000053.1, read as the reverse complement.
CCTTTGAATTCTCTGGGGACCGGAACAACCATCGGACTTGGCGCACTTCTGGGCGGCAAACTCTCTACCGTACTCTGCCGATGCAGATAGATGCCCAACTGCAACCCTGTCCCATTAGCAGCAGCTTCCTTCTCCCTTTCTCGTTCCCTTTCTCGTTCGCGCTGGCGTTCGGTAAACGTACTGCCGACGATAGGTTCCTTTTCCTTCTTCTTGACGACCTGGACATACACATTGAACAGGCTTCCAGCGTACCACACAGTTTGTGAGTGCAGGCGCTGTTTATCCTTCAGCGAATCCAAGTCCCAGAACTCGACTGAAAACCTGAACGGCGGGTACGTTGAATAGTTCCGGCGTGATGTTAGGGCGTCGGGAACCTTCAACAAAGGAGTTGCCAGAGGTAGAATACTACGATTATTTGTCGGCGGTGACGATAGTCGAAGTAGGGTATCAAGGGTATCGGGTAATAACCCAAAGAAGCTTCGTTCATTGGATGTGGTAGCTGGGTTACTGTCGGCACTGCTCTTCGAAAAAGATTTCGAGCTCGTAGACGGTGAATATGAAGCGAATGATTTGGCAAATAGTTCGTCCATTGAAATGTTATTGTGGATGTTTCCCTCAGAAAGGGCACCACCTGATGTATTGATTGTGTCGCCAACTCGGAGCGATTCATCGTGTGGGATAAGGAAATAAGGCCGAACACTATCCTGCTGAGCGAGATGTTCCTGGCGCGCATAGATATCTGCTCCAGATATTGTTATACCGAGGTCCTTTTTCTCTTTTATAGAGCCGCTGGGAGACTGCGGAGAAACACTTATGATATGACGAAGCGTTGTATGGTCCCAGTTGGCAGCTTGGATGACCCGCAAAGGGACATACGGAGCGTTTATAGTAGGAGAGATATCGGTGGAAATGATTATCAAGTCTGCGGGGCTCTACGGAGAGGATGAGAACACGTTGAAATACTTTAATTGGTACTCACGAGGTTGGCATAATATATACCTGACTCAAATAATGCAGACCATTCCCGTTCCTCAGCTTCTTCTTCAGGCAGCAGCACATACTCTTGTTGCTGCTGCTGCGTCTCTTTACCCTTGCCCTTGTCGCCTGGAAGAAGGACAAAGGACTCACTGCTTCCCCGTCTTAGTTTGCGCCGAAGCTCGACTACCCTCTTCGCGAAGGCATACCTCGCCAACTCATCCGGCACAAACAGAGAATCTGAGGATATGAGAGCACGAATCCATCGGGGTGAAAGGCCCTGACCGGGTTCAAAGGAAGTGAATACCGGTGGTATGATAGGTATTTCAGGACGAGTGCTGATAGGATCCGTATCAGTTCTCGCGCGTGATGTGGGCTGAATGGCGCATGCCAGGCGCTCTTCGTACTCGAATAGGTCTGGGCCCCACCTCGCAAGCCAGCATGCGCAGGCCTCGCCGACTTTATCCGAAATAGCACCATAATAGAATCGGAGGGAAGGGCCACTGGTACCTATGTGTATTGAGGAAGCGGTGTCGCTAATAGATGCTGTATCGTGCTCATATGAGTGAGCTGCGACTTCTGCGACATGCTCAAGTCCTACGGCCGGAGCATCGGGAGCGTCTATCAGAATAGGTTTTCCTCTGGCAAAATTGAGGTATTCGATGACCGTATATGGTCCTATTGTTGCAAGGATCGATGAAAGGGCATGTGAAGCGATAGAAGGTATTTCCAGGTAGAGTGCCGCTGCCAATAAGGACAGCAGGAATTTGGGCGACGCCGGCTGATGCTTCTCTGGAACAGGGTTCTTTAAGCTGGGACCGAATGGGAAAGCTGGTGTCAAAGGTTTGGCTGGAGTTGGCGTAAGATCTGCAGAGATATGTAACGGGGGTCCTCCGCCATACAATCTCGCAATACAGATCCTAGAAAAGGAGAAACTTTTCAGTGACGACAGGCACGAGTTATAGAAGTCGACCGCCACGCACTCAAATGCTGCTCGTGTGATGTTTCTGTCATCAAATACAATCTCTATATCTTTCTTCTCGCTTGAAGATTCCTCGAAGCCACTCGTGAACAGGGAACGAAAAAAGCCAGATTGGATAAGGACCACTCGGTGGAGTCGGTAAGTTGCTGACCAGTTACCGGCGGCTCTGAGGGAGATATCGGATGTCTGCGCATGTAAAAACGATTCGTAGAGGTGTCCGGCAAGGTCCATCGTAGTCTTCAGCAACCTTGGGCGACGATGCAGGACGTCAAGCACCGTAATCGCATAGGGGCGCCGGCTTTGTAAACAGTCAACTTGGCGATCCTGGCACTATATCAGCAGAATTTCGCACGTCGGCCCTTCCTTGATGCACCATCTGCTGCATGGAGGTGCAGATAAATATGGATCCACATGCAGATGTGGCAGGGATAGACGAAAGCCAGGAATAAAAAGTGGATCTTTCACTTCTGTATGAGGTTTCAGTGACGTCTTGGATTCGCTGTAATCCCGCTTTGCTCGAATTCAACGCCACTATTTAATTTAATCACTAGGTAAAATTCACTGCTACACTGCCAAGGAAAGGTAAATCAAAAAGAGGGAATACTATTGCACATCAACAACGGAAAAAAAGAAAAAATAGACCTAGAGTAAACTATGTGTATGATGGTGGAGGTTCATACATTGTCCTTGACCGCATCTCCTCCATTTCTCGCCTTAAATGCTCGACCTCGTTTCTCAACGCCGACGTGTCAGAGGTATTGCCCTCTGACGGTACACTCGTCGGAGCTGACCCCGTATGATTTCGAATTTCCTCCGCCGAGGGAGGTCCTCGTCGCAGAGGTGCCAAATCTCCTTTCCTCGGTAGCGGCGCAGCCTGCGGTCGTCTCTCTTCTCCAGATGTCATAGAGCTTGCAGACCCATAATATTCAGCATTATCACCGTTGTGCAGTCGCAACGGAGAAAGCTGAACAGATTGTCCTCTTGAAGGATCAGAGTTTGAACTGGTGGAATAATAAGTGCCAGCTTGAGGATAGTCTTGGTATGGACTATGTTGGCTGCGCTGGCTTTGGTTTCCAGGAGGGATAGGCATGGTCATCGGCTCAACATGATAATCAGCTAGAGGACCTTCTCCGTCCACATGAGCGTTGGTTCGGTTCCTGCCACCGCCAAAGAATGTCGCGAGTCCGCCCTCCTTGTCATGCAAATCCCGAGCTTGGTTGTTGTTCTTGCGTCTGCGCCAGAACAGGAATCCAAATACGATCAAAGCCAGGCCAGCCAGACCGCCAACAACGCCACCTGCTATCGCACCAGCGTTGGACTTGTTCTCATTTCCAGATGATGTGTTTCCGGAGAGCCCTGCTAGTTGACTCTTAATGCTACAAACGGCCAATGAGCTCATCTGTAGCCATACTTGAGCATCAGTGGGCTTACTTCATCGATAGTAGACCAAATGCCGCTCCCTGCGCAGGACTTGATGGCAAAAATATTAGAAAACATCGACCGATCATTGTGAACACCACTTACCTGGCCAGTCCAGTGACACCCTTTCCGTCCTGAGTATTGTATGTTGATGGGAACGGGGTGAATGTATTGTCAACAGCCTTTTCATAGACCCCTCGGAGGAGACTCTCTCGAGCCGATACATCGTTTGAGGTCGCAGCAGTTAACATTGTCCAGTCTACGTCAACGATGAGTACACATTGGTCCTACGGAGGATCGTTGACTTACGAGACTTTGCTACGCTGACGCTGCTATCATAGGGCAATCCAAATTTATTCCCTGTAGCATCCGTGTCAGCCGGGGCAGATGCAGAAAGCGGAGAATAGGACATACCTGATTGCGCCAGGCTGATATAGAATCTATCTTGGGTATCATATATCTGTTCCGCATTTGGTCAGTCGCATCCCGACGGAAGCACTCAAGTCGCTTGCTCACATCCTTGCTAACCAGATTCATTCCCAATAATTTGTCCGCGAATAAGTTATAGATCATGCCCCACGAACCACCCGAGTTATAGGAGGAAACCAGATGCCCATTGACATTCGCTGATTGTTCCCAATCCTTAATCCAAGTCGCCGCTTGATTCTATCGGAGAAGTAATCAGTATACGATACCCCTCAACACAAATGCTATTATACCTGATACTTGTCTGTGTCATCACCTCTCCCAAGAGTATGGCTAATCTCAGCCATCGCTCGAACTCCGATGATGCCCTTAAGTGCGAGATTCGTCAGATTGGTAGCTGTCAAGCCATCGGCATCTTGACTACCAGGATGCATCAGCAAAAGAACACTCAAGCTGTAAAAGCGAAACTCACTATCCCGAAGAAGCGAATGCATTCGCTGAGATGAGGTAGTCGGACCATTTCTTCAGTGTATCGTACTGTAACGTTATCCCGTAAACAATTGGAATGATGAATGTACCGTATTTCACTCACATAGGTGTTGAGAAGACTCTGATCTCCAGAGAACCGTGCATGGGCCCAGGCCATGATGAGCATACTGCCGGAATCTGTGAGAATAGATTAGATAATTTGAACTCTCAGATGCAGTTTTACATACCTTCAATGCTCCGTAGCAAATTGGCGGAACCTCCTTGGGCGATCGGATAGTCAGCACCTACGTGGGACGGAATCAGTCATCAAACCATGAACGTCAATCAAGCCACTTTACCGAGGTCGGGAGCTGCATAATTGTTAGCATAAAGTGACGATTGCTGATATTGGAGTAAGGGTTCCAAAAGATATCGGCCCCAGGTGGCGTTAATGTATAGGAATGCTGGGAATGACGCATAAATTGTTTCAACGGGATTTACTCGCCTTCGAAGATGTTGGTCATTATACTGGGAACACGGGGACGCGGGATAATGAAACACTTACCCAGTTGTGCCCACATCTTTCATGAACATCAAAGCACCGCCGTTTGAGGAAACTGCGGTTTCCACACCGCCGAATGTCTGACGTGCCGAAAGCGAGACCAAATTGGCGTAATTCGGAGAGACATCCCTAGCTTCGGAAAGGATCTTGTCGTCGAGGGCTTCCGCACGAGCTTTTGCACTGGGAAAATCATTGAGGAATGCTTGTATCTGTCGCGATAGACGTGAGAGGTTGAATTACACATTCAGAACAGAGAAGCCTACTCCGTCGTCAATGCGGCTATACCTGGTAGTCCAGTAAGGTTGCAGTTCTTGTGACCCACTCTGCCTGACCACAGGGGTACGAGCATACCCTATGGCCCATACTATTGGTTGGGCTGTCGAGCTGATCGTACCCAGGTCATTGGCAAAGGCAAAGACAGGAAAATTGCTGGAACAAAAGCCATTAGCAACGGCACTACGAAGTGCAAACAGGTAACTCACTCATTGATTTTTCGAATATTATTGTCCCTTGTCTCATTTAAACTCCCCTGTGTCAAGAACCAAGCCCGCAATGCATAGTGCCCTCCAGTTTGCCATGTCATGCCCGAGCTCTGTCGAGAAAGTCAGTATCGCACATGCACACAGCTGAGATCACTCACTGCCAGTGTTGCATGATAAAGAATTCCATCGTGGGCCATGTAGGTATCCGCAAGCTTGTCGGTCGGCATCCTCTGCGCAGAATGGAAAACCATTGAATTTGTGGACGTTGTATCCCAAGAAACTGTGTCCCCAGAGTCCTCCGAAAGCCATTCTGTGTTTGCAACTAAGTTCAGCTTCCGATTCTACGGGCTCCAGGTGACAAGTGTATACGGACCTCCACTCAGATCGGAATAGACCTGTACGCTATGTGTATTACCATCACCCGAAGTAGCATCGACGTAGACATATCCAAATGGGAAGGATTGAAGAGTGAGATCCTGTGGCTGAAAGACACGTTTCAGTTTATTTATTTCGAGATGGGGAAGACGGGGTGGTGGCGTACCTCGATAGGACTTAGGAAGGTGAAATTAAATCGCATTGGACCAGCAGAGAGCGAATATATCGTTCGTGTCGGTGTGATGGTTATACCATCGACTTTTGCAGCCGCCTTATCTTGTCCAGCAGTGAGATTGAACTTCAATCCTCCATCATTGAATGCTATTCCCATCCACTCGTACACACTCCCGTCTACTCTGATGAAGCCACCCCATCCTAGAGTCTGAATTATGAATTGCATAAGTCCATTACCCGGTCATAGAAAAACGTCGACATACGCGATTACCACCCCAGAATTGCGGCCAATTAGCGGGTGCATTTGGAGCTACCCAACTACTAAAGTAAGGCGAACGAACGATAAGAGGTACTGCCGCAGGCTGAAATTGCGCATTGCTGATTGCAACAAAAGTTGAGAGATATGCAATAAGTTGGATAATGAATAGAGTCATTTTGGGAGTGCCAGTGCGATATCAAGGGAGATGAGAGCCTGAGTAGAAGCACCTGAGCAACCTTGAGGAATTGTGGGCAGATTTCTCTCGAGGGGCGAGGGTTCCCCAGCACTGAGCACCGTTTCCAGCCAGTGATGTGAAGGTTAAGGGAAAGGGTGAGTGTCTGAACATCTCGTCTCCCCTTCGGTTACTGGTATACATCAATTTCGTGATGATGATAGCAAAAGCAAGCTGGCTCAAAAATTCAAATTACTTGAAAAGGAACCGGCGTACTCCGGCATGGCTGCTTCTTCACAGGTTCCCGACGTTGGAGCGGTGCGCCCATTTGACAGGTTATCGTTTCAGCAGTGGCCCCAGGATATTGAACGTTCCCTTCATTAACACAGCGACAGGTCCCAGTATACAGGGACGAGCGCAGTGACAGTAAACAGAAGGATGAGCAGCCTTTCCGCCTGCAAGTAGTACTGGAGGCACTGCAAACTCAAACAGAATGATGCGATACATTGTGGTGTGATAGATAGCAATGGTCTACAAGCAATACTTTAATAAAGATAAATTACCAAAATGTCTCATCTCATCAAAGAGTCCCGGGGATTGTCATACCGAGGAGGAGGTGTAGGGTTCCAACTTGCTTGTTGAGCTTGTAACCCAACCATTTGCTGTCTCAAATTGGCAATCTCATGCCGCAAATGAGATGTGTCCGACGTGAATTGCGAGCCAGAATACATCGAAAAGTTTTGAGACTGATCCGGTAGGCTGGTATTCGTTGGGGAAGACGGATCATGACTAACCGGGCTGGTATAGGGTTCGGAGGTCGATGGTCGATAGCGACGTGATGTATCAACAGGTGGAACCGGAACAGGGAGTGGATGCAATCTCTCTTCACCAGCAAGATTATTTCCCGGTATTGGGGGTGTAGTTCGTTGACGGTAGAGTAGATTAGGATCGAATGGAACCGGCTTCAACTGCTCCTGTGTGATCCTTTGTATTCGCCTTCTCCATATTAGGAATAGAAACATAGCAAGGAAAGCGACCCCAACGAACCCGCTGATGACAACACCAGCTATGACACCAGCATTGGAGGCTCTGTTCGGTCCAGAATTGTCGGTCGGCGCTTGATTTGGCGCCAGAGGTTCGACAGGTCTGGTTTCAAGCCTAAGGTTCATCTCAGTTGAGGTGCGGGCTCATATCGGACAATATACGGACCTGGTAGCAAGAAGAGCAAACATTGCTCCTTGCGCTGGGCTGAGATAGAACGGGTTCGTGTCAGAGGAAGCACTGATGGTTGCGAAAGACATGACGCCCACCTAGCTTGGCCATAATTCAAAAATGACTGGCCGGTATCTGTTTTGTATGTCGTGGGATTGTCTCCTGCAGTCTGATTGAGTGCCGCACGGGAATGAGCCCTGGCAATCAACTGGTCCCTCGTAGTGTTGCTCGTCGTCGTGGCAGCAGTGAATAGTGTCCATGGGGCTTTGGCTTCTCCCGCTGCGTTACCATCATAAGAGAGACCGAACCTGATGTTTTGAGGTGCTTGATTGACAATGAGATTGTCGTAGAAAGTGGTCAAACCAGTATAGACGCTGTCAGGAACGAGTTTCGTTTTCAATAGGATATCGGCGTATAAATTGTATATCAGCCCTTCGGATGATGGGTCGCCATAGATCGACACAATGTGTCCTCCCTCAGTAGCCAAGTCCACCCACTGACTCGCAAGTTGGGATGCGTTAGCCTGCGAAAATGCACCTCCGATCAATACCTGTCCTAGCAGAGGTATCTATACGCACACTATACATATCGGATTCCTCCGACTTATTTAGCGCCTCGCTGATTTTAGACATCGCAGCGATCCCGAGGATGCCTTTGATAGCGAGATTAGACGAGTTGTCTTTGGCTATTCGGTCGGACGACACTCTGTATTATCAGGACTCAGATACGATCGAGATAGAAAGATGTTTCGCTTACTGATTCGTCGTATGTAATGAGTGCTCGACTAGATAGTCCGTCCAGTTCTTGAGGAGATCATACTATACAAGCGATTTAGTTCATGTCGAGTAATAAATTTGGTCCCGCTGACATGTCTAGCAATCAAAGTTCCGTCGCCTGAGAACTGGGCGTGTGCGAAAGCCATGATCAACATGTTACCAGAATCTATAGTTCGTCCGGTAAGATTATGAGAGAAAAGTGGAGACAGCACCTACTCTCGATGGCCATCTTTTCGTTGTTCTGGTTGTTTCCAAGTGCTTGTGGATATAAGATTCCTGTATCATGTCGATTCAGTTGAGAAGATCTCCGCAAGCGAAATCTTGTCTACCGAGATCTGGACCGGCAAAGAAAGGTCCGTTGCTGTTCGTCGCTTGAGAACTGGAAGCTCTCCAACAATGGATCTAGTAGTAGTCCTCCGAGTTTTGCATCCATATACAGATAAAAGGGAAACGCGGCAAAAAGTGTGTCGACAGGGTTGATCCGCCTACATTGAACTACGATTAAGTTGTTGCGTGACTCATGAATAGTCTCATTACTCACTGCGAAATCCCGGTATCCTTCATGAAAGCCTTCACGTCTGAGGTATTCCACTGGTTCTCTGAGAGAGAAGATACGGTTATCTCTAACCCTGCCATTGCTTGGCGTGTGCTGAGTGCCAACAGATCACCGTATTCCGTTGATATGGCATCACCATCAGTCATTATCCTCGAATCGAGCTTGTTCGCTTCTTCGACAGCAGTGGTGTAATTCTTGACAAAAGCATCAATCTGCACTCGAGCCCATCAGATTCTCGCGTCTGAATCGAAAAAGATCGTACCCACAGCATCACCAATAATGTCATACTGAGTACGATAGAAGGGGCTGCGGTTCTGTAGTCCACTGGGTGACCTGTATTGGACAGCAGGGTCTCGAACGACGCCAAGAGACCATACCGTCGGAGATGTCGAGTTTACGATGCTCCCAAGATCTGTTGAAAGAGCGAAGACAACGAATCGACTGTCAATCTGGATTAGAGTATGCCCTGGATTCGGGACATTGCACACACTCATTGATCCTTCGGAGTTGACTATCCTGCGAGTTCGAGAGCCTGCCAGTTTTCAAGAATTGATTACGTGCATCGTTGTCCGTAGAAGACTGCCATGTTAAGCTTGGACTCTGGAAAGGCAATGAGAATTCATTCAATCGCAAGACCAAACCAAGGTCGTACCTGAGCCATTGCATAGTATACAGTAGAGTCTTCCGCAATACTATTTATCTCCGTCATTGACAATTTGGATTGGCGTGATACTTGGTGATACACAGAAGGACCGGATGTCGTAGTACTCCATTGTACGAATTGTCCTGGGTCTCCAGATGCCCATTCTGTACATGTGTTAGCTCAGAAAAGAACCAGCAAGGCTTGAAAATGAGGCATACCAGCACTAATGTCTGAGTATAACTGGATCTCGTGAGGTTGACCATCTAAACACTCAACATCTGCTGAAATATAGACAAAAGGTAATGATTGAACAACCCAATTGGACGGCTATTGTATCTGCATTCAGTACACCGTTCGGCGAAGAACGCACTTTACTACACACCTCAATGGGACTGAAAAACGTCACGTTCACCCTACAAGGACCAGCCGAAACAGCGAGTTTGGTACGTGTGGGGGTTATCTCCGTGCTGATCAGAGTAGTGCGATTTCCTATGGGCGAATCTCCCAGCCATTGCCATGCCGTGTTATCGATCCTCACATAGCCTGTCATTCCTAGAATCTTGAAACAACTATGAGCACAGATAATACTTCAGAATTACAGACTACCACGTACACTTTTGTCGGTCCAATGCATTGGCCATGAGTTTGAAGAGGTGGTACCATTTCTTGTCAAAATCCAGGCATTTAAGTGAGGCGTGCGCACGGCTAGAGGATATGCTGCAGGGTAGAAATTACGTGGGGAAATGAATTGCGAGTTTCCAAGGAGTGTGTTTAGCAATAGAATTAAATAAATGGCGGCGTAGGAGATACAATTATGCATGGGAGAGGTCAAGGAGAGGAGGGAAGAAAAGAGAAGGGTTCTGCAGCTGAGTAGTGTCCCGGCCACTGCCCTGGGTGGTGAGGAACCTGCAAAGCATCATATTGATGTTACATTTATAGCGGAAGATCAAACTCAAAGCTAGTCACGGTCGCCACCGTTCTGTCGGTAGGCAACGGACGAGCCAAGTGTCCTCTTCCTCGTCGACCTGTGCACTCAAGATGCTGACTAGTAAGAGATGGAGAACGACAAGTAATTTAAATCTGGGACCCACTGGATTCAATGATAGGTATTGAGCAGTCATCTCAGGCCGCCAAGTTCCCAAGTTTCGCATCATTCCGGTCCCAAGCTTCCCTGAATTCTCTTGTGGAGGCCCTCGACAAGGTTCGACTGTCATCAGTAAGTCCGGGTAAACTGCGGTTGAATTTCTCCGAACGCCCCCAGATGTACTGAAATGCCAGTCTAGACAGCATACTGCATGACTGAAAGACCCGTTAGAAAGCCCATAAAGTCGAGCATACAGTACTGAGCAGCGCCGATCGGTATAAATTCAATGCTCAGTAGCTAGGTATCATGTGACTTTTCTCGCGACATTTTTTCAAGTTTCTCACGCTGAGGCTGTTGCCGAGCAACTTACCGGTGTCACCGTTTTCTATCTCACATCATCATGCACCTCTACATGGGCCGAGCATGGCCATCCCCACGAACTTGGAGAGAAGAAGGACTTGCACACTATAACTGCGCATTTCGAGAAAAGGTCCGGAATGAATGATTCTACTTTTCCATGCAACGCTGCATTTTAATTTCCGGCGACCAAAGATATACGAACGGGCAGGAGTTTGATCACCGCCGGCGGCAGCGTTCGGTAAGGATTCGAATTCCATGATATACATATCTGAATATTCATGAACCCTGCGTTGTTTGATTTATTAATCAGGTATTCAGCATTGTCGGGTGACATGCCAAATGTCGTTGGCTTAGGCTTTATACGCGTGTTGGGGTTCCAATGGTTCAGTCGAGGTGGAAGCAAAACCCACGGTCGGAACGAGAACACACACGGTCAGAGCGCAAACTCGTGGCCAGAACTTCTGGGAACTGATTTATGACAGGTCAGATTATTGCTTCGACCTCTTCGCACTGATTAGCGCCGTGAGTACAATTTTGTGCTTTTCCGGCCAACCACTGTAGGCTGGGGAGTACCCTTTTCTTTTTGCTCGGCGCTACGTATGACTTCCGTGTCGGCGAATCTATCCACGCTCCAGGTATTCACTTAGGCGAAACTGGTCAGTAAGGGGATATGCTCCTCACATCCACGTCTTATTATGAACACATAAACGTGCTTACCGCGTCTTGTAGCATCTTTGGCAAAACGGCGACATGTTTCCACGATTGGGGTTGGGTATAGCATTGATTTCTTACCCGTGGTTGGCTTCTTCCTTCTTAGATCGTCAGTCAGCCCACGGCGTACGCCTTAGCACCTTGGGTGCAAGTTGGTCGGATGCCTGTCTGGATAAGAGCACAGCACGCAGAGTGGGTACCAGACTACCTCAAGCAACCTGCCTGCATTGCAGATTTGGTCTTTAGACTCATGTCATCTATTTTGAGCTTCCTCACGACCCAACGTCTAGCTTTGTGATTACTGACTACATCATTGGCCTAACGTTCCGACCTCTGGCTACAGCTTTTGAACAACTAATGTGCATCCGCTGACCTCCGGCCAGATTTAATCTCTTTCTCCCCCTCATTTTCGTTTTCTTCAGCCGTGTCATATGTCGAGCATATGCGTACCGCGTGTGTCATCTATTCGTATCGGAACGGACATCCTCGTGAGTACGCTGCTACTTTTTATTGCGATCGTTCTCTTTCACCAACGACCTCTAGGCATTCCATAGAACCTAATCTGCTCTGTGTCACGGAAGATTTATTTTTTGCGTACAGAATCTGTATGTCGTTAGGATGCGTGTCCGACTTTTCCCCATGCAGCGGGATTTCTTGCCCCCGAGTCCTCATGTCGCATAAGATTTTTGGCGGGACTTATTTGGCCTAGTGCTTACATCAAACTGAAAATTTTCTATCTTTGCGTTTTCCTGCCGCTCCGGGAGACGAGTTTGTGGCTGCGATCTTCATTTCACATTCTTCTCTGTCCTATAATGGGCGTTGGGTTCTTATGCATTTGTCACTAAAGCGCAGGTCCAGGAAGCTCTGCACATGGTGCCATGCTGTATGCATGTAAGTAGTGCATCCTTAAAAGTCGCAATGGGCGCTCTATAGGTATACACTTTTGAAGGTTGGACTGTTCGCAGTTGGGCATCCGATTTCTCAAGATTTGATATGTTCAACTTGGTACGCAATTCAGCATACTCTAATCACTATTCCCTCATTTTTGCTACAGCGCTTGGGTTTTGGTTCCCGGTCAGCCAGAGCTTCATCTCAACAACATCAACCGAACAAACCTCTCCCTATCGAATTTCCAAGTGGACAGTGGGGTAGCGGAGAAGTGTTTGAGTGGTACAAGACACTTGTTCCTAAACCTGGACAGACCTCTATCTGTCAGCTTCAGGTCCGGAAAGATACCAGCGGCGTCGTGCCCCATCATTTCGTTGTGTTGTACATGCAAGATGGGGCCGTACATCGCTTCGACCGCCGACCCTCGGAAGCAACGCTTACACCCGTCAGTTCAATTTCACCAAGCCTGAGGGACGAGTGTACCCACAACTTGAACGATGCCGAGATTGAAAAAATCAAGAGGACAACACTAGAGTTCGAGCTATGTTTTCCGGTGGAAAGGACGCTCGACCTCGAAGTTGTCCTTCAAGCGTGCTTTGCGATATCCAAAGACGAATCGGCACAGAAGGACATGCCCCCTACCTACAACCCCTTCTTGTTCTCGTGGACAATCTTGATGATCGCATCAAGGACCTGCTTGCCATATGAAGTACCTTCCTCCGAGCTACTTCTGAAGCGCATGCGTGCTGCTATACCCGAACTTACAGATTTCATAGTCAATGAAGCAACTCAGCTATTCCTGGACTTGGTCGTAGAGACGGTGATGATGGTCCGGAATACAGCGGGGGATGCAGTTAAAGCTGGTCTGAGCCCGTTTACGCGAGCTACATGGGCATTACCCGCTATATTGGCGCGTCCACTCCGTCGCCACATGTTCAAAGCCAAGATGTATTTTGGGCTGAGAAAAGAGTTGGAGACGCGGGTGGCTGCTGTTATCGAGAAAGGCGCACCTGTGTTGTATGGCCAGGCTTTCAAACATCACGATGTAGGTGCGTTGCTTGACAGCCACCTATGGGTTGACGAATTGGAGAAGATTGTTAGTCCGGCCCTGAGGATTGAGTTGGCTGATATATTGTGGGGTTCAATATTCGATGCCATCTGCTCTGGTTTCGGAGAAGTTGGACCATCAGAATTAGCGCAAGAAGTAATGGACACTCCCAACCTCAAATTCTCGCTTCTAGGCAAGAGAGTGGCTCAATATTATGCCGTCTGGAACTATGGTAAGTGCTCCCAATACCAGCAAGCTAGAATTACTCAGTATCACAAGCAGCCCTTCACAAAGGCCTCCAAGCTGCGCGTAGCGCTGCGGACAAAGGGCAGACTGAATCCAAACAAAAATTTACTCCGGACAGTCAGGCGAGACATGAAGCGTACTTTCAAGAACTCAATGAACGAATGTTCAATCAATCATGGATTGCTGCCAAAGATGGAGCCCTTGAAGCAGCACGTGATATGGTGCAGCGAACTCAGGATCAGATACCGAGAAAATACAAGGAGAAAAGAGATAAGATGTGGGAGGAAATATGGCGGATCTGGGATGACATGTGGACTAAAGCGCAGGAGAACTCTCAAGCGAAATCGATCAAGGCTGTGGAGAAAATTGTCGAACAAGTTTTGGCAGTGAGTTGTCAAACAGTGATTGACGAGTTGCACGATGCGGACGAGCACTCTATTGAAGCACGGTTTCGAAGTCTGAAGTATGCAGTGAGTGTCCAAATCTTTCGCAAGGAGAACAACCTACCTAACAACTGCCTCAGAATGTTCCGCTTTATTCGGACAAGAGGATGAACCACGGAATGCTGCAGGATGTCGTGCAAGAGACGATGAAGTCTACCATCAAGAGTAGTCACCTCCAGGACGTGAACTTGAACGACACCATGTCACGGATCTGGGTGGCAGTCTGCGAACTGAGGAAAAGAGAAGGAGCTGAGAATAGGGAGGCTTGAGAGGAGACCAGATGATGACCAAATTGACTGTTTTTATTGCATGTCTTCCTACACACGATATAATACAATTGGGCAAGCAGGTTAACGGCCGGTAGATTTGTGAAAACCCCCATTTGAAGTAGAGGGATATCTAACGTTGACTGATACACCTTCGGCGAGATTGGGTGGTAGACAAACTGCATGACGAATGTATGTGGTCGCAGGCTCGCAGATACAGAGAGTGTACATGTTAGATGAGCTATCCAGTGGCAGTGCGCGAAAATTTCTCGCTCTTCTCGTGGGAAGGTTCTGGGCGGGTGACTGAATTCCGAGTCCGCTGGCCGGACCGGGGGTCTGCCTTCCTCTTCCAGCTTCAAGTTTTTAATGAACTTCAACTTCGAGCGCTTGCCCGACGACTTGCCGCCAATTTGTTAGTCGGTGTTCTTCCCTCTCATTGTCTCACCGTCATTACAGTTACCAGTATACACACTCCACAAAGAGGACACATGCCTCGACACTGAAACTGCTGAAACCACCGAAATGAACGATTCTATGATGGATGCAGTGCTAAGGCTTAATTTCCGGCGACCTGAAAAGTCCTTGCATATGTTGGTGTCGACGAATGGACAACAGTTGGATCGCCGCCAGAGCAGGGGCAGTGTTTATTCAAGGTGAGTATCAAGATCTCACATAGTGTCTACTTGCGTTCATGAAAAATCGTGTTAGTGCTCCACCGTTGCTGAGCATATCAGTTCAGAATCTCCTGCGCATTCCGATGGATTAATTGTAGCAAGACCAAGATACACACGGTCAGAGCGCAACCTCACAAACAGAAATTCTGTGACGCGCTTTATTTCCCCTCGATTAGTGCCGTCTTGTGCCCCTCTGATCAATCACTACAAGCCGTGCGGAGATCTTGGGTTCGATAGGCCTTGTTGCTGGGCGCTGTGGAAGGGAGAACTTTGCGATGTCAGTGTGGATTCCATCGGGCAAACTCACAAGTGCAGGATAAATAGCCTGAAGGACTTAGACTCTTCTCATTCGTTTTCGACCCCCGTAGTGGCATCATGGCTAGCTCTTCACAAGGTAGGTGCTTCAATAACGACGATGTCTTGCTTGACTGACCTTTGCCCAGCTACTGGAACAGCAAAAGAGAACTGGGAGCTATACCTGGACGGCTATGCAGCCCTCACACTCTCCGTAAGGGCTCATTCGTACCTTCATCCGCGTACTGACTGTTCCTTGTAGGCTACGTTTCTCGCAACGATGCAGGGTCAAGTCCTATCATTTGCAATCGGGGAGGATGGCATCAATTCGCCGGTCGTGGCCGGTCTCTTCCTCTTCGGATTTCTGGCCAATATCTATGGCGCACTTCTTAGCTCTCAGGCCGCTCGCTGGTTCCAGATCCTTACCCAAGAAGAAAAGCGTCGCGCGGACCGAGAGCATGGCAAAGGTTCTCACCAGCCTCAATCCTGTCTCTGTAATACCGAGAGCAAGGGGAGACTAGTTGATAAGTGGATTACTGTTTCGATCACCTCTGGCCCATACCTCGTTTTTTTAGGGCTTGCGTCATTTATTTTGGGTCTCCTTTTCTACGTCTACACAACTCAAGGCCCGATTTTACGATTATTCTTGATAGTGTTTTCCATCCTTTGCACTACTCTTACCATACCTTTTGGTTTGCACCACCATCGTTGCTGGGTACTTGACCATCTGCATTTGACCAGACGTTCCGACTCTTCATCGACATCAGGAAGCGGAGCGTGAGCCTTTTTTTCTTTCATTTACGTTGCACATGTATATACAGTATCTTGGACGATGATTGCTATAATTCATTGATCCTTCTTCTCTACGGCCTCCTTGTCTCCGAGTTTACCTTTACCACCGCCCGGTGCGCTGACATCCGTTCGGCGGGTCGTTTTAGAACTGACACGATCGTGAGTACCCTTTCTTGTCGTTGCAGTCACATTCTGAATGATCGTATGCAGCAAGCATTCCATGAAACCTAATCTGTGCTATGTCATACAGAACCGCACTTTCCACACACGAGATCTGAATACAAACGACATGAGGACGTGGGTCGCTGCCCCACACGGTGCGGAGCAAATATAAATTCTGCTCTTTCTGCTATCCTGTCAGAAGAATCAGAATACCCACTAGCAAGGATGAATACAGCTTACCCCCGAGCAGCTCCTGGTGAGTTGATGACACAATACTTCTCTACATGAGTATTCAAAATGTCTTTCAGCTTTCCCAACTCCGCACCATTGCAACCCAACCCGATCCGACAGTAGCGCCACTAGTAGTACTATGGTTGGCTTTGAGGATGAGCAAGCTCTCTGGCAGGACAACAAGAATAGAGACCGGCGGTACCTATCTGAAAAGGGCTATAGCTCCCTTGCTGTTTGTGTAAGCTCCCATTCCTGTCAAACCGAGCTCTGGTACTGACTCGAAGCTCTGGACAGTCAACTTTCCTTGCGGCGATGCAGGGCCAAGTCTTATCTCTGGTCGTCAGTGATGATGGACCAGGTTCACCTTTGGTCACGATGCTTTTCTTTCTGGGCTTATTGGCCAACGTGTTCGGTGCCATTCTCAATTATCAAGCATCTCGCTGGTTCGAAATGCTTACATGGGAAGAGGTGGTACTACTAGAAACCTACAACAAAGGGTTCTCCGAGTCCAAAATCATCGGCGACGAAGAAAACCAAATGGTGTCCGAGTCTCCTGGAGTCATTGATCGCTGGATTAAAATCGCAATCGCTTCAGGGCCATGGATGGTTGGCCTCGGGTTGTTTGCATTTATCCTTGGCTTGCTGCTCTACGTATGTATCACACAAGGCCTGGTGGTCAACGTCATCATCATCGTGTTCTGTGGTATTTGTGCGATCTTCATTTCACCTTTCGCTCTCCAACATAATCGTCGTTGGGTGCTTATGAATTTGTCACTAGAGCGCAGGTCCGAGAAGCCCTAGATGTGATCTTATTTATTTTCTACGAGTATGTTCTCCGTACCTTTCTCGATCAGCTATGTATATGTACATGTTTGAATCCAGTCTTATGGGCGCTGTGTGCCGCACGGAGTGTACGCATTGTGTACTTTGAATGTCAACCTTACAAAAGTGGGACTTATTGACAACATTTTACCCCCCCAACTGCTCTACAGAGTCTTCGTGCGCTACGTACCACGTTCAAACCGCCATTTATGCCCATTGTACATTTTTATGGAACATGGGTTTCGATCTCCAGACAGCTAAAGCCTCTTCATCCCAACGACATCCACCGGATAACCCTCTTCCTATCGAATTCCCGAAGGGTTGGGGTGTAGGAGAGGTGTTTGACTGGTACGAGCTTGCCTCTGTACAGGGCCAGACCTCAATTCTTCGGCTTCAAATCCGCAAAGATACGAGCGGGGTTGTACCTCATCGATTCGTCGTATTACATATGCGGGACGGGAGCATACATCGCTTTGATCGCCGACCCAACATGAACGCGGAGGAAGCATCACGTATAGGCCTCGTGCTGAGGGACAAGCCAGTCACCACAAAGGATGAATGTGTACGCAACTTGAGCGACGACCTGCTGAAGAAGGTCGAGAAGACAGACCTAGAAATCGAGCTCTACTTTCCAGATGGGAGGGTCGACCTGGCAGTTGTCCTGGGTGCGTGTTTTGCGATATCCCAGGACCCAGAAGCCAACAAATACTCGCTCTACGCCCACAACTGCTTTTTCTTTTCGTGGACAATCTTGATGGTCACGTCGAGATACTACTTGCCGTACGAAGCCCCTTCCCCCGATCTCCTCCTAAAACGTGCAGAGACATTCCATCTAGAAGAGCTCACAAACTTCATTGTCGATGAAGCGAGTGAGCTGTTTCTGAACATCGTTGTGGAAACAGTCACCACGTTCCGGAATCGGTCAGGGCGCGCGATAAGAGAAGGCCTGAGTCCATTCACCCGGGCTACATGGGCGCTTCCTCCGAACTTCTTGCGGTTCATCTGTCGGCACATGTTTAAGGCTAGAATGCACCTTGGCCTTAGACAACAACTGAGGAAGCAGGTGAAAGAGGTGGCGGGGAAAAAGGCGGCGGAGCTTTGTCAGCAGTCGCTCAAAAGCCACGGGGTGCCTACACTGCTAGACAATCATCTTTGGCTGGATGAGGTGGATAAGATTGTCCGGCCAGCACTGAGGGTCGAGGTGATCGGCCTGTTATGGGGCTCGATATTCGAGGCTATCTGCTCAGGATATGGAGACATTGATCCATCGAAACTTGTGCAGCAGGTCACAGATCCGAGTCTCAAATTTGCCTTCCTAGGAAGGAGGGTAACGCAGTTTTACGCGGTCTGGAATGCAGCTCTCGATGGTGGTTTACGAGCAGCGCGACAAGCCACGAGTCTAGAGGAAAAGACCAAAAGAGAGCAGCAACCAGATGTTTCTCAGGTCGAGGATGCTGCAATCTTGACCGAGTATGGCAATCGCGAATTACCCTTGTTGAACGACAGGATGTTCGACTTAGCTTGGAAGGCAGCTGGGACCGGGGCTCTACAGGCTGCGCAGGCCGTTGTGCAAGACACGCAGACTCGAATGAAGCACCAAGAAAAGAGGGATAAAATGTGGGCTGAAATCTGGCTTATCTGGGACAAAACCTGGAGCGAGGCGCAGGAAATGACCCAAAGAAAATCGGTGGAGACTGTGGACAAGATTGTTGGGAAGGTGCTCGAACATGGCAGTAGGCTCGTAATCGAGGAGCTCAGCGATGCCAGCGCACACTCGGTGCAGGCTCGGGTTCGCAACCTAGTTGATTCGGTGAGTACAGCGATCTGAAAGTAAAAGAATTCACTCACAGAGGTGTAGAACGAAGATTCCAAGTTGAAGTCAAGAAAACTATTGCAGTCACATTCAGAGAAAAAGATGACTAACGGGACGCTCCAGAGATTGATGCAAGCTATCATAAAGAAGGATACATGGGATGACGACTATTTCACAAACGTCAACGAGACCATGTCACGGATATGGACAGTGGTTCGCAAGCTGCCGGCGATCAAACGGAGCGAGGTGATGGAGAGAGGCGGAGAGCTCGAGATAGGACATGACAGTAATTGAATTGATTGTTTTACTACATGCCTACGGAAACACATATGCAGTTCAACTGGGCAAACAGGTCAACAACCCACTCAACTTATTCAACACGAAGGCTTGTGTATCCGCATCAACATCTGCTTTTGTGCTCGCATTGAACACCGAAACGCTGCTGAAGCATCCAGCGTGGGCCACCACAGCCGATTCTGCAGGCAGATGTGTAGATCCACATGTCTCCACATCCGTCGCGCTAGAGTCGGCGTTGATTCGTGAAAACACCCATTTGAAGTCTTCTGAGGACGAGCAATTTGTCGTGGAGGGATAGTTGACATTGACCGATATACCCTTCGGTAAGATTGGGTCACACCCAGCCCCCAAGAGCGTGTTGACGAATGTGGTCGTGAGGCTCGCGTATACGAGGGCAGAGAGCGTGTCGGCTGAGCTCGGATCCGATTCCAAGGTAGTGTATGAGACCTGTGTGAGCGGTGGACTTGGAGAGGAGAATGCCACAGAAGGGATGCCTTCGAGAGCTGCTTCGCAAGCTGCTCCACTACGAATGTGTCGGATGGTCAGAATCATAACAAGCTGAGAAGATTGAAGTAGTCTTACACAGTGCCTGAAATCAAGACGGTCGGGCCCAAGTTATCTGTACAATATCACTTAGAAAGACACGAAGCGCGAATAACAGGCACACGTACTTCCGACATTCGGACCTGCAACAACAAAATCCGGTGCAGTACCGTCAAAGAATTTAGGCGCCAATGTCTGTATCCCGAAACTAGCGGCATCCGCAGGGAAAGCGTTGACATAGTTCAGTCGAGCTTGGTCCATACGTTAGCTATGCAGCTAAACGGAGGTGGCAAATAACTGTACGATCAGATTCGTTGAAACCAACAGCAGGTGAACCAGCAGGGCAGGTGTCAAATTCACAGGGTGTTTGAAGAACGGTAGGTACAGCAGTTGATGAACCTGTTCCTGACTTGTTCACGGCGGGACAGGACAACACAACCTAGAGGGATTCGCGTCATGGAATATTGGAATATGAATAGAAATACCACTCACATCGTAACCTGCTTCTTTCAAAGCATCGTTCTGCGCCCTGATCATCGCTACTGCCCAGCCTGTCCCACTAGATGAGCTCGTTCCTTTTGAAAGCAATTGAAAACGCCAACCGTCATCGTTTGTCAAGATGAGCTTTTTCTGACCCGACACAAATACGAGAGGAGTAGCCGCGAGCACAAGGAAGAGATTTTGCGGGTTGAACTTCATTGGAAGTGGTGATAAGGGTTTGGGAAGAGGCCGGCGATGAAACGTGAAACAATTTGGATGCCTATAAATGAGCACCGACTATGAATACATTTTTCACCGGAAATTCGTGACATGTGATGTAAAATGCGTGGCGTGTCTGCGTACTTTGAACTAGCGCTTGCCGTGGTTGCACGTTCCCTTGACGTGGTCGCATACTCTGGTCTTACACTCACTCCAACTACACCCTTGTCTTGCTCGCTATTATCCTCATGTCTACCCGTTTTGAGGTGTGAACTCATTCCAGTAAGTCGTGCTTTGATGATTCCTTTATGTCTGCCTATATAACGTTCGCCTACATTCAGCCTTCGTTATTCTTATTTATAATGCCGTGCAATGGCATCTGTAGTCCGCTCTTCAAGTTCGGCATCTCCTATGCCTTGAGCTGTGACCGTCAAATCGGATAGCGACTTTGTCATGCTGTATTACCAGGTGGGCCAAATCGATAGTGTTATTTCGTTGACTAACAGACGTGTTGTAGGGACGAGCCGGTATAAATCGATCTCAAGAGGTTTACAGGCTCCTCAGTTGTCCAGTCTCTCTTTTCATCCACCCTGCCATTCTTTTGTGTTTTTATTTTGCGTTAATTTCTTGACCAAGAGGATACTCTAAGGTACGTCGTGATTCTATATGGATACCCTTCCTAGCTGATGATTCCTACAGAGGCGCTATGGACCAGGCCAACATGAACCCAGAAATGTTCATGCAGGGCTTGTGTGCGTGGCTGCAGAATCATCCTCAAATGATATCTTCATCTTTCCCAAATACAAATGCGTTTCCGAATATATCCCAACCTGTACCGACCCAACCTGCACCGACCCAACTTCCGCCTACTCAGCTTCCACCTACTCAAGCTGCACCTACTCAGCTTCCGTCTACTCAGCTTCCGTCTACTCAGCTTCCGCCTAATCAGCTTCCGCCTCAACCTCCGCCTCAACCTCCGCCTACCCAACTTCCGATGACTCAGAGTGAACCTCTGAACCCGCTGTCGTTCATGTCTCAACTCCAGGCTAATGCTCCAATGTCACAGACGCCACAACTGCCACCGCCACCTTTGGCTGGCAATCTTCCAGTAGCTCAGGCTTTGCCGCCGGCACAACCTAGCGTTCCGCCAGCTCAGGCCATTGCTCGTCCGATTCAAGCTCCATATACCAGCATCAACATGTTGAGCTCTGTTGCATCAAGCAGCGGCACGGCATTTCCAAGTCTCAGCCTCATCCAAAGAGCTAACGCAGATCGGATGGATAGTGCGGAACGTCATTCCAGACAGAACAAGAAGAAGAGGGGCAAAGCTTTTGTTCTGCCCAGTCTGGCTTCCGACGTTAGGCCTCCTCAAATTGAGGACTGCATGGCGATTGCTGAAGGCGACATCAGGGTCGCTAATGTCGAGGTCTGGATACATCCGGCTCAGCCCACAAATGCAGAGAGAAGGGTGCGTTGAGTAAAATTTTCGGTGACTAGCTTGATCATTGACTAGTATGTTGTTTATCAGCGGTTGCATCTCCCGAAGAACATGTATCGCTACCACAGGAACGAAGAGACCTACAAAATGGTCTTGAACTCTCTCAACCTTCTTCATCAATTCCCGAACCTTCCAATCACCACAAGACTCGTCGAACTGGTCCAACATCTCTCCTGTCTTTTAAACAGCAAGGGATACATCTTTCCTCCAGTGGCGGAGATATCTCGTGGATTCGCTTTGCACGAAGGTCTCCCTCTGCAGCTTCTCTCCTACACCAATCTTGGAAGGCCAAATGGAAGCAACAAGACACCTAGGATAGCTTCGGCTTCTTATCGCTCGGAAACTACCATCGCAGATTTGCTAGCAAACCCACGTGAATTTGCCGTCGCAAAGTGGTCCATCTCCGACAAGAACTATTTCATTATTCATCTCTGTATGTCAATACCATTTCCCCAATGAGTTGTCAGGGCTAACCATAGAGCAGGTATTCGGTCTACTGTTACAGAGGCTTTGGTTAACCTAAAGGAGGTGTATCTGGGGAACGACGACAGCACTCGCATTCATAGGTGCATCCATAAACGAGTATATGGCATGTTTCAAAGTGATGTCGATGCTCGGGTCTACGAAGGTTGTAGTATCTTTGACGAGGACCTGATGGAAGCGGACTGTGATCCTGCCGATGGCGAGGAGGAAGTCCGAGAGGTATGCAAACTGCGATTAGAGAAAACTTTACCGCTGATCCTCTTAATAGGAACGCATAGTTGCTCAACTCTTGCGCCCTTCTGGAACCATGTCTAATTCTTCGGCAGCCCGAAATTCATCGCCGATCTCTTCAGCCTCTTCCAGAAGATCGACCACTTCGCAGATTTCTTCGGCATCCTCTGGCAGAACACCCTCTTCCCGAATCTCCTCTGCATCTTCAACTCGAACCAGCTCTTCAAGAGTTTCCTCATTCTCGTCTGGAGTATCGTGGATGGACGAAAACATAGTAAGTTCCTCATGCAGACCTTGCCAATATATGCTAATCATCCTACAGGACATCTCTAGTGAATCCTGCTCAGAACTATGGCAGTTTCCAGAGATATCGGAGCAGACCGACGATTACCTGGGCATCATTCTGAACAGATCAGATATACTTGATGCGGTGGAAGTCGTCTACGAACTGGAGACTGATGGACCCATGCATTCCTTCAGCGTCACAGGTTATGATCTAGACGGTCTAACGGCCAGCTGGAAGAGAAAGATCTTGGAATGCATCGAGAAGCAAGATTTCTCGGTGATGTACAACCCGACCCGTCATTTCATTCAGTGAGTTGATAATACCGTTGGTCGTGATAGCTTTTGACTTCTTGTTTTCTTTTTTTTGCCTAGGACTGAAGCTAATCTTGACGGGCCAGACTACGAAGTTACATCAGGGCCAGGCATTGAACGGGAGGTAGTGCATACCCTCGCAAAGGAATACCTGGAAACTCGAAGGTCAGAGTTCTTCGCCCTTCGTTACGGAGGCTTCTGTACTCTTGCCACTATTCCCGCACAATCCGCCCTATTGATGTCTGACACCAAGAAGCGAGATCTCCAACTTCTAGGGGCAATTGTTGGGCTTTGTCTTCTTTACGGTTACCCAGTGGACCCAATCAATCCCCTTCTTCTCATCTACCTACTTTATGACAACAACCCTGCCTCCCTCACGAAAAGCCTGGTTTCCACGTGGTTTCCAGAGCTATTCAAGATCCTCTCCATTTGGATATCTCTCTCCGCAACAGACACCATACCCCAAGAAGTCGCAATTCACCTGATAAATTATCATGAGACTATGGTAAGGTTACAACTGCATGACTCGCATAACTTGCTGATTACTTCTCGTCTAGCCCTCTGCTTTTACTGGCCGGAGTGAGGAAATGCACAAGCAGTTCGGCTGGCAGATGCTCCGACACGTAGTAGTCGGTCCTGAGCCTATTCAGCACCCTTACTTTCAGGCATTCCTTGAGGGTTTTATGCTTCCATGCCTGGAAGGCAAGATGACTCTAGGAAGGGTAAGTTTCAAAGGTTTGTAGCAAGGAATCCTTGGCTAATATCCCATTCCAGGTTGCTCAAGCGTACAAGGGTGGGCCTGCAGCTCTCGTGAGCAGCGTATATACCTGCAACATATCCGGGTACAGCTCCCTACGGATTACCTTCACCAAGACGATGAAGGAGGAAACCCGCGCGAAACTTTCCCAAGCTATGTTAGCGAACCCTCTCTATCAGTCAATGCGAACGGTGGAGGACATTCTCCGGGACTTTCTAGAAGGCAGAGGCATCCCATGCCCACAACTCCTTAGTGCTGTTTCAAGCAGGTTCAACAAGGGAGTTAATCTTGAAGACGCGATCTCAGACGGTCCAAGTGGCGATACTTTTCGCTGTAGGATGTTTTGTTGGGCTGCAACGGGAGTTCCGTTCGTCTTACTAGACGAACCCAAGATAGAGGTGAGCCTTTCTGCCGACAGCTTTGTCATAGTTTACATATCTTTGTTTTTAGGTCCGACTCGTGGACGAAACAGATGAATCATACTCAAGAGAGTCCGTAGGCCATAGAATATCATTCTTGGAGCAGGGGGTATGCAGGTTCAGAACTTGCCCGCGATTGGTGCTACTTCCTGCGCCTTATCTTATTCAGCTCCTGGAAAACAGGTACGAAGACGAGGAGGACCCAGAAGCGGAGAAGAAGGACTCAAGAGTCGCTATGCATCACTGGCTCCTCAGTAACCAATTAGATAACGTCGAACCAACAATATCCTGTAATTTCATGTAGTGCTCAATTGTTTACGCTAAATGGCAATGCAAGCCCATAATGTTTTCTCAGATGCGTACGCAGTAGATCTATAAGACGATCTCTTCAACTTTTGCAACGAAAGTTCAGCTTGAAATTTGCATGCTTCTCGCTGACCAGCTTGTAGAGTCATAGAGCCGCACTCTTTAATCTTTTTGCATGTAGAAGATCTCAGTTCCGCTCTGTGTCTTGCGCGTATGCAGTTTGATTGAACAAAAGCCCAGTGGCGTAGTACAAGAAAGCGGAAATACGGTTAGATAACTGTACAGTATGAATACCCAGAATATCAACAACAATGCTAAGTATATAGGAAATTCACGATCTCCTATTCATCTGAGTTTGTCGGATCCAAGCGGTGCGGTTGATCGGTGGCCGTCCAAACATCTGTAGAAAGTCTGACAGTAAAATCCCCGCGACAGCTTCCTCCAGTTGGCTGAGCTCCGTTTCCTGAAACTGCTCTACTTGATGACGTTCCCGTCAGCAGTACCGGACAGTGTTTTACTTCCAGCCAAGTCCTTCAAAACTTCCTTCATAATGAGGATATACCTGACTGGAAACACCCGTCGAACCCGCTACTCCTTCGACGCCAGTTCCCCATCTGAATTTCCAATAGGTGAATTGTGCTGTGTCCCTTTGGGCGAGGGAAACATGCCTGAACTTCCTCCATGACAGCCGATGAAAAGTCCATTGGGGTTATCAGGTTGATACTTCGTTCCCGAGGCCGTCAACGTTCTGTTCTGTCCGTTTTTCGACGTAATAACGTGTCTAGAGCGTGGAACTCGGAGCGAAAATTCAATTCATATAACTCCCACAAAATCTCGCTGCACAAAGCGAACACTATCTTTTAACTTCCCATCCGGGACTCCTTGCCACGCCATTGAAAGCTATACTGTGTCGACCTCAGCAGCATTCCCTTCGTCGCGATAGCATAGAAGGGTCAAGCATTCGCCCACAACGGTCCCCCGATTTGCTTGAATTGGTCCATGAAGGTCCCGAGGCAGAAGGATGGCCAGTCGGTAAGGGCGAGAAGTAACCTCCACTGCTGTGGACACCATGCAACGAGGCCAGACTGAAGGTCGCATCATCACGCGAAAGTGATGACTTCGCGTAGAATCTAGCCAAGCACGTATGTACGCTCGAGTTTCTCCTCGGTGCTACTCACGAACATTCTGGATCAGGGAATACATAACCCGAGTTGGTGTTTACTTCCTTACGCAGTTGTTGTTTGTTCGTGGTCGATACCTGCAACGTGCAGTAATCAAAACGGAGGTGTTGGTGGTGATTACGGCTTCGTTATCTCTGCGAACTTGTCTCGGTTCACTTGTTTCGTGTTTTGTCTACCTGGCTTCCTTTCTTGGTCTGCACACATGTCTATTAGTAACATCATGAATAATATTGAGCAATCCTACATGGTGATGGTCGTTTATCTTTTGTAGCTAGTAGGCGTGCAGGAGAGTGCGCTCGATGTAGATCCTGTAATTATCATGTTAGCGTCAGTAACAGTCTTGGCATAAACCTACTGAGTCCTTTACCTGCTGCAGATGTTCCTCTTTCTGAGACAGGATGTCCTGGAAGGCGTATATTGATGTGGATTCTGTGGACAAACGCATTCAGCATAGTTTCAACTCTGATACAATACAACGTTAACCTTGGCGTAGACGATACCGCATGATTGAGAAGACAGGGTCTGCGGAAAGACGCGCGAATGGTTACCCGCTTTGTGAGAGACCTGATGATAAACGTTTTCGATGCAATGGACGAGAGCTACTCCGTGTCGCTGCCTCCATCGATAAACATTGCGCTTCACGACCGATCTCTAATCGTATGCCCAGTCCTCTGGCAGTTTGAAAACTGCCACTTCCGCAAAGAAGCACTGTTAAAGGCTGTTCCACACCTGTTTATTGT